>CM040752.1:4116808-4511808 GCA_022829145.1 Albula goreensis
TCCATGAACAGCTGAGTTGTGCTTGTAGTGTCGCATGTTTTCTGTCAAGTTCCTCCTGTCCTCTTTGGACCAGCTTATGGCTTTCTCACCAGTGTGCGGTCTATGATAAAGACCAATCCAATCACAGGGTGAGCCTCGCTAGACTTGAAGACAGTCCGATCGTTTTGCTCATCTTCCCCCATTACGCATAAAAGAAATCATTTTATGATTAAGTACTTTCCTTTGTAACACAAATGCCATTAATAGTAGTAAAAACTCCTCTGACTAGATAAGTCTAGACTGTTTATTTTATTTTTTATTAAATCAACTTCAGGAATGTAAACATTTTTTTGTGCTTGTGTAGCAATTTTGCTGCACAGATGTTCATTTTAATAGCATTTTTTGCGAAACAAGTTGCAGTTACCTTAACATTAGTTTGTTTATCTGAACTGCCGAAAAGAGTTTTTTATTTATAATTTTGTAAGTGAAACTTTCACATAGTTTGGTCTTGCAAGTGGTGCTATGAAGCTGCATGTTTTTGTTTTTAGCTTGGAATCCTATAACTTAGGCATTTCTCTTTTTGGGTATATGTATCTGAAGGTTTAGATTTTCAGTTTTTTTTTTTTCCCTTATTCCAACTATAAATTTTGTATCACATTTCAAAGCCTACTCTGTTTCTGAATCATCCGTGAATTCCAGTGAGGCTGTCTCATTATATACCCCCTTTCCCACTGTATAGCTGGAACCAGGCTGGCTCATTATACCCCCTTTCCCACTGTATAGCTGGAACCAGGCTGGCTCATTATATCCCCTTTCCCACTGTATAGCTGGAACCAGGCTGGCTCATGATAACCAGGCTGGCTTTAGCCCCTTTCCCACTGTAGAGCTGCAACCAGGCTGGCTCATTATACCCCCTTTCCCACTGTAGAGCTGGAACCAGGCTGGCTCATTATATCCCCTTTCCCACTGTAGAGCTGGAACCAGGCTGGCTCATTATAGCCCCTTTCCCACTGTAGAGCTGGAACCAGGCTGGCTCATTATACCCCCTTTCCCATTGTAGAGCTGCAACCAGGCTGGCTCATTATATCCCCTTTCCCACTGTAGAGCTGGAACCAGGCTGGCTCATTATACCCCCTTTCCCATTGTAGAGCTGCAACCAGGCTGGCTCATTATATCCCCTTTCCCACTGTAGAGCTGGAACCAGGCTGGCTCATTATACCCCCTTTCCCACTGTAGAGCTGGAACCAGGCTGGCTCATTATACCCCCTTTCCCACTGTAGAGCTGCAACCAGGCTGGCTCATTATATCCCCTTTCCCACTGTAGAGCTGGAACCAGGCTGGCTCATGATAGCCCCTTTCCCACTGTAGAGCTGGAACCAGGCTGGCTCATTATACCCCCTTTCCCACTGTAGAGCTGCAACCAGGCTGGCTCATTATATCCCCTTTCCCACTGTAGAGCTGCAACCAGGCTGGCTCATTATACCCCCTTTCCCACTGTAGAGCTGGAACCAGGCTGGCTCATTATACCCCCTTTCCCACTGTAGAGCTGGAACCAGGCTGGCTCATTATACCCCCTTTCCCACTGGAGAGCTTAAACCAGGCTGGCTCATTATACCCCTTTTCTCCCTGTAGAGCTGGAACCAGGCTGGCTCATTATACCCCCTTTCCCACTGGAGAGCTTAAACCAGGCTGGCTCATTATACCCCCTTTCCCACTTGTAGAGCTGGAACCAGGCTGGCTCATTATACCCCCTTTCCCACTGGAGAGCTTAAACCAGGCTGGCTCATTATACCCCCTTTCTCCCTGTAGGGCTGGAACCAGGCTGGCTCATTGTACCCCCTTTCCCACTGTAGAGCTGGAACCAGACTGGCTCATTATACCCCCTTTCCCACTGGAGAGCTTAAACCAGGCTGGCTCATTATACCCCCTTTCTCCCTGTAGGGCTGGAACCAGGCTGGCTCATTGTACCCCCTTTCCCACTGTAGAGCTGGAACCAGACTGGCTCATTATACCCCCTTTCCCACTGGAGAGCTTAAACCAGGCTGGCTCATTAAGGGCTGGAACCAGGCTGGTTTTACCCCCTTTCCCACTGTAGAGCTGGAACCAGACTGGCTTATCTTGGGTAAAAAGTATATATTAGAACAGTCAGAAGGACTATGGTTTTATTGTCATTGGTTGTATTTTTTCATGAGTTTCATCTAAGCATTGTTCACCCAATTAAATCCAATCCCACCCTGCCAAATTCTGCCTTTAATAAGGCTATACTGTGTATTCGCTTTGGTTTGAAAACTATAACCATGTTAAATCTGTACAGTGGAGCAGACTCACTCTTTCAACCTGTCTGCTCCATCTCCGCCCTGTTTGGGGGGGTTGGGGGTAGTTCTCATCTGCAGTGTAGTATCTGATTACATGCAATGCAGAGACCTCACGTATGCGCACGAGGCTGTCTGTCTGTCATTAGCCAGGTGTGACCTCTGGTGGCCATGGTCAGTATTGCAGGGGACTTTCATTCAGTGGAGATGCCTTACTTAAAAGGGGTTTGTTTGTGAATTATTTATGTGCGCCAACATTGTGTTTATATAACGTAATCTGTTTGTATTATCACTTTGAAAATGTGTGTGGGCTGGCCTCCTCTGGCAAAGATGTGCCAATAGGACTGGTTAAAAAACAAGGTAAAATGCGAAATTGACATTAGTTTTTCTGTCCTGGCTTACACTGTTTCTCTCTTCACTCTGTGCGTCCACCTGTGCCCCCTGCAGCCCTGAAGTGTAACTGCACGGAGTGCGAGAAGACAGGCTATGTATGCGAGACTGACGGCGGCGCCTGCATGGCGTCGACGTCCTTCATCCAGGGGCAGGAGCGCCACATCCGAATCTGCATCACCCGCGACAAGCTGGTGCCCCCAGGACAGCCCTTCTACTGCCTGAGCGCTGAGGGTCTGCTCAACACCCACTGCTGCTACACCGACTACTGCAACAGCGTCAACCTCAAAGTTCCCATCGGTGAGGTTTAGCGGCACGGCTGTCGGGGTATCGCCCCGACATGCTCTCTCCCCTTTTCTTTCCTCTCTTCTCATTCTTCCACTCTTTTGTCCTTCCCTCACTTCCTCTGTCCCCCCTCTCGTTCAGCCTCTAGCTTTTCTCATTCTTGTTAATAACACACACAATCCATACAGCCTGAAGCCCTAAAGCCGTCCACAGCCTGTCTCTGATACCAAGTATTGATCGTGGCACTGAAATGTGGGTAGCTGGCCAGCGTGCCCTTAATCTACATCTGTGTGGAGCAGCTTCATACAGGGGAGGAGTTTGGGGGCGGGTCTATGGATGTGCAGGTTTGGTGCACCTCTCTCATTGGTCTGCATATCTGTGGTTCACTTACTGTAATAGCTAGGCAGGGCTTAATTAAGGGGGCAGAGACTTGTTATGTGTGGCTTGTTCATAACAGGGTGAGAAGAGGTTTAGTTTGGGAGATGTTTTACTATTTACCTGTCTGGTGTTTTAGGTTTTTCTGAAAAAGAGACCATTGTGATTACCCTGGGTAAATAAAGGTTATCATTTCAATTACCTGGCAGATGTATTTTATATATTATCCATTTATCCAGCTAAATATACACTGGAGAAGTATCTTGCCCAAGGGTGAAGTGGCAATACCCTGCCTGGGACTTGAACCTGCAACCTCTGAGTTACAAGTCCAGCTCCTTAACCATTATATCATACAATTAAACAAATAAAGAAAAATACTTGTAGTGCATGGGAGTGGCCAAAGGTGGCGCTGTGGACTAATGTTTGCTCTGGCCTATCTCCATCCACAGGAGTCCCAGAGAACGGCTGGGGCCCCGTGGAGCTGGTGGCAGTGATCGCAGGGCCTGTGTTCCTGCTCTGCCTCCTCCTCATCGTGGGGGTGTTCCTGTTCCAGCACCACCAGCGCGCCTACAGCCACCGGCAGCGCCTGGAGGTGGAGGACCCATCCTGCGACCACCTCTACCTGGCCAAGGACAAGACCCTGCAGGACCTCATCTTCGACCTGTCCACGTCCGGGTCGGGCTCGGGTACGCCGCCTTTCCCTGCACCCCTGCGGAGTCCAACGCTCGGCTGGGACAACAAACAAATGAGCTACACTACCGATTGTTAGCTTTTTCAGATCTCGCTGGTTATTGGCTGGAGGCCATGACAAATAGCCTTTTTCCAGTGCCAGGTTCCCAAACCCTCTGAGCCTAAGTCTAGTCACCACCATAGTTTGTTTATTTATTTTCAAGACTTCTGTCAGTACCCAATAAAACACATGTTACATTAAGTCATGAATCTGGCAGTAACTTGAATAAGTAACATTAGTGATGTTCTAAATGAATCCCTGTTGGGGAGGAGCTACACTTAGCTGTCAATCCTTGGTTTGTTTGAACCAATTAAAAATGGTTTTCTTTTCAGAGCCATTGCGGTCAGTGGTCCAAATCACTGAGCCACTGGTACTATATGCTAGCTCCTCCCATTTCTGGTTCAGTGAAACCTCACTCAACCATCACTAAACAGATCACTTAATGAGAAAATTTGTTTTCTGTAAGCCAACTAATATGAAAATGTGGCCTAACGTTTATTTGAATACCAACATGAGATATTTTAAATATGGTGTCAGGTTTAGTTTTCTGTGTGAATAGTTTTGAAGAGGTTATACCATGTATTTGTATTTCTTTCATAGCATTCCAACATCCTCCTATCCTAAAATGTAGACTAAAACTACTATTTAGCAAGTTGTTAGGGTTATGGGCAACAGGAGTTTGGACAAACTGTCCTCGAACACAGATGTAATGTGTTATATTGCCCCCTGCAGGTCTGCCCCTGTTCGTGCAGCGGACGGTGGCGCGCACCATCGTCCTGCAGGAGATCATTGGGAAGGGCCGGTTCGGCGAGGTTTGGCGAGGGAAGTGGCGTGGCGGCGACGTGGCGGTAAAGATCTTCTCATCCCGTGAGGAACGCTCCTGGTTCCGGGAGGCGGAGATCTACCAGACCATAATGCTCCGACACGAGAACATACTGGGCTTCATAGCCGCCGACAACAAGGGTAAACAAACAAACAAACAAAAAAAAAAGTATGAGTTTATTTGCATGTGTTGTTTGATAAGATTTGATGCGGTGAATTGTGTTTTTAGAGTACAGGGTTTCAGCTGAGTTTTTGCTCCCTTTTAAACGAATCTTGCTGACAATGCTGGCACCGTAGCTTCTCAAACAGCGCAATAGGCTATAACTCCCTTTTTCTTCCTCTCTGCCACACACAAACTGTACCTCTCTCTTCCTCTTTCTCCCACTCTTAACATCGTGGTTGGGGCATTGGAGGTTTCTTGTATTTTATGGGCTTTGATAGTTCCCTTTATTCATAGGTTTTTCTTGTATGTCTTTGCTTAGTTTTGGTTTCTTTTATTGTACTTTTAAATAGTGTGAGGTCCTGGGTAGACAATTGTAATGTTCCAATAGAGGTTAGTTAAAAATGGTTATAACTCAACTCTCCCTGTCTGTTTCTCCCCCACACTCTCCCTCTCTCTCTTTCTCCCTCACATACTCTCCCTCCCTCTCTCGCCCTGTCCATCCCAGATAACGGCACCTGGACGCAGCTGTGGCTGGTGTCAGACTACCACGAGCACGGCTCGCTCTTTGACTACCTGAACCGCTACTCCGTCACCATCGAGGGAATGATCAAGCTGGCGCTGTCGGCCGCCAGCGGCCTGGCCCACCTGCACATGGAGATCCTGGGGACGCAAGGTGAGAGGGCCCGCCGGCCAAAATCATCGCCATGGCGATCAGTGAAGCATGCGGTCATTAAAGATCCTGGCTCATTAATCACGAAAAGCAGAGCAGGGGTTTTCCGTCGGGGAATCCAGCCACCCAATCATCTCCTATTTTAATGTGGGTAACCCCCCTCCCTTCACCTCCACAGATAAGTGGTGAGCATTGTTGTGCGAAGTGAGTGCCGTGTATCTTTGGTACGCTTTAGTAAACATGCCAAAATTAAACCTTTTCAGAAGCAATTGTAGGTCATGGCCAGATTTTAATTTGCTTTAATTGTGTAGTTTGAACACAATGAATTAAGAGCCATCTATATAATTTAATTTGCTAAATTATCTTCATAATATTTATCAAAGTTAGTCAGATAACCAGTGAAGCCATCTCATAATACACCCCTCTATCTCTGGTTGAAGTGAGCTTGCCTCCTTCCATAAGAAAATCTCTCAGACTGTGAAAGGTGTTAGATAAATGCAAATCATTGTCAATGTCATCTTAACCAGATGAAGAAACTGGTTAAAACCAAAGGACCTGGTCCTAGTGACGTGAGGAACAGAGACTTGATAAATGACATAAAAGGAAACGGCTCACCCTGACCAGTAGTTAACCTGGTTTCCTTTCTCTCTCCCTAAACAGGTAAGCCAGGTATCGCTCACCGTGACCTGAAGTCCAAGAACATTCTGGTGAAGAAGAACGGCACGTGCGCCATCGCCGACCTGGGGCTAGCCGTGCGCCACGAGTCCGTCACCGACACCATCGACATCGCCCCCAACCAGCGCGTGGGCACCAAGAGGTATACACTGCCTGACACACACTCACTCACTCACACATACCGCAGAGGTCTGTCAAATAGATGACTGCTGCTTTGTTTGTGTTCCAGGTACATGGCACCAGAGGTCCTGGATGAGACTATCAACATGAAGCACTTTGATTCCTTCAAGTGTGCTGACATTTATGCGCTGGGGCTGGTGTACTGGGAGATCGCGCGTCGCTGCAATGCTGGGGGTAAGAGTGACACACCAGGAGGGCAAGGTTCAGTGGAGGGCAGGGTTTAAGGCAGAGTGGGGTAGTGTGTCTCTGTAGGACAGTCCCACAATGCACCTCTCCACACAAGTGTCTCTGTGCTGGACAATCCCATAACGCATCTCTTTGCACAGGTGTACATGAGGAGTACCAGCTGCCCTACTATGACCTGGTGCCCTCTGACCCCTCCATCGAGGAGATGAGGAAGGTGGTGTGTGACCAGCGGCTGAGGCCCAATGTGCCCAACTGGTGGCAGAGCTACGAAGTAAGGAGACCCCTGTATTATTTCACCTTTACGTCTTGATATTGTGAAACAAAACTGATGACAGTGAAAGGAAACACACACAGACATTTTGCCAAAGGCCTCTATCAGTATGCGGGGGCCTTCTGTTTCCGTGATGTTTACAATATCAATAAATAAAATAGGAGTACAAGCATATTTTTCACAGTCTGCACTGTAGACTTAAAACCTGTTCATTTTCAAGTCTGTGAACAAAAAAAGCATAAATGTCATCACACTTTAATATATGGGTAATGTGTAGATGCAAACTTCTGCAAGTTTCTAATGCCCTACCCTGTGTGTCATTGTCTTTGTTAATCTCCTCCTTTCTCTGTCCTCCTTCTTCCTTGTCTCTGTAACCTCCTTCTTTACTCTTCCCCACAACCCCCCCCCTCCATGTCCGGTCTCCCAGGCGATGCGCGTGATGGGGAAGATCATGCGTGAGTGCTGGTACTGTAACGGCGCAGCGCGACTCACCGCCCTACGCATCAAGAAGACGCTGTCCCAGCTCAGTGTGCAGGAGGACATCAAGATCTGAGCGGTGGGGAGGGGCATCGGCACGGCCCCGCCCAACCTGGGTGGAGCTGGTTCTGTTGGGGGTTTCGGGTTCGTTTTTTGTTTTATTTTTATTTTTTACATTTTTGTTGTTTGTTTGTTTCCAGAGACGCACAAAAAAGAACACCCCACAGAATAAGGAAAAAAATGAAAGAAAATACAAAAAAAATTAAAATGGAGAAAAAAAAGATGTAATAAGCCTGCCAGTTTTAAAGCCACAGTCCAAGTTGTGACAAGGCCTACCTCACCTTTACAGCCAAAACTACTGAGTAAAATTAGTCCCCATCCCCCCGGTACCCTTTTTCCTGTCCAGTCCTAACCAGTGTCTTTATCCTGCACCCTCACTCCAGACAACTTCTCCTCCAGATATCCCACACTCCTCTCTGTTCCCACTTAAATGGGCCACACACTGCTAATAAAACTCCAGTTACTACTACTACTATTACTACTAGTGCTACTACTACTATTAACTATTATTACTACTTCTACTTTGAGTAATACTACTGCCCCTTAGATTTTTGTGTTGTTTTTAATGGCAGGAATTATCTCTGTACAGTGTTTAATTATTAAAAAATAATGTTTTTTTATCTCCCCACGTGTGAACCGTGAAGACTTGTCATGGCACATGTTTTTTTGTTCTTGGTTTTTTTTTTGACATTTAGTTTGTAGGTTGTAAGATGCCATCTGAGGGCGTGGTTTAAACCATTTTTTATTTATCTTGAGGTAATAATGTTATTTTAAAACTTTTTACTATTTTTAATATTTATCCCTGTTTGCCCATGCTGTGTTATTGCTGTTTTGGGAAAAAATGTGAAATATTAGCTTCGTTTCTGGAATCGTCCGTGCTGGTTCCTTAAAAAGGTGCTTGGCAGGGTGTAGCATTGCTGATATCTACCGTTAGAGACACTCCTTCTGTCATGTCTCCGGGTCTCGATGTACCAGAAGACAAGCCAGACTGTAACCGATCAGTTCAACAGGTTCGCCTCACTGGACTTACTCAGTTCAGTCATTGGTACCGGTCCATTTTAGGGTTTAAATTTCAGAAGGGGCAGCAGGTTCGCCGCAGGTTTTATTTGCTCGTCCTTGGGAGTCGGTTTTATGTAGGTCGTGTCGCCGGGGAGGGGAGTTCATCCAAAAGCAGCGGGCCACACCTGTGATGAAGGAGACGTTAGCCGTTGGCTTCGCTTTGATATATGATAGAGGTGGTTCGTTTGACACAGTGCACCACAGCAACGGCTTTAACTGAGTTAAACAGCATTAAAAAATAAAAAAACCGACTTCCCGGTTCAGCTCGACGTGAAAAATCGAACAGCAGGGAATATACTCAGGGTCAGGATGTCCCTGACGTTGTCAGTCTGCGATTAAAATTCACAAGCAACGCCCTGCGTGATAACAAACGGACCACTCGGCAATCAAAACGGCGTTTGTGTTTTGAGGGAGGGGGTGGGTGGGGGGGGAATGTATTCGTGTACTTTGTATATAGACATCCATAGCCATCTCCACTCCATTTAGAAACTACTGAATTATATATAGATTGTTTTTACTGGAACTGATTTTTTTTTTCATTTTACTACTTTTCTTTTATCCCTTATGCCGCTATGATATAAGGTACGACACTTTCCCCAGAAAATCCAAAAGCTTTATGTTACTTAACCACCAACAGAATAATTTATTTAACGGATTATGGTGTGGTATCATCTGGAAATTCCTTAAATTTAGACTTCTATACTTCTTAATGCCCACTTTTCCCTATCATGAATTTATTTTTTGATATTGACTTCTGTTTGTTTTATATTGTTGTTTCCTGCCTCTATATGCAATTTGTAAATAGGTTGTATAAACTACTGCATTTTATTTTGTTTTTTTCCCAGTTATCATTTTGACAACAATCTTGTTCACTTTTGGTGTTTTTTTTTTTTTTTAAATCTCTAATCTTGAAACAAATGGATCTGTATATTTTAGCTGAAGTTTTTGTCAATCCTTCTGAGAGAGATACAACTCGAGGGTACCAAGGGCTGTTCTCGGTTTATACTCTCAGTCATATTTATTCCTGCCGATTCATTACGATCAGGGCTGTTTAGCTTGTCCAGCAAGAAATCCTTGTAAATATGTAGCTCCATTGACATTTTTGTTGTTGTTTTTTTTTTTCTCCACACAAGTGGGTAAAGGTTTTCGTAACACAGTTTTGGCAAAGTGGGTCTTGGAGATTCAAAAAACCAAATTTTTTTTTCTTACAGACGTCCTGACTTAAGTCCTGTGATTTCTATAACCACTAATTTTCTAAGCCAGTTAACACTGGTTAGTATATTGTGTGGTGTTATAGTATGTCTGAATTTGAAACCAGGCTACACTGGAACATGTAATGCAAAGTATGTGATCATTAAACAACGCAAACCTAATCTCCATCAGCTCAGGAGTATGTGTTAAAGAGTGTCTTTATGCAAAGAGACTACTCTTACCTTCTAGGCACTGGGAGACTATGTTGAGTAGTGAATGACTGCTAAAATCAATATTGAATAGTGAATATAATTTGATGCCTCCAATGAGAAACCATGTCAATTACATCATATATTTATGAAGTTTAAGTAACAAAAATGTCCCATTTCTTGCTATGAGATGATGTAAGGTAGGATAGAATGTGTCCAGTTATGAATATGTAATAAGATTATTGTTCAAATGAACTGTTTCGTGCTTGAAACATTTCAGTTGACCTATGTTTTAAAATAAACTTTGCTTCCAAAGCTGGATTTTTAACAAAAAAAGTCCAATAGTCCAATGTTTCTGTGCTATTGTAAGATGCATTTTCAGAACTGATTTTCTGATTGGATGGCCACGTTATTATAAGACTTCCTTATTGGTGTTTTATCAGTGTTTTCGGTGTTTTATCAGTTCTGTTGATTATTTAGGATGTTTTGTGAATCAAGATAATTTGACTAAATCTGTGTGATAAAATTGATCGTGGCAGCACAGTAAGGAGAGATATACACGCATTCACACACAAACGCCAAACAGATCCAATCAGATTCAAGCTTTTGGCGTTAGTCTGATGTTTGGTCACTACGAGATTTATGCAAAACCTCTACAGAGGCAACTCACTAAAAGAATCGACAGACCTGCTAGAGCACTCAAAATTATTCAAGGGGATTATTACAACTACAGATATACTCATCTAGTTTCTATATAGCCTAAGTGAAGTTTGTTATCAGAAAGGGTAATTGGTGATTTTTTTTTTTTTTTTTTGGGTTCCCCTTTATGTCCACTATGGTCATGAACGATGTGACAGTGGAGGCCTGCTGTAGGTTTTGGGTTCTAGTGTAACTGTCCATTCATGCACCTTGATTTTCTGCCAGTTCCTGCCCTCCTCAGCACTCCGTACTGATATCTTGGTAAGCTGAGTATTTTTTGGGTGGGGGTCCATGAAGGGTCATAGCGGACTCCGCTATCTGGCCTGGAGGGCCATATTTCCCACCCCGGGCTAGCCCAAGTTTAAAGTGTCGCCTACCTCAATATCCACTTAATACAGGAGGGTCAGAGGAACATGATGCATTGTGTGTTCTTTAATGGTGAAGGTGATTAAAAAGTAGACACACTCAAGAAAAGATGTAAAAGGGTGAACATTCGCCGTGCAATCCTTGTTTAGGAGGTTGCAGAAAATGCGTGTTAATCTACAGTATTCAGCTATTTGCCAGAGGTTCTCACTGGTCACAGTCGGGTAAACTTTCACCTTTGCACAGTCAAAGATTCTCTCTGGTAGTTGTGTCCATAAAGGTAACTGGGGGAAAATGAAGAGATTTATTGATTCCCGTTCTTGTTGCCACCTTGTGTCTGACACTATGCCCATATAGGTGTTGTCAGGAATTCTAGCAAATAAACGCGCATAAGCTTGTGTCGGCAGAAAATGGGGGTGCATGAATGCATCGCTAGCGTGTCTGTAGCATGTAGCATCAGGGTTCAAACCTTACAGCAGACGGCTATTAAAACAGTGATCAACTACTGTTCAACGTGACAAGGAGAATGATTGTTTTTTTTTTTCTTGCTTTTTTTTTTTCATGTATTTTTTTTTCCAGTTGGGGGACTGTCAAGGGGAACAGTGTGTGTACATAATTTCCTGAAAATGATGCTGCTAACATGGGAAGGGGTGTGTGTGTGTATGAGACAGGCCATGGTTTTTGGAGATATGACGTATTATTTATACATTTAGGAGTAAGGCAGGGGGTCCTACTACTAATAAATGAATAATGAAGGGGTCTAGATAGGTGTAACGGATAACAAAATGGTGTAACTGCAGAGGCTGGTTCTCGATTCTTAGTACCTGTAAGAGCCCAGCCTGTGAAATTTGTACAAATGGCAGCCATGTTTAATCTTTTAACCTGCACCCCTATCAAAAATGGTCTCTTTGGCCTGTCTGTCTACACAGCCTTGAGAAATGTTTTACGACCATGTTAAAAACAAATCTTTTCAGGACTAGTTTGCAAACATGTATATAGGTAATATACAGTAATAAAAGTTTTTTTCTAAAGCTGTTTGTGTCATTACCTTTGCTCTCTCACTGTAGTTTTAAGACCTTTAGCACATCACCATATACCATGGGTGTGTGCATGTACACATGTGTATTATTTGTGGGTTTGTATTCTTTTATATACACACTGACCTCCCATACACATTTCTGTGCTGTAGTCTTAAGCCGTTCTTGTAATACACCAATTGGTTTGTTTCACTAAAAATGTGTGAAGGCTGGGAATGTGCTTGTCTTGGCCTCCACCTGCATACAGTTACTTGACAAATCCACACCTTTAATATGTTCTTTCATTTGTTACATCTAGATATTAACGTGATTTTCTAACACAGTCTCTCAGAGAGAAATTGAAATATATCTGTGGATATGTTTGTGGGGCTGGAGTTTGGCAACATGAACATTTATGAGTTACATTTAAAATACAGCACCAGCTACTGTACTGCCCCAATTGCAGTATTAAATTTGTTCAACCAAGAGGGACGATAGAGACTTCCTAAAGCTGCAGGTGGGTGTTTCAGAAAGCAAGTTGAGCATAAAAAACTGAGTTAAAAATCTGAGGTTTTAGGTTTCAAAAAGTGAGATCAGATTAACTCAAGGTCAGTTACTATGGCAATTTACGCTCTGAAGTTAACCTGCTCAGCATTACTCAGAACACCTGTCGAACCTGCACAGTTTCGGTAGGAGATGGATGTCGGACATGACATGCCCTTTTGTTGGTTATCCTGTCGACAACAAATCTCAAGTAATTCTTAGATCTTTACACACCAATTACATATTGTATTGTTCCCTGGTGATTATCCATTCAAACGTTAGTTTTTCAACAAAATCAATAATTTATTTGAGCAACATTCTCCAGCCATACATTACTAATCGTGGATTCAACCTCAGTTCTTTTTGCATTTCTTCGACATATTAGCAAGGCAACCATTGTCACTATTACTCTTCTGCATTGTGAAGATATGTAATGCTGCCCACACTATTACAAATGTGTTGAAGCCAAATGGCCAGGCGCCGTCCATGACTTCTAGGGTCACCCAAGAAAGGGTATGTAACAATGTTGTGTCAAGTTCCATATCACAACTAGAGGAAAGTGACACCCTGCCATACAAATGATGGAGCCCAAGAAAGACCACATTTGAATAAACATGTATTCTCCAATTAACCCTCCACCTCACAGCAGTCATGTATAAAATAGACAAAATCATGTATATTTTGTGATTAATTTCCTGCAAATAAAAATGCTTCAATATTCTTTTTTTTTATAAATTTATCAACAATGATTTAAATCATCAATCCATAATCTTTGTTAAAGCTGCTGCCAGCGGTTTATGTGAATTGAATAAGTAGACTACGCTTTATATAACGTCATAGTGTTAAAGCTCATTTTAAACTTTACTCTGCAATTTTCCCATGCTAACTCACACTCTTTCGATGCCGTTGCCTTGTTACTTTTTACAGAAGGAAAAGTCGTAGTCCGCATAAGATAATATTTCTTCAGAGAAAATTCAGAGTAACCGAATACGTGTACGAGGGATTTAATGATTAATTGCTATGGTGCATCCAGTTATTTGCGCTCCATTGGTGATGATTTCTTACTTTTACCATGAACACGTTTCAATCAGGTTCAATTTCAGTTATTTAAACAAATTCCAATTGGCTGGTCTGGAACAGAAACCTCGGGGTATGTTACCACAGGTTTGTTCAGCCCGTTAAGATTTAAGTTCAGGGTTTTTTAAACCACCTTTCTGAAATACCCCCACAGGACTCTAAAGCAAATACACCCTGCCCTAGCGAGACTTTGCTCTCTCCATGAGCTCTTTGGCCACTGCTCTTGCTTATGAAATTAGAGTACAGCCAATTCAATTTGGATCCAGAGAGCGAAGAGGACAAGGTCAGCTTTTGCTATCCAAAGCACAGAAGCCAAAGTAGGCGTCAGAATACAAACCATATGGCCTACAGTCTTGACCTTCAAGAATCCCTTCTTGGGGGCAACAACACTATCAAACTACAGTACCACAAGCAAATACACACTGAGCAGCTGAACGGGTTTATATTTAAAATGCATTTTTATTTTTCTTTACAAGAAGAAAAGCAGAGACAAATGGAGGAGGGGGAGCAGGGGGTATCGAAAGAGAAAGATACAACCTCTGGCATTGTCAAAAAAAATATATACAATTCAAAATTATATCCATACAAAACATGCCACATACAATAAAAATGAGTTTCATTTATTCATCTTCCCTAAAAGTAGCTCTGCTGTACAGATGCAACTCCTTTTTAAAAAGTAGGTATAATGCTTTAAAAAAACTTTAGCCATCCTTTTTTTTTTTCTTAAATTAAGATATGCTGAGAACTTAAATAAGGATATTCAAACTAAAGTAAAATGGTTTATCCAGGCAAAAATCCAGTGAGCTTCACTATGTTCTGTCATAGTCTTAAACCTTAAAAAAAAGGAAAAAAGGAAAATGAAACCACAACTTTAACTTATTTCGTGTGGTAGTCTACCCCATTTTTTTTGGTTAGTACTCCACATATATTAAGAGGACAAGTCTTTCTCAATAACAATGGGTGCAGCTGGAAATCAAATCAAAACACAGAATGGACTAAGTCATTTTCACACAAACTATTCCAACACATACACACGTCCGTAGGTAAGAAACAAAGATCGTAAAACGACGCTAAAAAGTAATAATGCAGGGAGGGGGGGGGGGGTTTCAAAGAGCTTTCAAGATTTTTCCATTGAGTGTACTAGTCCAAACGTGACCAATCAAAGGGCAGATCTGGTCATCAAGGAGCAGTAGCATAAATATTAACGCGTGAATAATAATATTACGTAGCTAAATACACTAACGTCCCGCACCATCACGCGAATTTTTTTTTTTTTTTTTGGGTTTTTTTTTTTTTGCTTAAACTTGGAATTTATTAATAATCAAGAAGACATCTTGTTAGGAATCTCCTCTCAGAAGAGTGACATTATCAAGCTTCGTTTACCCAAGCATCTACTTCCCAATCATCGGCAAAAACCAAGTATCGTAATTGTCTTAATCAAGCATTGCGCCGTCTTTACAAGCTTATTGCAAAATCTGCTAATAGAAAAAAAAGATAAATGCAAGAAACAAAACAAAAAAAAAAAAAAACTCTGGTTCATATACATTACGTACGTTTGTGGTTTTTATATATATTTATATATAATTTATTTTGTCTAATAAAATGATATCCAGTGGTTGATTTTTTTAGACTTTATTTCATTATTTCACTATAATTGATTAAAAAGGGGTTTGGAACAAGTGTTTTGCGCCCCCTGTTTATATACAGTTTGTACACTTTTGCATCGTTCTTTTTCTTCAAAACAAGTGAGGTCATACTCGTGGGTCAAGGTATAAGGGAAGGAAGTAGTTTGGGATTTTGGAGAGACTTACTACAGCTCCCTTTTTTCAAAAACTTTTCCCCAATTCATTTTAAAAAAGTAAACAAATGCCCTTTTTATTTATCATTATTATTATTTTTTTTTAAAAAAAGTCTTTCTCTGCCATTGCATCTAGCCTCTAAAAGATAGCACCTCCAAATCTTTCACCTCACCACAAATACAGAACAAACACAACCAGCTGTGGTCTGGCAGAGAGAAGACACTACAGTAAATCTGCAACGGCTCCGCACACAGAAGTCAGCAATTTTATGCGATGCTGAGGGGTGGGAAGGAAAAACGCAGGAGTTTGGATCAGGCGGGGAGGAGGGAGTGTGATTCTGGAGTCACTCAAACAACAAAAGGGAGAGTTAATGCAAACAATGGGTGCAACAGGGAGGGGGGGAGGAATTCAGAAAGTGATACACCATGCTAAAACATCATAGTAGTCTTGCTTCCTCTGATCGCTCTATTTGCGACAGAGGCTCAGATGCATAAGGAAATCAAGGAAATCGACCAATCACCTAGCAGCCCCCTCTGCCCTTCGCTCCGCCTCCAGCAGACGGTCATGCTGACACAAACCCCCTCCCCCCCAAATATAATTTAAATTAAATCTGAATTTTGAGAGATAAGATTTTTTACCTATGATCCTCCTTGGCTTATGTTGTACTCTCAAGTTGTGGAAATGGTTACTTCTATTTATTCCGAGCCATACCCCACCCCCCTAGCCCCATAGCTACTTAGAGAGTCATGATTTTGTTGTGCGTTTAACGTGTAAAATATTAACATCTAAATTCATATATACAGACAGAAAAAAAGGATTTTGCCATATGAAACCATTATCCAGATTTCTCAACAGATCTGGTGGCATGTATAGTTAGGTTTCTAACTGACAAACTCTTAAAAATGCATAATCTTGTCCAAACTAATCATATTTAATCTGTATACATAATAGCAATAATATATATTGGGATAGTTTTTTTATTCTTGAATCATTGCTGTTAATCTAGATAGTACAGCAAACCTGCTGCTAAGTTTCCCTGCTTGTCCGAAAAAAAAAAGCGTTTGCCATGGAAAAAAAAGATTTCCCCCAACCATTTTTCCCCCATGTCCACAGTAGCAGATGTAGTTTCATACAAAGCCAGCACAATCCCACAGACTCAAATGAGGTAGACTGAATCCAACTAACCGACCTTCAAAAAAAAATCATTAAAATTTTTTTTTAGTTTTTTTTTTTTTTTTTTTTTAAACACCTGTCGCCCTTGTTTTTGAGCCGCAGGGTCAGCATCAACTTCACTTCAGACAATCTTACAGTGTCTCTGGTCTTCCTGTCTCCACCACACCTCCATTCACTTCGATTAGGTGCCACTTAAGGATTGTCTTGCCGATAATCCGCATTGTCAATCTGTATTCCTCAATTTCATGGGAGAGATTGTTTCGTTCAGGGGGGTGTATGTGTATGATTGGTGGGGAAGAGGGGGGAGTAAATAATAGGTCCATTATTTAAAACGTGTGAGTTCATTCAGGTACATAATGGCTTTTCTTCAATGTTCTAAAGTTAACCCTGTCCCCATGGGACAAGACGTCATTCCCACATTGCTGGGAGGAGATTTCTGGCCAAAAAGTCATCCTTTTTTTTTTTTTTTCGTGTTTTTTTTTCTTTTAAGTCAGCAGGACAAATGAAGGAAGGATAAAATTTTGGCAGAGGACTCAAATCTTTTCTCAGTAGTCCCAAAATCAAAAAGATTGTCCCATCAATTTCTTTAAAAAAAAAAAAAAAAAAAAGCAGTTGCTTTACAGCCTCAAGTTCTCCCTCCAAAAAACTTTGGCGCCGGGTGCGAGAGAAATCTTCTCTTTGACCGTCAAAACTATATGAAGCCAGCCTCCCTCCTCTGAAGCAGTCAGAGAAGGGCTATAAGATTTGTTGGGCGTGAGAATCACTTGTCTATCCTGACTTATATCCAGAGGAGAATAAGGGGGCTTGTCCGGGAGCCATCCCCTCTCTCAGTTCATCCACTTGCGGCAGTTCCAGGCTCCACAGTGGCAGGGGATCTTGTGCTGATCGTCCTCAAAGTCAAACTGATAGTCGTACGTCAGCTGAAAAGGTAATAAAAGGGCCGGGTGTAAGAAAAAGGAAGACTAGCAACTGAACTCAGTCTTGATTAAAGGCGAATTTCAAAGTTTATTTTAATGGCCAATAGAACTCCTGATGTGGACCATCTCTTTAAAGTCATAAATGAATGGGATTAAGTAGCCTGTAACTGCAATTTTGGTGTCATTAAAAAGACAAAAACAAAGGCTTCCTCTTTTACATGATATGACTAAACTACTTTATTTGGTCGCTGCGGAGCTTCCAGGCTCCCTTACCTCCTCTCCTTTGGGGATCCTGCGGCTGGAGATGATGATGATTTTGTCCTCCTTGTCGAAAGTCACCACCTCCGCTACACAGTTCGGGGCACACGAGTGGTTAACATAGCTGGAGAGAAGGGGGGAGAGGACACATTTTAGGGGCCATCTGGACAGTCAAAGTGGACTATACCAAACGTCGGTGGGTTAGGAGGGGGGCTCGGAGGGGATCAGACACTCAGAGAGGGTGGACTTACCGGGCCGGGCCTCCCGTCAGAGTGGCATCAATCACATGCTCGTTGTTGATCCTGAACATGTAGATACCACGGTTCTGAAAAAAAAAAAAAAAAAAAAACAAATGTAAAAAAACACAACTTAAAATGTAAATATAAATAGAACTATTTTTTAATTGTACACTTTTCATATACAATGTCCCAGTGCGGGAGTCAAAGTATCGGCCCCATGATGCGCAAACAATTACAACTGAAAAAATAGTAAGTTCAAAACTATGCACATGTGAGTCTATTGGTCAGATGTCAAATCCGCAACCTGTACTGATAAACCCACTTCCAGCCTTTCCCATGACCCACCTGTTCCTCATAGATCTTCTCGCGTCTGTTGGCCACCTCATTGCGGATGATAGTGCCTATGTACTCGATGACCATGGTGTGCTTCTCCAGGTCTTTGGCCGCATAAAGGCCTAGCCCCTGGATCCGCGAGCGGGCCAGGTAAACGTTGTTCTTCCACTCTGTCTTCAGCCGGCGGTACTGCGAGGACTTGGAGTGGACGAACTGCTTGCTGTAAGGGGTGTTGATCTCCCCTGTGAAGGTGCTCTGGTAGGCCTTGGACATACTAGTGCTGTTTAGAGTGTGGGGCCTATCAGGGAGAGAGAGAAAGCAGAAGGGACAAAGGAGGGAAGAGGAAGAGGTTGAAGAAAGAGGCAAAGAAGGGTGAATGAAGAGGGAAGAGGAGTGTAAAGAGGATGGGAGAAGAGGAAGTAGGAGAAGTAAAAACAGATGAGTCAAAGGAGGAAGGTGAAAGGGACAGTGGGTTAAATGAAAAAGAATGGGAGAGGGAAGGGAGAGGAGCAGAGGTTGGGTTGGGAGGGTCAGGAAGAGGAAGAATGAAGACAGAGGGGAAAGAGAGAGTTAGCTTTGACAAGCATACATAGCCATACATGGTTTTAATGAGGGCTCTCTCAAAATGGGCTGTCGAAGCTGCCGTGTTGTTCTTGCACCTCTTGCAGTGGGTGAGGATCTTGGGCTCGGAGCGGGCGCAGCCGGTGGGGTTGATCATGAGTGGAAGCTCCATCAGCGGGTGGCGGCCGTAGCGGAAGACATAGTTCTGGCAGTTCTCCACCCCAGGCAGCTGACGGAACACACAGGATTATCATCCAATAACGTTCGAGACATGACTTCACATAAAATGTACTATCCGCTGCAAGTTTGTATTGCAACTCACAGAGGAGGAGGGGTTGCAGTCATTCTATGCCTGATTTCCTAATCTGGATTATGACTTTCATGACAATTCTCTTATGTTCAACATTTGTTCAACCTTGTTTTTAGTGGATTTTCAAAAAACACAAAGAAGGCATCCTACCTTCAAAGTACGAGGTGCTCTTTAATCAAAACTGAAAGAGCGATGGGGGTGTTTTAGCTGCGTAGTTTCACTGATTTTTATATCCTCTGGGTGAATTCTTTAATTTATTTAGCCAATCCATGCCAGAGATACTAGTATAGTCTGCCTAGCCCGATGCAACTGCTTACAGCAACCTTTTCTTCAGCATGTGTGTAGGCACTTTTAGTCACAGGGGGCTTACCGATTCAGTGATGCGCAGGACAGCATGGAGAGTGAGGCCGTACATCTCCTCTCCCTTCACATGATCAGTGAACAGCTTCAACATGGCCGCCTCCTCGCGCAGCTTCGCCACCTGATCCACCACCTTCTTCCAGATGCCTGCATGGGCCGGACAGATGCAGGGCAAGGAAAGTCAGAAAGGAAGAACAGAACGTTAGAGCCAAGTAACTACTCCTTAGAAGATTAAGGCAAATCTGTTACTCCAGGTAGGCCGATGTTGGCCTACCGAGGCTAGCCTTGTGAAAGTCGGCGTGTGTGTGCGCGAGTCGTACCGTCGGGGGACGTGTCCCGGAAGTGCAGGTCCTCCTGCCCCTGCTCCAGCACGCGCACCTCAAACAGCGGCCGGCCCTCAGCCTCACTGATGCGGCAGCGGTAGCGGCAGCGGCGGTTGGGCACCCGCGTGCTCCAGTAGATGCGCGTGGCCTCGTAGCCCACAGGGAAGATGGCTGTGGGCGAGTGGAAGTTGGCCATCTGCGAGGGCAGCAGCTGGCCCACGGCGTGGAAGATGAGGCCACCCACGCGGAACATGTGCACGCGGTCGCCGCGTTGCAGGATGCTGGCGATCTGCTTGACCTCGTCGCGCTCAATGTAGACACGGCGGAAGACGGCGAAACTGCTCAGCTCCTCCTCGCTGGGGCCCTTCAGCTTGTGCTGTGTGCAGAGCATGGTCTTGTCCTTGAAGAACATGCAGCGCGCACGAATGGCACAGGCAAAGTGGTAGACGTTGGGGCAGCGGAGCCGGTTGCAGCTGTTGGTGGCCCCTGTCTTCTGGCAGAAGGCGCAGCGGGTCCGCAGGCCCCGGCGGAGTGCCACCTCCACGTTGATGAGTGCGCCACCCTGTGTCTCGTACACCTCGGTGGACCACAGAGCGCAGTTGAGGTGCACCCACAGATCCACGTCGATGTTGAGTAGGCGGGCGGGGCCATCAGTGGCACCATCACCCTCCTCGTGGCAGAAGCAGCACTTGCGCTTGTCACGCGGGAGCTTGTCCGGCCGCAGCGTGATGCGCAGCCGCTCCATCAACTCGGACACCTCGCGTCCACTCTCTCGCTTGGAGCCGCCCTTGCGGATGGTGATGACCAGCTGCAGCCGTTTCCAGCGCAGGCCCTTCCACTTCTTGGGCTTCGGCCGCACCAACTCCTCGTCCTCTGACGGCCGCCGGCTGCGCTGCTTACAGGGTTTGGGTGGGGACTCCAAGGCTGGGACCAGGGGAGGAGCCTGTGCCACAGGGGTGGTGGAAGGAGAAGGTGGAGGGGAGGAGGAGGAGGGAACAGGTGGAGCAGCAGGATCAGAAGCTGGAGGGGGGAGGCCACACTCCTGGTCTGGCTCTGTTTTGATCTGAACGCTGGCGGGGCTGGAAGGAGGGAGGGACGGGGAGGCAGGTTGAGTTTGAGGCTGAGCCTGAGTTTGAGATGGAGGCAGGACAGCAGGGGCAGGTGGGGGTGGCGGTGGGGGTGGAGGAGGTGGTGGTGGGGGGCGGGGAAGGAGACTGGGGAGGAGACGCCTCCACAGGGTAGATGGGAAGCTGCCGAACATCCAGGTCTGATACGTTGGTGATGTAACAGTGCTGGACTGCCCTGTCTTCTGGCTCCACACACTCCTGAAAAACATTACCGAAAATGTAATTTAATGTCTGTACATCAATTGACTCCCTAAACACACACACATTACTGGTAATGACCGATTTCTCCCACAAAATAGCAACTGTGCTTTCATGTTGGAACGGTTTAAATGAGAAAGATTCTTGAACAAGTCATTAACCATGTTTGCATGACATATTAGATCATGTTTGAATAGTTTGCTTTCACAATTTACAGTACAAGAGTACTGACCCAGCCTTTTGAAAATAATAGTAATATTATTTACAATTACATTAGTTTCTATCTCCAGATGGCAATTCAAGAATAGTGCTCCGCAAATTGGTCTACATACATGGAGCAGCTAAATATTAAGACAGTAACCTGAATGCTATAACAACCAATGACAATGACACAGGTGTTGCTGGTGTGTAGGTATTGACCTGTTTGATGAGAGACAGGATGTCCACCTGCTTCTTCAGAGTGCAGCCAGGCAGAGACACGTCAAACTTCTTCAGCCAATCAGCAGCGTCCTGGTCCGAGCCTTCAGTCTCTGTTGTGCCGGGTTTCAAACCCAGAGCACCTGAAAGCGTTCAGGGATGGGGGAAGGGTGTCAGATTAATTTCCCTCACCCTCATATTTTCAGCTACCTACCACATCCTGTAGTCAGACCACGGTATAACAACAATCACCCAAGTGTGAAAAGCGTCATCTGAGAGAGCGTAAGTGCAATTTTCTGTCTTCCTCTATCCTTCCTGAAACTGCTGTGACGCACTTAGATTACAGATAAATCATAGACGAAGAATACGCCACACGTGAAGTAGCCGTCATATCTGTGAGTGAATGAGGAGCCATAACTTTTCCAACTATTTCCCATTCACACTTCTTTGAGTAAAATCAGTAAGTTTGAATGAAGGGTGGGCCCTTAATTTTACTCTGAAAAACTACCTGTTGTATATGTTCTGGCTTTATTGCAACAATATTTATCCTGACATGTTCCTGCTAAGACTCACAAGTACATGTGTGTAATGAAAGACGTTTCTTTTTTTCTTTTAATCAGTAGGGACCAGAATGAGTTAGTGTGGCATGGCACTGTGGGTATCGATGGGGGCGTTACCGGCAGCCGCGTCGGGGGCCTTCCCAGGCTCGCTGACCCCGGCTCTGCCAGGGCTCTGGGGGAATGCCACCTCGTAAGACCCGGGCATTCGGACCTGCAGCAGCTGGGCCACCGCCACCATCACGGTGTTCAGGTTCTGCACACAGAGAGAGAGGAAGGGGTTAACAGAGCCCAGCAATGAGGGGGAATGTCACACGGACAGCCACACTGAGGGAGTAAACTCTGCTGTATTCGCAGTGTCGGTACCTTGGCTGCAGCGGCCGATAGGGTGAAAGTGACGGAAACCTCACTGCTCTTGGATTTGTCCCAGGGATTGGTTTTGGACGCAGTTTTCCCAGCATGGTCCGGAAATGAACTGAGGCCTTCGAAGGGCTTGGTCTCAGGAAAAGCTGGCGAATAAGAAAACAAGCATTTTAAAAAAAGCAAAAACTAGGATACTAACACAGATGGCTCTCATTGGTTGTCCTACAGCTGATGACATACTGGGGATGGAGGACCGGGGGATGATGGGAATGATGGGAGAGATGGCCCGCTCGTCCTCCTCCTGCTTCACCTTCCCCAGGAGGGGGAATCGGGGCGCCTCGTCTCCCAGGACGCTCTCGGGTGAGGAGGCCGGAACGATGCTGTCAGGGGCGTCGCTGTCCTCGTCACTCTCCATCCTGAGAAATAAAGACCAGAGCTTAACCACAACTCAATAACATTGGCCCATATCACTCCCCAGCTCTGTCACCAACTCTGTTAGGGAAAGCCAACCTGCAACCAGATGTATAATGGTTCAAGGACCCAGTCTGGTTAAAATCGCAAGCAAGCTAGTCCTAAATTTCACTGATGGGATTTTTGAGCTGTGAGGAAAAGTTATACCCTGGACATCAAACTACAGTCCACTGCATGGAGAAAGGATCGATTAAGCTAATTTTAAAGTTTTCAGGCCTAAGTGCAGAGATAACCCTTGCCCAAATCTTAATTTTCAGTCAAAAGGAATTCATGGGTTTATAGTCCTTAAATATGAGTCCTATGAACTGTACTGCTCCATGGCCTGGTGTGCTTAATATGCGAGTCACTCTATGTATTTTTTTGAAGCATTCCTTTTTCCCCCCTTCTGTATGGTGTAGAATCGGCCAACCGTGGATGAGGTCACATGCTCAGCCAATCACAATGCGACTCCCACAGGCTCACAGTGGATAAGGCCTGGACCTGTTCCTGCAACGTACCTAATGTCCTCATTCTGATTGTGTGGAGGTGTGGGGAGGGCTGCCAGCAAATCCACGTTCTTCACTTCCTCAGCAGAGGACTCTATTCACACCACAGAGACCAGAAAAAGATGACGTCAAAAGTCTGGGGCATCACCATGGGAAATCCTCTCTCTTAAGGCAGTTCGACAGGATGGTTAGATATGGAAGTTCAATCTACAACCCTGGGAAGTATGTTCAAAGTGATGGTAATTCTCTCAGGAAACACGTTAATAGCCTAGCGGTTTATCGATACTCCCTACTTACATCATAATGCAGACATTAAAATATCTCCTACTACATAAGTCAAACTGAAACATTTGTGAAATGTATTCTGTTCAAGTGCTCACACCAAATCCAAAGCCTGTTTTCTACCAGTAAATTTAAATGTTGGGTTTTCTATCTTTGTATTCTGCTGCTGGAAAAACTGCTTGTTGAATTAATGCACAGAGCTATTATGCAAGTCATGTGGTAATGGCAACTCTATAGGAATCCCCAACCCCAAACACACATATTGCCTTACCCATGGCTTCATCAGTGGTCTCCCTCTCTCCCTCCTTCTGTCCTTCCGGAAGCTCCTCCACAGCGGTCAGCCCATTCAGAAGCTTATGTTGCACCGAGGGGGGCGGGGTGGGAGGCAGAGAGGAGGGCGGGGTTGGTGGGTTGCTCAGGTTACTCTGTGGGGACACAAGGCACAATGGGATATGGTACATTAGCATTGTGAAGCCCAAAGCTCCCGTGTGATGCTTGTCACTTAATTGGCTTGACCTTTGAACCAATCAAAGGCAACTTTTGTCCTCCACAGCAAGCCATGATCTCTTTTGCCCTCTTTTTCCCTGCCCCAACTGAGTTGGCTCAATGCAGCAAACACTCTGCCGCCTCTGGCAGGAGAGCTGTAGGCACATGACTCCTCCAAATCACAATCTCACTTTTCCACACCAATGGGACGACTAATCATACACCGTCTATGTTGTTGGAGGATAACAAAGTCACAATACTCAGTTCTTGCCCCTACGGGCTCCCAATTGAGGCTGGGCCAATTGTTGGGGACCTCCACCCATAGCCAGAAATATCATAGCTGGGATTCAAGCTCCCAGTCGCAGGGCTCATAGGGTGAACTCCTCACCCTGCGAGCCACCTGGAGGCCTGAAGCTATGGTTTCCATTACCTTGGTTAGCAGCTGAGAGTAGTAGTCGGGGATGTTGTCGAGGACGGCGTTCCCGAAGGAGCCTTTGAGCTGGGCCTTGCCGTTGGTGGGGCTGCTCCCGAAGGGGGCGAAGAGGTCCAGGCTGGCGGTGATGGAGGGCTCCATGAGCGGGAGGAGAGAGAGTTCCTGCAAGGCAAACGGCACCCGTAGGTTCCAGCGTTACTACAGACATCAATGCCAAAGCCACTTCATACATTACAGTCAACAATATTACAATATTTATGTGTTATCTTAACCATAAGCAAGAGACAACTGTGGAATAAACACTTTCCAAGTAGGAGTTGCTTTAATAATGGCTTCACTATTATTTATTTATATGCATAAATACATAACATACAAAGCTGTTCTTTTGTCTTCATTTAGTTGTGGATGCTATGACTGACAGAAGTTTATTAGCCTTGTCTAAACAAAATATCAACTGGTTCTTCATAATATTATGCTAAATGTATGATAATATTTAGGAAGGCAAGCATAATCAGTTTGGTTTTTTGGGGGAAGGGGGTGGGGTCCTGTTTGTGCTCCTTAATCTTAGTTTATACCCCCCTTGCCCCAACCAAATCACCTGCTTCAGCTGTTTCATTAGGGCCTCAGTGCTCTTCCCCGTCTCCTCCTTTTTGGTCTTCTTTCGCGAGTTGGGCACTCCGCCACCAACTTTAGGGGTCCGTTTGGCCTTCACCACCGGGGGCTTCTTGGTGATGGACTGCAGGTCCTGTGGGAGGGAAGGAAGAGGAGCCAAAAACGGGTTATTAAACCTGCTGCCGAAGGCCATCAACAATAACCAACTTTCATAAGAATTCAATAAACACTAAAAATGAATTCAGTGTATAACCCTGAAACCATAACAGAGGGAAGTACACCTACAACGCTGCTTCTTGTATTTGTTTATGTAACAGAAAGTAGTGACAGACGACTGCAGCAGGTGTTTCACCTTCCCAAAATAAAGCAGTCCCCAGATGGTGAACTGTTGACACTGATTTTAACATGCCATATGTTGTCAGATGAGTGATACAATTAGTGTGCTGCATATCTCTAGTGTTATTTGATTTACTGTCTGATCCAGTTCGTGGTGCAACCTGTTTTCCAGCTATTGAGGATAGTACTGCAAATAAACAAACTGTTGTGCCCCCTTGTGGTGGCTAATGGGCACTGCTCTGCAGATTTCTTACCTCCATGTTTCGTGGGGTTCCTTGAAGCTTCTGCTCCAGCATGGCCAGCTTGCTGTTGATGTGGCCGTTGATCTCACTGTGGACCCCGTCAGAGGGCCGTTGAGCTGCCAGCTGAAGGTTTTTGGTGCGAAGGAGTTTCTGGAGCAGCTGCTGTCCTGTCTCGGCACGGGGCCCTTGGGGGCCTCCAGCCACGTTCCCTGGGGCGATTGGCTCGCCGCTCGCCTCACGCTTGACGGCGCCAGTCCTCGCTTCATCCCCTCCCCCGGCACCGCACTGCTCCTCCCGTGGCTCCTGCTTAATGTTCTGCAGGGTGACTCCGCAGACCTCTCCGCTAGGCCCCACACGCTGGCCCTGCATGCCCTCCCCTTCCGGCTGCACCCCCTGCTGAGGCGATGGTCCGTTGGCTTGGCAGGCACCACTGCCCAGCCGCTCCAAGCCCTGAGGTTCGGCCTTCATCTGGCCACTCTGTCCTGGACTCTTGCTCATGGTTAATGGGATGGTTTTGGAGGGTGAGGAAGTATGGGTGGGAAAACTTGATGCTCCCTGGTCTGCCCCGGGGCAGGGGCTTGCGCCAGACTCCTGTTTCTGCACCATTGGGGAGAAGAGGCTGGAGTCAGAGGAGCCTGGCCGGGTCATGCCGGCTGGGGAGCCCACAGGAGTGTGGGAGGCCTGGAAGGGGCTGGAGCCGGCTGGAGTGTGTGGCTGCTGGTGGTGCTGGAGGCCTTGCGTGGGGGAGGGCTGGCGAATGCCGCCAGGCTGTCCCAGGGCGTGCCGCTGCTGGGTGAAAGCAGGATCGCTCGGGGAGCCCTGTCCGAATGGCTGGCGGGGCGACATGGGTCTGACCGGTCGGCCCTGGGGCATTATACGCATCATCTGACCTGGCTGACCCCTCATCATCTGCTGCTGCATGGCTTGCTGCTGCTGAGCAACAGAGAGCCCGTACTGGGGGGACACCCCCTGCTGGCCGATCTGATGTTGTGCGTTCGGCGACTGACTCATCATGCCCTGCTGTGGCTGCTGAGGGGATCCAATCATGCCTGGCTGCTGCTGCTGAGGAGCCATGCCAGGGGGCTGTCCCATCATGCCTTGCTGCTGCGGGGCACCCATGGTACCATGATGGATCGGCTGCCCGTCAGGGCCAAGCATTCGGGGCCCCACCTGTGGCCGAACCTGCCTTAGCATCTGGCCCTGCTGCATCTGCCTTTGGGCCAGCATGGCCTGGATGTGCTGGATCTGCTGGCTGGGGGGCAGGTGCCTAAGCTGGGGGTTCTGGGCAAGGATGGCCTGGATGTTTATCGGGGTCCGGATCGGACCCATGGGAGCGCCTGGTCTCTGTCCCATCATGCCTTGAGCCCTCATTACTCCACCCATTTGCCCTAGCCGCTGCTGTTGCTGCTGGTTTGGGTGGACCATCACTCCTGGCTGAGCTTGTGCAGGAGTGGCCTGTCCCATCATGCCTTGCAGCTGAGCCATGCTGTCATGCTGTTGACCAGCCATCACCCCCTGTTGCTGCTGCTGTTGTTGCTGCTGCTGTGCCATGTAGCACATCTGCTGCCCTTCCTGCTTGACGGTGACTTGCTTCTCCCCACCCAGGGAGTTCTGTCGCTGCAGAGGCAGCTGCTGGGTTGCCATATAACTGTGCTGCTGCTGCTGGAGGTCCGCTAGCTGCTGCTGATGTGGTTGCTGTTGTAGCTGCTGTGAAGCTTGCTGCTGCTGTTGGTTCATAAATGCCGCCTGCTGCTGCTGCATTGCCACCCCCTGCTGGTCACTCGTTGGACCCGGGTGCTGCTGCATGGGGAGGGGTGTTGACGCCCCTGGCTGCTGAGGAGGGGTCCTGGTCGGGCTGAGCATCCCGCCCTCTTTGGTTGGTGGATTGGGGACCTCCTGGGGGAAACTCTGCATCCCCCCTTGCAGCTGCTGCTGCTGCTGGAGGCCATCCATGACCCCCTGCATCTGGGACCCGTCCCGGGGAGCTCCGGATGGCTGGGTTTCGGTGGGGGCCATTTGGGGTGCAGCGGGCTGTGTGAGGGCCCCAGGGTCTCCCTGCTGCTGGCCAGGCTGGGGTAGGAAGCCTTGTGGTGGAAGCTGTTGCTGTTGTTGTTGCTGAAGCTGGGCCAGATTTTTGACAGCGTTCTGCTGCTGTTGGGAGAGCAGCATGCGCTGGGCCAGACATTCTGCTGCTGGGGCGTGAGCTGAGCCTGTGGGCCCCGGAGGGCCTGCTGCTGGGGCCCCGCTGCACCCTGATGGCCCCCCATCAGAGCCTGCTGCCGCTGCTGCTGCAGAACCTGCTGTTGTTGGTTTCCCATCATTCCCTGCTGGTTTCCTATCATGCCCTGGAGCTGGGCCATTGGCTGTGCTCCCATGAGGTTCTGCTGGGGCTGGGCCACACTCTGGTTTCCCATCATTCCCTGCATCCCCTGCTGAGCCTGTTGGTTTCCCATCATCCCTTGCTGCATGGCCACTTGCTGCTGCTGGGCCAAAAGCGGGTTTCCCAACATGCCCTGTGGCGGCTGCCCAACCATGGCACCGGGCTGCTGTCCCATCATGCCTGGCTGCTGCGCCTGGTGTGGCACTGGTTGCTGGTTACCCATCATGCCTTGCTGTTGCATCTTCTGGACCATCTGAATCCTGTGCTGCAGCTGCATTTGGCGCTCTTGCAGAAGCCGGGCATCTGGTCCCTGGGCCCCTGCACCCGGAGGGAAGTACCCACCTGAGGGCCCTGGGGCCACACCCCCGACAGCACCGGGGTGCGTGGGCTGCGCCCCACCCATGAAAGGCTGCCCCTGCGGCATCCTCACCGGCATTCCCCCCGGAGGCATGGACACAGGCTGCTGTCCCATCATGGGCGCCCCCTGCTGGCCCATCATCATCTGGCCAGGGATCTTGGAGAGCAAACGGGGCCCCTGGGCTGAGGGGCCGGGAGCCAGGAGCCCAGAGCCCTGCTGGTGCTGCTGCTGTTTGCTTCGGTACTCTGCCATCAAGTTGGTGTGCTCCTTTTGCTGCTTACGAACCTGAAACACAAACAACCAGAACCATAAACTCCAAATTACATACTCACAACTACCACCACATAAACCTCAAACATTACCTTGGAAATGAAGAAGGACATTTGTCTACTAGCCTTATTCTGAATTATTTTTTATTTACATTATTCTGAACAGTCATAAAAGAGGAACAGCATACCTGGTCCAGCTGTTTCTGAATCTTGCTCTGTTGCTCAGTGACCAGCTTGAGCTTCTCTACGTCGGCCTCAGCAAACTCGCGACCGGCCTTCTTGGCAGTGCGCTGTTTGGCGCAGAGCGCCTTGCGGGACTTGCGGTGGACGCCAATCTGCTCCTCCAGGAACTTGAGCTGCATCTGCAGGAGCTGCTGGGTGTGGAGCAGCCACTCCTCATACTGCTGCTGCTCTGCATCATCTGGAGGAGGAGGAGGAGGATGATGAAGGAGATGAGAGGAACAAGGAAACAAGATAGAGGGGGAAGGGAGTGGCAGGAGACAAAAGGAATGAACATCATTAAAGTCTGAATAGAAATGTACTACCCTGTACCAACCTTAATTTTATGTGTTGTTTTTACCATGTTGGAAGGTATCAGGCAACTTAGCTTGTTAGTTTCATCTTGCAAGCGTATTTATTGTGACTGAAGAGTCTTAATAAGCAATTTGCTCTACTTAGTTAACTTATTAAGAGGACAAAGTCAGACACCCTAAGACAATAACAGGTCTTGTACTTACTTATGATGCCCTGTACAAACTGGGGTGGGTTTGGTCTGGTCTGTGCTGGGTCGGTCTCCTCACCCTCCTGAGAATGAAGGAGTGAAACCATACCACAAAGCAGGTCACATGACATGGCATTACTGCCTTCCCTACCATCCACATCTTGGTCATTAACACATCTTGCAGCAGGAGCAGAATTTGAACCTTGTTTACTATCAGTGCCAATAATGCTAACAGTTCTAATAATGCCAATAATGCTAACAGCGCTACTAATGCTAACAGTGCTAATGACGATAATAATGTAAACAGTGCTAAAAATACTAAATATGCAACAGGTGCATCTTCACAGATAATTGATCAAAGACGACTCCCACCTTCGGTGGTCCTGTGAGGACTCTGCCCTGAGGATCTCCAGCCCCTGCGGCTGGGGCGAGCCTTTGGGCCAGGAGTGACACCTGCTGCCTGCGGGAAGCAAGAAATACAGTGCCAAAAATCAGCAGGTGTAAGATTTCTCTAATCAAGGGCCTCTGCGCTGTCAATATTCACCCCTTAAAAAGTTACTGTCCATCACTTTCATCACAAATTGTTTAGGACCCTGGGTGCAATCTGCTAGACTGAGGCTGCACACCAGCAAGGTCTGTACAGTACCTGTTGATGCCAGGCGGCACACCGATCGGGCCCTGAGCCATCACCCTTTTGATGCCCTTCAGTGCCACCATCTTCGCCTTGGCGATGGGGTCCATGATGTCATCGGCTGCAAACTTGTCTAAATCTACAAAAAACAAAACAATTTGAGGGCATCTCAAAAAGGAAGGCTCCCAGAACATTCCCAACAGAGTTACAAAAATATGCCCAACGAAAACTTCAAGGACTTCAAAGATATTGAAGGACAAACTGACAAATATTTGAAAGAACAAATGATACCTTGCTACAAAGTTTGCCTATTCTTACCACACATAAATAATGCAAGCTTAATAAGTTATTTATTTAGAAGACAAAGGAATGCTTAGGAAAACAGGATACCAGTGTCACTGAAATCACTGTGATTTTGACTTTGAAGCACTGGACCATGTGGACCCACAGGAGTGCTTCATTCAAAGTATTTCAGAACAAACACTTAAGTACTTCCAAGCACTCTTGTCCAAAAAATATTTTTAAAAATATAAATAAATGATAAATAAAATCTTACATTCAAGGTGATTTAAAGGACCCATATGCAATTCAGTGAGGGAGTGGTTCATAGTGGGTTTGAGGTTACCTTTGTCTGGGAAGAAGCTGTTGGGCAAAGGCTGCTGTTTCACGGCTGCTGCTGCTGCTGCTGCTGTTGCGGGTTCAGCACAGGCTGCCCCGCCGCATCATCCCCTGCTGCTGGGCCATGCCCATCATAGGGGGAAGGGCCATGCCTGCTCCCATGAGCCTTTGCTGCTGTTGCTGCTGTGGGGTCATCATGGGCGGTCTGGGCATCATGCCAGCCTGTCCCATCATCCCCTGGGGTGGCGGGCGGTGGTGCTGCTGCATCAGCATGGGGTTGGCGCCTTGAGGTTGGGGTTGCGGTTGGCCTGGGAGACCATGGAGGTGCGTGTTCATCGCCCCCTGGTGGAGGGAGCTCAGCTGCTGCTGTTGCTGCTGCTGCTGCTGTTGTTTCTGTAGCTCCTTCTTCTCGTGCTCCAACAGGTCCTGGATCAGTAGTGGAAGCTCACTGGCTTCCAGAGAGCTCTCCACCTTGTCCAGGTCCACGGCGGGTGAGTGCTGGCCCCCACCATCTGGCAGACCCAGCGGATCTTCATCCAGGTCGGAGTGTGGGGTGGACAGAGGGAAAGTCAGGTCAGCCTGTCCAGGGAGAGGGTATGGCAGCCCCCCTAGACGGACGGAGCTCAGAGAGGCAGCGGGGTTCGCCAGCTGAGTCCCAGGGGGTTTGGGTGCACCGTCTAGCAGCATGGAGACTGCTTCCCCCATCTCGTCCTTAACCACGCCTTGTGGAGCCTGTTGCGACCTGGCCTCTGCCACCCCCTGGAGGTGGGAGGTCGTGGTTTCAGCCAGAACCCCACCTTCCAGCTTGAGTGTGGGCTGATTGGAGGGGGTACCTGGCTGCGGGGTGCCAGTGGTCGATTTGTCTTCAACTTTGATGTCAGGGGCAGCAGCAGTGGAGGAGGTGGGAGGGGCGGACCCAGGGGCCTCACTCTCAGCCTCCACCAGCCGCAGCTGGTCAGGGAAGGTGTCCTTGGGCTCCCCCTGGTCCAGCTCTGGGTCGGCATATGCGAGCAGGTCGAACTCATCGCACTTGAGCAGGTCGTCCAGGTGCGGGTCGGTGGTCTCCAGGCTGTCCAGGTTCCCGAGATCATCGTCTCCCTTGTCGGGGTCCAAGTCCAGTGTGTCTAGGGCGTCCTCGTCCTCCTCGCCCGCATCCCCGCCCGCCCCGCCGAGCCCTTTGGCGACGAAGGGGTCCTCCAGGTCGGGCTCAGGCAGGTCGAGGCGGCACGGCCGGGTGGCCAGGGGGGCCACGGCAGGGGGCTGCGGCTCGGTGACAGAGCTGGTCTGCGGGAGCTGGTGCTGGGGGCTGGGGAAGGGCAGAGCACCAGGGGCGTTAGGGGCCATCGCAGGCGCCTGGGGGTGCAGCTGGGTTTGGGGGGAAGGGGGGACGTTCGGCTGGGACTGGGTCTGTGGTTGGGGCTGGGGGGGCATGAGTCCTAGGGTCGCCTGCGGCACCCCCATTCTGGGGTCCTGTACCCCGTCTCCCTGAGAGGCGAGAGCAGGTGGCAGGGGTGGGGGAGGGGGAGGTGGCAGAGGGTGCTGGGGGAACGAGGTGCCCATTTCCTGGTGTGGCATGTAGAGGCGTGGCCGGGGCGGATGGGGACCCCGCTGGAGGAACTGGGGGCCCAAGGGCATCCTCTGGGTGTTGTGGCGGAGCTCGATGAACTGTGGCGGAGGGGCAGGTACGCAGGGCTGGCCCAGGACCTCTCCTGGCACCACCGCGCGGGGGTTTGGCATCCCCGCCATCCCCTGCATGGCCAGCTGGTTGGCTATGGGAGGGGCACCCAGGTGGTGTCTGGGAGCGCCCGTCTCCATGGCGGCGGGCTGGGGAAACCGGCGCAGGCCAGCGGCCTGACCAGGCCATTGGCCAGGGAAGGGAGGCCGAGGAAACATCCCTTGGGGGCGTTGGGAGCCGGTTGCCTTCAGACAGAAAGAACACACACGCATACACAAAGTTTAGAAGACGTGAAAATACATGCAAAGACCTGCTCTTTTAGAGTTCAGCATGCCTGTTACGCAAGTGGAGAAAGCTGCGTCGGAACAATAGTATCTTCCACACACCCCTGGACTGGACTAGGTGGCGCAATGTGGCATTAAACCCTCAACGAGAGGATGACACCTGACACACATGCCTGGTATGGAGTCAAGCACAGTTCTACCAACACAAACTTTTTTTTCATTCCCAAAGACCTCTTAATACTTGATATCATATATAATGATATATATTTACTCTGAATTTTCCAACAGATTACAGGTTCATAATTTCATGTTTTTGATACCAATGTATGTGTACACATTCATTTTGACATTAATTTGCAGTGTTAGTTTGCAAATATATACATATTTTTTTCTCACCCGATTCCCCCCCCCCTCCAATTTTCCAACAACCTGACTCCTCCAATTCAGGTGACAGTAATCTCGCTTCTATTCACACTGTAGCCGCACTACTGATCGCACACTGCTCCAATGCAGAGTCGGCAATGGTGAGACCAGGATTCAAGCCCCTGATCTTAGGGCTCCCAGGAAAACATCTTACCCTGTGAACCACCCAGAGGCCCAGTTTGCAATATTTTGCAAATAGCAATTGCAAATTTCCCTATAGCTACCATCATGCACAAGGATCTTCTTTAAAATCAAAACTGCCGTGGACGAGCCAAATCACTTTTTATCAATCATTTCTATGTGCAATCACCTTTACAGTTGTGCATCACTTGTACGCATCAGTACCTGAGCATGCTGGGATCCATCATGGCAGGTGTTCCAGGAGGGGGCGGGCGGCCCATCTTGTCGTCCACTGTGCCCACGGACGGGGCCATTTTCCCTGCCAATGCGGCAGCACCTGCAGCTGCCCGGTCCTGACAGAGAGCATGAGAGTCAGGAGTGACAACACTAAGGGTTCACAAAACGATCCTTTTCCTTTTCCATAAAGTACCGCTGATAGTGATGGGTTTTACGGAGGATTTTGCATCTTCATCTTAATTCACCTGAACGCTGTGACAGTGTGATAAAATAACATAAAACCAACAATACTGAACTTGGTCTGAACCAAGTTCTTTATGTATTCTAATACTCTAATACTATAGTCAACAAATAATGGGTCAATTGTATATAGCAAAATATTCAATACACTATCATTGAGCAAAATGAATGAAATGAACAAGTGTACTGCCTAAGACGAGATAATTCACGGACAAAGACTATGTTCCCCTTATTGTAGATTTAAACCAGCCCGCCTCACATACGCTCACTGGATTATAAGTTTTCTTATGCAAACTATATTTCACCAAAAAAAACCCAGATCAGTCCCTCCCCACTGAAAAGAATGATCGATGCTGCGTTTGCATGTAAATATTGTGAAGAATCCTTTTGTGAGAGCCTGATACTACTTTTCATATGATACAACTGGTACTACTTTTATGGCTCTACCCCCCCTTCCCTTATCCCCTGCCCCCTCCATGTGACCCACCACTGGGACTTCTGAATGCAAAGCGGAACAACAACCTTAGGAAGTACTCATATAATCTCACAGGATTACTGTTGCTTATCATTTCTGATTTGTCAGGAGTGATTAGCACCATTTTTAAAAATCCAACGCATCGTACTTTCTCTGGTAAAATCTACCTGTGGATATGGAGGTGGTGCTCGCTGGTTTTTATCTTGCTGGTAGGCTGCCATGTCTCCTCCAGGCCAGTTGGTGGCAGCACTGTTGGCAGCAGCAGCAGCCTCTTTCTCCTGCCTCAAAGAGTTCCTCTGCATTTGTTGCCGGATTAGAAGTTCCCTCAATTTCTGTCTCTGCAAATGGCAGAGGAATTAATTGATTAGCATCTTGTGGAATAAAACAAGCCAGTTAAAGAGCTAAAATTGACCAAAGGAATACAAAGTAAAAAAAAAAAAAAAAAAAAAAAAAGCATACCTGTTTGTGCTTTTCCAGCTCTGATTGGCTGAGGCCCATGAGGGCGGGGTCTTGAACCCCTGAGACGTCAGAGAGCTCCTGAGTGCCTGGTAGAGCAGGGGCATGGGGCGCTTCCTGTGGTCTCAGGGGGTCTGCAGGCCCTTGTGGCCCCTGGGGCAGCTGCATCCGAGTAGGGAAGCTGTCAACATTCATGGCCTGGGGCTGAGCCTGGGGAGGAGCCTGGAGCAAGGTTTGGGGGGGCTGTGGCGGCTGGCCAGAGGGGAACGTGCCCACGCCTGGGCTGCGACTGAAAGCTGGGGGTCCCTGCGGCTTCCCCGACAGTGGCTCCCCCAGGGCAGGGGAGGGGCCGGGGAGAGGGGGCTGCTGGCCGAGGTGGGCTGGACCCCGGCCCTCAGGGGCTGCAGAGCCAGGGCGGGGGGGCTTGTGTAGAGCTGCAAAGGGGTCCCGGGACTGGGGGCGGGACGGCGGGCGCGAGTAAGGGTCTGGGGACTGGAACCGGGGCGTAGCAGGGGACTGTGCGGAGAAGCCATCATTGGAGAGGGCGCCGGGTGTAAGGGGCGACTGGGAGCTGCCCTGAGACTGAGGGCTGGAGGGGACTCGGTTGTAGGGGTCTTGCTGAGGTTGGGGAGGGCGCTGCTGGGGGAGCGGGGAGCAGCCATCTCGTGACTGGGGACGAGGGGTCAAGGGGGTCTGGGAGTACAGGTCAGAGGGGGACTGGCGGTAGCTTTCAGAGGGGTGATTGGGGGAGGCGCCGGGCGGGAGGAAGCCCCCGCCAGAGTCGCCCTGGTGGGCCCTTGGTGTCATTGGGGCCTTAAACAGCCCATCCCCTGGATCAAGCAACCCTGCGGGAGACCCAGAGCCCATGTCCTGCCGTGCGGCCGCCGAGGAGCGGGGCGAGGGAGCACCCACGAAATCCGGCCGGTGCTGCCCCGCCCCGGCTGGGGAGGACGATGACGCGGAGGGGGACGGGGTGGAGCCATACTCCTGCCGCCCCATTGCCTGCTGACCCCGGAAGGGGTCCCCAAAATGAGAGCTGTGGGGTGGAGAGAGGAGAGGGGACTCTCCCCCCATTCCCGCTCCTCGGGCCCTGAGGGCATCGGGGGCCGGGGGCTCCTGGGGATGTTGCTGGGGCCTGAAGAAGGGGTCCACCTGCTGTGCCCGACGGGGCGTTCCTGGGGTCCCCGGCTGCATGTCGAGGGACCCCAGGCTGGGAGAGCGACCCTGAGGCATCCCCTGGTGGCCAGTTTGTGGGTACCCAGAGGGTCCCACCTGCAGGGGGCTGGAAGAGGGCTGGGAGTAAGGGGTGGAGGGGTGTGGGGACTGGGGAGGAAGCTTGGAGAAGGGGTCCTGCCGGGTGTCGGCCGAGCCGGGGGTCTTGAGCGGCCCATCGGGGAAGAAGGCCGTGGCGGTGGAGGAGGCGGAGTCGGGGGGCATCGGGAAGGGGCTCTCTGCTGAGCTGGGCTGGGACGGGGTGGAGAGGGAGGCTGAGGAGGGAGGGGGGATCTGGAGGTGCAGGCTCGGACGCTCCCCCTTTATCCGGGGTGACCCGTCGGACTTGATGGGACGGCACATCTGGCTCTCTGCTTGCTGTGAAAGGGGGGAAAACAGAGCTGTGAGCGTCCTTCATAATATACACAGGTATGAACACACAAACACACACAAATAAAACCAAAGAAATGGTGTCTGATCCCAGGTCTGTGGGTGACCATAACCCTGTATCAATTTACAGGGAGGTAACTGAACAGGTGGCAGTGTACAAACACTTAGGAGTGCACTTTGAATTTAATCTGAAATGGGCTAGCCAAGTTGAGTCTATCTGTACACAAACTAATCAATGGATGCATTTTGTGTGTAGGCTTAGACTCTATGTCATAGATGGGGGCATTATGTTATTGTTCAATAGAGCAGCCAATGAATCAATTATATGTTATGGTATTTCAACATGGTTTGGTAACCTGTTGTAATCTTAAATCACAAATACAAAACGTGATCAAAAGGGCAGTGAAAATCACTGGTATGCTGCCCCTTTGTTCAGGAGATATACAAAGTGACAGTGATAAATCAGACACTCAAAATTATTACAGAGCCAAACCATGTTATTCACAAAGTATATGAGGTTATGACATCTGGTAGAAGGTACAGGTTACCAAACAAAGTTCAATTTGTATAAATAAATAAACAAGTAAATAAAAATATATTTTCTCTGGTTCCTCTGCCAATTAAGTTACTTAATAGCAAAACCCAGATTATATTCTCTGAGCTGTTTGAACCCCTGTAGCAGAGGATTCACAACAGATGCACAATGAGAATGGAGATGCATGTATGCAATATAGTTGGTGTGGTTATATTTTGTGGGGAATGTGCAGATGTGTGTGTGTGTGAAGTGTATGGAATGGTAGGAAACGTGTAAATGTACATGTAGGAGATCAGCAATTCTTTAATATACAAGACATATTTATCTAAGACAATAAAGGCTAATTTACCTCAGACAGACACAAACACACAGACCCAGACCAACACAAACACACAGACTGACACAAACAAAGTCAGCTTTACCTTCTGTGCCTTGTTGATGCGTTGAGCAGCTCTGTTGTCTTTGGCCTTTTGCTGATAAATGAAAAACAGAGTAACAACGTTAACAGATCAAGTTAACCTACAACCACAGTAGCGCTTCTCTGCAGCATATCTGGGTGTAGGTGATGTTGTAGATGGGTCTCTCACCAGAAAGGGAACCTTGTCAGCTGCAGAAACCTTCCTCCAGATCTTCATAATCTGTTTGCAGCGACTGGACCAATCTGTACAGGAGGAGGGAAATACCAACATTCAGCTTCCTTACCGATCTTACGCTGGATCATTTTCAAGGCCCTCACTGGATTTCTTTTTTTTTTATACTCCAAGATCATATCTCCTAATTTTCTCCCCGGTGAGAGGCCTTGATTGTATCCATGTCACCTTGGCAGAATACAGGCTAACAGGCCACCACAGGAGATCTCCACAGCAAGTATTGCTAGCAGACTATGCTTTTTACTGTGCAATTCACCAGCCAAACTACTGACCAACTGGAACAAAACCCATACGCAGCTGGCATAGGCAGTTGGTTGGCGGACAATCAACCTAGAGAGTTACTCTTGCTTAATAAGGCAAGGGAACCCCTCCAGAGAAAACAAACACCTTCTGGTAATGAAGCAGTGAGATTAATTGAACCAAAAATGGGAACAACCACCAAGTAGTATCACTGACCCAATTATTTGGACCAATAACGACGGTGGCTGTGGAGAGTAAAACCTTTCTGACTGGTCAAACAAGTCAATGATTGACAGACTGTAGCACCTCCCCTTTGGGGTTCAGGAAGCCTCATTTCAATCAATTAGCACATTCCCTGGGAAGTACAACAGCCAATCACATGCTACCTGTCTGGTCAGGGGGTGTACCACGTTCAGTATAGGGCACACTAACTCAAGTTGTGTTGTTTCAGTTTTGTGGTATTTAAACAGCCTACTGACCTGGATAGTCTTGTTTGAGGTTAGGGAAGTTGATGTTGGCATAGAGGACGGGCGATATAGTGGACAGGTCCCCCAGCTCCTCGTCCTTCTCCCACCTCTGCAGGCTGCGCTGGTTGTAAGAGAGCCCGTCACCCTCCGGCTCCGTGGGCGTGGGGGGCGTGGAAGGGGTTGCCGGGGTGGAGGGCGTCGCCCAGGGGCTCTCTTCCCCCTGATCTGGGCTGAAAAGCCCTGCTCGGTCACTATGGTAACAAAATTGGATGGAAAAATTACGGTCAAGACACAGTCATTAATTTCAGAAATTGATGCTAACAACGGTAGCCTTTGCTGGACTCAATGCTAATACCAACTGAACTTTGCTCATTCTTTGTGTACCAGAAAACTTGCAGTCCAGCTCCTTAGCCATTTTTCTACACTGTTGTCCCAGTTGTATCCCAAAGGTTATTTTTATACCCTTGAGGTCCTGAACTCTAATTGTCTCAATAAACATCCATCTGTATAAAAAGGTCACATGCAAAATGTGAGCCGTGCAAATGGCCAAAGACAAGGGCCTCTGCAAAGCAAATACAGTATGTAAAGGAGAGCTTTAGAGGATCGGACTTTACCGCATGTCAAAGAAAGGAGACTGGGAGAGGCCGGGGAAGGAGTCCATCACACCAGCAGCAAGTGAGCTCCCTGAGAGACAGACAGACAGACGAAATCAGATGGGACAAACATACAGATGTACAGACATAGGAATTACTCCATGAACAAGTTTCTGTAGGCCTTCCACTGTATGCAAGCAGTTCAGGTATATGGAAAGTGCATCATGACTAAAACTCTAATTACGGTCCCATTTGCACTCGCGTTGCCCTCCTGTCCTAGCCAAAATTGCTCCCCATTCCCGCCCTGGTACCCCACCTGGAGGAAGCTCCTCTGGGGCAGACTCCTCGGCTCTGCTCCCCCTTCCCCGGCTCTAGCAGCGGCTTCATACTGGACTGCAGGGTCCCGCCAAGAGAAGCACCCTCAGACACCCCCAGAACCTTCCGGAAGAACTCTGCGGAGTCCTGGCTCTCCACACCTTGAGGAAGTCCTGAGATACAGATATTCAAACAGAGAGAAATGAGTTAAGTAACAAAACATGGTTATATAAAAGCGGTTCCTTTACATTCTTGACACAGTAAAGGTGAGAAGTCACACCTTCAGGCTTATCGGGGTTTAAGCCCTGAGAACCAGCGGGGGTCTGTTCACTGGGGAGGGCAGACTGCCCTGTTGTTCCAGCATCACCTAAGGAGAGATTAAAAAGAAAAACTGAAGTCCCTGAGACCCAAGCCTTAAAAACTATGATTACCAGCAATCTACCATTATTCAAAATTTAATTCTGAGCTGAGTTAATGACTGGTTATAAGTAGCCCATTTTATTTCAGACCTATTACAAGAGCTCAGAAATTAAGTGCCCCCCTCAAAAACATTTACTTGTAATACAAAACCCATTCTCATCAGGAACACTCACAGACATGAGTGCTTTTTTCCCATTTAAAAATGAACTAAGCATATCCCAGCTCTGCCAATAACATAGGAAGTCATGTGATTGGCCGCTCACTTCAGAGTCAGATGAATGGAAAAGTTCAGGTGGGGAAAAAATAAGGGTAGATCTGAATGTCCGTCCCTAAAGTGTCAACCTCACACACACCTGTCCCTGCACCAGTCGCGTCTGGTCGATCACCGCCTTCCTTCTTCAGCTGCAGTCCAGTCCCCGTTTCTCCATCTTTACTCTCTGCTGTGGGGTCAAACACAATGCGCACACATACATTACAATCACTTAGCAGAGACTTTTATCCAGAGCGACTTACAGGTGGGAGAACATAGATGCATCTGCCTGATTAATGTGAGTAATAGTGCCAGACCTGGGTAACCCCATTTAGGAAGTATATACGTAGCATCGCTAAAGCACCAATGCAGGTGCAAGTGAAATTTGTGAATACCTGCACATGAATACAATACATTCCTTTACAAGAAAAGAGACCAAAATCAAAAAACCTGAAATAAGGCCCAGATGCAGCTCAAGAAGGTGCATCTCTCGCTCTCTCTCTCACACACACATTTTAATTTATGAATTTATAAACATACCCACAAATGTATAAATGTGACCGATAATAGCAATGTGAATACCTTCCATGACCAGAACACAGGTATTTCGCCAAGTAATGGAAATGAGTTGGAGGACTCACCTGTTTCAGGACCTGTGGGGCGGACCCCTTGGCCCTGTGCTGGGGGTAACATTGGGAGTGGGGGTCGTGGAACACCTTGAGGATGGCGCTGGCCTGGTGGGGCCAGAATAGCCTTCTTACTGAGGTCCAGAAGCGTCTTCCCGAAGAAAGCCTCCTACACAGGGAGAGGAGGAGTTGGTGCCCAAAATCCACTTTCATGGAACATCAGAAAAAACTATCACGAGTGCATTACACACACACACACACACACACACACACACACACACACACACACACACACACACACACACACACATACTCAAGAAACAGTTTAACACACATACATATATATGCACATGTATATACATATATATAAATTCATACATACGTATACAGACAGTCCAAGTAACGATGGTCCGACTTACGATTTCTTAATTTTATGATGGTGCAATAGCATCACTTTCAGTACAATATTCAATAAATTACATGAGATATTCAATACTATTATAAAATAGTAACAATATGATTTGTGTTAATGATTTTGCCCAATTGTAGGCTAATACAAGTGTTCTAAGCACATTTAAGGTAGGCTAGGGTAGGCTATGATGTTTGGCAGGTTAGGTAGGGTATGTGTATTGAATGCATTTTCGACTTGCGCTATTGTCTACTTACAATGGGTTTATTGGAGCGTAACCCCATCAAAGTCAGGAACTGGCTGTATTTGTAAATGTGTGTGTGTGTGTGTGTGTGTGTGTGTGTGTGTGCATGTGTTTGTGTGCTTTTGACTGAGGTTTCTTCATAAAAGTAAGCCCCGAAATTCTACCAGGCAACGCTGTCAGCCTCAACTTATCGTAGGGTGCCTCAGGAATTCTCCAGCTGTATAAATTGACTGTACTGTTAGGATGAAGCAGTGAGCTACCACAGTTCAAGGTACAGGCTAAACAAACACAGTAAATAGCCCTGTTTTCTGTGGAGAGGCGTTAAGGTCTGAGCTCATTTGGGTAGGTAAATTCAGGCCTCCAGGGATCAGGTGAGGCCGTACCTGCAGGTAGGCAGGGAACATGTCCTCCAGCTTGCTCTTCTTCCGGCCGCGACGCTTCTTTGCCTGCTCCCCTTCCGCCTCGGCTGCCTTCAGGTCAGGGGGGCCTTCCACAGGGGTGTCTGGGACAGCGCCTGCACAAAAATATAGTTTTTAATACCTCTGTCCCCACAACAGACTTGCTAAGTCTTGAAAGATACACTTCAACTTTCCTATTGCACAGATTCACACATACACGTAACACCATGCAACACTTGGAAGTTAAATTGATAAATGAAACTTTCAGCATTATGTGGACTGAAGGTCAATTGGATTTGGCTGAAGCTGTAAAAATCCCATTGTGAGGTGAAAGTGAACCATGTTGAGTGTTTTTTTTTCTCTGCCACTTGCCTTCTTCGGTCTTCTCTGGTACCTGTCCCTCGGCTGTGCCCTCTCCAGACAGCGACAGACTCCGCCCCTTTTTCATCCGGGTGTGGCACTTCCTCTGTCGCACCATGAATCCACCAATCCCTGAGCAATGAAACAACAAAGCATTTTACAGAGAGACCATCACTGCAAATTTTACAGTCGCAAAACACATACACAACAATATTTTGTCACTTTGCCCTTCAAGTGACAAAGCAGTTTGAACTCTCCTTCAAACAAAATTGTGAAAAATTTCCTATAAAGGTTCAATGATGTCTATGCCTGATTAATTTCTGTTTTACAATACATAACACATATTACGGTATGATGGGTTTTTCATGTAAGGAGCTACAGATTATACAAAGGGATAAAGGCAGCCAAAGCTATGTGCTAATAAAGTGTAGTGTGGGATTTCTTACCGTTTCTTCTCTTAATCTCTTACCTGGTCGGTACGGCTTTCTCTTCCTCTTCTTCCCATCCTCGGTCTCCTCCACCCCGCCCTTCATCACGTCCCCATCGACCCCGCCCTCCATGGCCCCTCCGTCCGGACCCAGGTCACGCTCGGGACCCGCCTCCCTGTCGGGGCTCCCAGGGACCTCCATTTTGGGCTCACATTCCATTGGTTCTCCTGCTAACACAGAGGGAAAGAGAGAATGGGGAAAAAAAATCAAAATCTGCGACTGGTAAAACATGATCTTGTCAATTTCATAGGGATCCTACGGTCAGAGAGTCTTACAAATGTAAAACACAAGGCCATAGTTTTTCTTAAAAGGGACCTTCCGACCCCATTTGGATACAGAACACATTGACTACCCCCCAATACGTGTGAATTGTGCTGGCCCCTCCCCTCACATAGGCCCCGCCCCCATCGTTCTGCCCATGAATGAGATGAGCGGTTGAGCACCTTTGCCTTCCTCCCCCTCCACCTCGCCCTCCTTGAGCTCCAGGCCGTCGATAGTGCCGAGGCGGGAGCGGCGCGGGCGGCGTTTGTGCAGCGGCGAGATGGAGATGCTGCGAAGGAGGGACATGCCCCTCTCCGTCAACCACACCCCCTCCAGCCTGTAAAACTGGGGCTCTGACAGAGAAAGAGAGAGAGAGGTTCAGGCAACGGAATGAAGGGAAGAGGAGGAGAATAAAGTGTAAAGTGGGTAGGGGCTCCTCCCACCAAGCACCCAAATGAAACCCATGGTTACCTGGTTCCTTCACTTTCATCATAGTCGAGACAGGAGGCTCAACTATTCACACAAAAAGACAAAAGAACACCATTACCAAAAAGCTGTGAGAAAACTTTTTCACTGACGCATGCAACACCACCATATGTACTTCATATGAACTTCAACAACTATGGCAGATTTCAAATGTGCATTAGCGTTTTAATAGAAACATGTGGCTGTATTTATTTCCAGTACACAACAAAGGTTTGCGGGTTCAACACATCTTTATTTAACACATTTAATTTAACACGTTACGCTTTACTAGGGAGTTCAGGGCGCACAACAGAGCAGCTGGGCTTACCAATGCGTTTGGGAACGTATGGCGTGCAGGCAGTACAGGCGAAGCCCTCGTCGGACGCTTCCTCCACCTCGTCCTCCGTGTACAGGCTCTCACAGACGGCATGCACCCACCTGCCGAAAAACACGCCCCCATAATGGTCCAGCCACTTTCCCCCACACCTTCACTTTTCAGCAAATTCTCACATTCCTAACAGTGTCAGTCTTACACAGCGCATGTGAAAATATATTTACACTGTACCAGTTGATGTTCAGAAGTATTAAAATGTTGTATACTACATAATACACCTCTCCAGTTTGTTTATCACAAAATGATGTCCAAAGGACTAAATGTCCATATTTATGGAAATGTATATTTGTTTTGCACATTTCTGAGGTGGGTCCCAGGCTGTGACTCCACCTGTGTGGCGATGGTAACTCCCTCAACGTGACTCCGCCCCCAAGTGGGAGGGGCTGGCAGCGGTACCCACCGGTCACAGTGCTGGCACTGCAGCAGAAGCTCCTCCTCCATGAAGCTCTGGCGGCAGACGGGGCAGGTGACCAGGCTGGCGCAGGGCCCGCAGTGCGTGTAGTTGTTCTGCCACTCGCAGTGGAAGCCGGGAGAGCTGGAGCCACACTGCATACAGCACACACACCTGTGCACACAGAGGAGGGGGTTGATAAGGACTGTGGGAGTAATGCAACTGCGCCCCCATATGGCCTCTCTGTGCAATTACAACAGGGCATTATACAAATGACTTTTGACGATACAGCCTACTGACCTGTCTATTTCTGGTCAAACTCATCTGACTTCTTAAAATAAGAGGTTATATTTCTCTACTTTTTCCTACATAATTTATTCACTATCTTGCTAATTTCCTGCAAAAATAATCCAACAAAGAATTCCAGGTACTAGCTCAAACCAAAACAGCTACCTCAGCAGAAACCAAGGGTCCATGGCAGCTGCTTATGCAATTAGCCCAAATTCAGCAGCTTGTTGCTACCAGACTGGTAACAACACAGCTGGTCTGAGTCTGAGGGTGGGATGGGAGGGGTCTACGCACCACTTGCACTTCCAGCCCCCCTTGGGGACAGTGTTGAGGGGCGGGTCCAGGCAGTAGGTGTGGTAACTGACGTCGCAGTCGTCGCAGAGCAGCAGTCGGGCGGGGTCGGAGGCCTTCCCACACACCTCGCACACGATGCACTCCAGGCACCGCCAGCCTTTCCGCAGCATCATCTTTGTGATCTACAGAAGGAGAGGACGCGTGTCAAAGACAGGGGCTTCCATTCGCTTACAGTTTTAATTGAATTTAATTGAACCAATCACAGTGGTTTACAAGAGTCTGGTTCAAACCAGCCAGTGATTGCCAGGTATCTCCACCCCTGATGGCCTGCCCATTATGATGTCACAAACTTAAAACGAATAATACATTCAAGTTCTGACGAGCTGACATGAGTTAACTGTAGTCACCCACAGGCGAAATAAATGATAAGCAACAACAACAACTACAAAAATCAGTGGACCAGGAGGGTGCACCACAAAGCTGTTGGGCCACATTAGCTAGCTAACTTTTGGAAACATGGCTGAACTAAAATTATTTTAGGTCGTTTCAGTTTCAACAGATGTTCACTAACTGATGTATATTTTGAACACATTCAAATGATTCAGAGCTAGTTTCATTAGCAGAAAAGCCTGGTCTGAATAATGTTTTACTGAAGTTAGCCAGTGAACCAGCACCATTGTATACATCGCCATACGTGTTAGGCAGATAACGGATTAATTTAAGACTCAGAAGCAGAACAGAAGCAAGGCCAGCTCACCTTGCTGTTGACGCAGTACGGATGGTAGCACTGGGCGCACTGCGCACATGCCAGCAGCTGGCCCTCCACGCCACGCCCGAAACTGCCACACACCACACACATGTCCTATAGAGAGAGCACAGGAGGATAAGACCACTGCAAAAATACGTACTGTACCAAGATCATCTCCGGAAACATCCATCCTTTTACAGTAGAAAATGGATCCTGACAGAGTTTCAGTTTCTACAGGTACTATTCATGTAAAATATGGACATGTAGGTTCTCTAGATGATTACCATAATCTCTAAGAAAAAAACATCAAGGATTTTAAATTGCAGCTGTTAGAATGTAATTATTTTCAACAGCTTTCACATGTTGTTCATTTTTACTGTTCTGAAGTCTGAGGACTTATGGGGGATTTTTGAGAAGTGTGAGGAACAGTGTGCGAGGCGATGGGAGGCACCTGCAGCAGGACAAATTTATCAGTGTTGGAGAAGAGCACCACGGTGTTCTGCATGGTGTCGTCTTCCTCCTCGTCTTCCTCTTTGCTCAGTCCGGTATCGGCCGTCATGCTCAGCTGCGGGTATAAGAGAGGAGAGGGAAGGAAAGAGACCAGGATTGAGTGAGAGTAAAAACAAGCTTTAGGTATTTATCATTTCATACAAGCAGTCATGAGTTTGCTTCCTTATTAACTGATATCGCTTAGTATACCACTGCAGCATTGACACCAGTTCACTGCAGAATGATGCCAGACATACTAAATAATTAGAAATAACACAAGCTGAATGAAGCAAATGAGATGAATAATTGAAATGGTTCAAGATTGCGTGTGCGCAAGAACCTGTGTGAGTAAAAGGTGTGTGTGTGTGTGTGTGTGTGTAACCTCACCAAGAATGCATCAATGCACGACGCCATGGCTTTGAGGCGTGATCGGCCACGCCCCCTGCCACTGCCACCCCCGCGAGGGCGACGTTTCCCTGGGAAACCGCTGCTTCGCCCCTGAGAACCACAAATGAAAAAAAGCTGAAGGAACAGAGTGAACCAAAGCGCTGTACAGGTAATAGAGCGAAAACAGGCACAATCACTTAAAAGCACCACTTGCAATCACTTTACAAAGGGCAAAGGTGATACATTTAAATACTCTATTAATCAGCAACTACATGAAGGTACAATTGAAGAAACACCCATTGGAAGACTTGCACACTATCAGTATAAGGATCAATTGTCCGTATTGAGGTTTTTTTGGGGGTACCTGTTTGATGCGCGAGCGCCCTGGTGAGCCCCTGCGCTTGATCTTGTCTCCATCGGGCTTCAGTGGGTCGAAGGGCAGGGAGTCGTCCGTCTCGGTGAGGAGGGAGTCGGACCGGGACCGCCCAACAGGGACCAGGCTGAGCTCCATGGAGAGAGACTGGGCGTCGGGCTCCTCGGGCGATCCCAGGAACCCACTGCTGCTCCCGTCTCCATGGCTCATGTTGGAGGCGTCGTCCAGGAGGTGGTCTGCTTTAGGCCCCGCCTCCTCTGGGGTCTCTGGCTCCAGCTTCACTTTTACATCCTCTTCCTGTGAACCCTCCTGGACAGCCAGCTGCTCGGTCTGTTCCTCCTCTTCCGATTGGCTGTTTCCTGTCTCCATGTCAACGGTGGGCGGAGCCGTCTCTGAAGGGGTGGGACTAGTCCTTGGCTCCGCCTCAGTTGTCTCTTTCAAAGAAGTCTCATCTCCTGCTTCAAGCTCCTGGTCCTGGGAATCAGTGGGCAAGGTGACAGTGCCACATTGGGGTGGAGTGGAAACCCCGGTAACACCCACACCTTCGGCGACAGTCTCCTCCTTCTCCTCTCCCGACGTCACTTCTGGAGTAGGGCTTGTGGCCTCTCCCTGTTGGCTGCTGCCTTCTGTTTCCATTTTCAGTGCATCCGTCTGGATTTCTTCCTTCATTTCAGATGGGGACCTGTCCTGGGGTAGTAGGCTGGCCTCGCTGTCTTGCGGTTTCTCATCATGAGCAGGAGGGGCCTGACAGGATTCTGATTGGATGGATTCTGTGACTTTGCCCTCTGCTCAATGAAAGATGCACAGGAAAAGTTCGATTAAACTCACCCCATAGTTACCCATTCCACCCTTAATGGTTCCATGCCACTAAGTTCTAAGAAACCATTAAAGCAACACAGCAGGCTACATCACCAGTATTGTCGTTGATGAGCAGAGAGAAAAAGAAAAATGGAATATGAGAAGAAGCAACATTTTCAGTATTCAATATTTAATTTTAAGTACACTTCTTTGTTAAAGAACAATGAAGGACGTCTCATAAGCAGACAAGTAAAGCAATCTTACAAGCGATCAACTGAAAGACAGTCGACATGTCGACAAAACAGACAAATGACATTCAGCGAGTGGTTCAAATGTCCACAGTCTGGATGCTGAACTGATATGTGAGCGGAAACATTATGAGAGGAGTTTAACAGCTGTTAACGGTGAGCACTGAGTCATCACTGGGTGTTCAGAGAGTGACGTCCATGACCTGCCCTGTCCCTCTTACCTGTAACTTCAACCGGCGTAGGGGATGGCTTTGAGGAACCATCAGCTGTTTCTGGATGTTTCACAACAGCCATTTCTGTGTGCGGTGCATCCAAAGTTTCTGAGTGAGGTACATCCAATGTCTCTGTGACTGGAACGTCTGATGTTTCCGTGTGGGGAACGTCCAATGTCTCCGCTTGAGCGACATCGGCCGTTTCCATGTGAATAACATCTGTTGTTTCTGTCTGAGGCACAACCGTTGAGTCCGCAAGAGGAACTTCGGTTGTTTCCATCTGAAGTTCATCCGTCGTCGTTTCTGTGCGAGGAGCGTCCATCGTTTCGGTTTGCGGCCTGACCGACGTTGCCGTGGTGGGGTCGTCCGGTGTTTCCGTGGGAGACGTGTCCATTGTTTCCGGCTGAGTTCCATCTGTTGTTTCCTGGTTTGGCATGTCTGCAGTATCCGAGGGCGTCGCCTCCTTTGTCGAGACATCCTGCTCTTCCGCCGTTTCTGCAGCTTCCGCCTCGCCGGTCGCTCCCACCCGAGGCTCCTCACCTGCACCGATCACAGGCAACTACATTAACAACAATACTGCCCCCCCTTCCCTAAAAATCCCAAAACACTAGCTCCAGTCGAATAATGACCCTGTGACCTGCTGGCCCAGTGGCCACGCCCAGCTTACCCAACTCCATGGGAGTGTCCCTCTCAGGCTCCGCTTCTCCGGCTGGCTCCATCTGTGCGATCGTCTCGCTGGGCTCGGAGGCGCCCTCTTCCTGCGGTGGTGGTGGTGCTTGACAAAGGGAGCAGGTGTACTTGCCCGCCTCGGACTCCAGTGGAGAGGCACATTCAGAGTGTACCGGCCTGCCAGACAAACACACACCCAGGGGGAGAGACCGTCAGACACTTTTGACACAGGAACACAACCACGCTGCACAAGAGTCACCTTGGAGGCAGCGGGTTCAATTTTCTCCTCATTCCACTTCAATGTTTTCAAGCACTTCTTGGCAAACAATTTAGTAAAAAATCTGGATTGCCTTCAATATAAAAATCTGAACACTGAAAGGGGTCACTTCCTGCAGCTTAAACCCAGCCACATATTTATAGGTAAAACATGATGGCAATACTTGATAAACTTTCCTGTGAGATAACGGCTAAAAATATAGGTGTGACTCAACACAAACTAGCGCAAAAGTAACTGCTGTGACGAGGCGGATTGTAGGGTCGTCGCAGGTGACCAACCTGTGGCAGGTGTGGCAAGAGCACAGGGAGGTCTCGGGGGCAGGCCCCTTGCTGCAGACCGCGCAGACGTAGCTGCGCTGCTGCTGGCAGCTCTCACAAATGGTGTAGTTCTCGAACCACTGTGCAGAGCCCGGGAGGGCAGAGCCACAGGCCCCACACTCACTGCAAACGCGACACCTCTGTGAGGGAGAGAGCGCAAATGAGGAGGGAGAGGTGGGAAAGGGAGGGGGTAGAAAGAGAGAGAGAAGGGGGGATGATGAGATCGCACAACAGAAAGAAGTTTTCATTTGTTCTGGTTTTTGATATTGTTCACAGGAGTTGCACTGACTAGTCTGGCCCCTACTTGGCACTCTGGGTATCGGGGGACTAGTCAAGGGCTAAGTGATAGCATCATTCAGCAGTATGGTGGCAGTGTTTGCAAGAGCAGAAATCACGCAACAGAACACTCAGTCAAGATTTCTGTCAATGTCTTTATGCTTGTTCAGTTTGCTCATACACACTCCCAAGGTTGTCTAGTGAGATGAGCATGTCCAGCATGAGGCTAAGAAGGGTTTGTGTGTGTGTGTGTGTGTGTGTGTGGTCCAGAGCTCACCCTGCACTTCCAGGGCTCAGAGGGAAGGGAGTGCATGGCCGGCTGCAGACAGAAGGTGTGGTAGCCCTTATCACAGGCGTCACACACCAGCATCATGGAGTCCTCCCCCGGCTGCCTGTTAACCAATGAGACGCGGAGAGATTTACCTCACGCTCACACATGACCAACAAGATGTAGCGCAAATGACCTCCTATTCCCACTCAGATGCACGCACAATACACATACACAGAACCACAGTCACACTCATAAACTGACATGACACGGTGTGATTTACCTCATAATCAAACTCATATGTGGACTAAACAGAGAGACTAAGTAAAGCTCAGAATTCTCACAAAGAGCAGACGCCCACCACATACAGACATACAATTCTCAAACCAGAGGAATAATATTCCAGATATAGACGTAGCTTTAAAGTATGAAGTAAATCAGCTGATTGAATACCTCCCCTATCAAAGAGCTGAGCTAGAATGAACTTGTTTAGAACATGGCTGGAAACACAAACGGACAGTCATACAAATATGCAAGTAAACATGTACAGCAACACGCGGCAAGTAAACTGCAATCCTTCCACTCTTCAAAGTATGGACCGGCCATCCACTTAGTCTCACCTGCAGGTCAGGCAGACCTTACACTCAGGGCACTGCCAGCCGGACCTTTGCAGGGGTGTGGCGCTGATCTCTAGACAGGCCGCGTGGTAGTGCTGCCCGCAGCCCGTGCAGAACAGCAGGTCCGCCAGCTCGCCTGCCGAATCGCACACGGCACACCGGGCCTCCTCGTTCGCTGCAGGCAGACACGAGAACAAGAGAATCAGGCCTCAGTAACCAGCTACAGAGCCAATCGGTGGCATCCTTTCAAGATCTCCAATTGTGATGTCATCATACCCAGCTCCACTGCTTTATCTATGTGCTCCGGACACAGGAGAGCCAGCTGCTTCATGGACTGGAACGACCCACTGGCCGCCGAGCAGGGGAAGTGGTAGGTCCTTGAGCACCCCTCTGCCTGGCACCGAATGGTTGCGCCCAACCTTTTACAGTATTCACATCGCTGTGGAAGAGACACACACAAAACCAACATCGTTCAATGTCTAGCGGATCACACAGTGAAGGGAAGCAGCATTAAATGAGAATTTTGGTGTCCTTTCAAGCAGCGAGATGGGGCTTTGGTTTGGGACTGACCTGTTGTATCCCTGAGATGACAGCGTTATCCACGCCCTGCAGCTCCTGGTCGTCGCCACTTTTGACACCCTCCGACCAGACTGCACACCAGTGGTGGACCCAGCAGTGCCCTGCTCCACAGTGGGGTAACGCAGGATTTCACAGCGCATAGCGAGAATCACAAAACAGGGACACGCACAAGCACGTTATCAACTCATCAGCATGAACGCTGCAGATCCAACATGGCGGTCATGCACAAACTGAAAAAGGCAGATACACGCTACCTAAAAACCACACCACACGAAAAACGTTATGGGGCTCTGGCAGACGGAAATTGTAATGTAATGGCGATTTCAAAAGTATGACTAAATACAAAGTCAATTTGAAACAGGCAAGATCACCTCTGTGCATGGTATAAGACCATGTATTACTTGTTGTGCAGTATCAAACACGGCCCTTGTTCAAAACACCCGTTATCCAAGCAGGAGCCTTCAGAGGAGTTCATCAAAATGTTTCAGCCTTATATATGCTGACTGAAAACACAGCTTTGTTTGGATGAAGCCTGACAGTCATAATTCTTATTACACAATATAAAATGATCATACTGGGTGCTCCCATAAAAATTCTTCTGAATTGCCAGTTCAGTGTTTACACAGCATGCTCATTTAAATACACAAGCCGTGTCTTTCACTGGGCGCAATGTTACTGCGAGTACTCTGATCTCTGAGATTTGTATTGGCATCATACAGCAAAAAATGCTTTGTCAAGTTAATAATAAGATACATAAAACTGAAATCAACATGCATTTGTGTGTGACTGTTAATCAATACACATCCATTAGGCTTCCTTCCACACCTGTGTCGTCAAACAGCGAGGCAGCAGAAGTGGAGTCTGGGAAGCCCACTGACGACAGGTCATCGCTCCCGGGTGCCGGGGGCAGGGCGGTGGGGTCATCCCGGGCGGGCCGGGTGGCGGATGGCCCGAACCGCCGGAGCTCCCGCTGGCCATGGAGGCTGGGCTCTGCACAGTTACAGAGCGCGCACACCCGACTGCTCTCCCTAGACACGCAGAGAGCGGAGGCACAAAGGTTACACCACTGCGCCCTCTACAGGCAGATCCAGGCACTACATGTACATAACAGCCACAGATTCATGACAAATTCTACCCCAAGTTATGGTCTTTGCACGATGGAAAAACTTCAACTTTCAACACATGAAGCCACATATTACTTCAATAATCAATAAATCAAATTACAATTTGTGTAAATATTGCCAATCAATAGCGCCTACCACTCAGGAGAGAACATGAATTCTCATCCAATACCAGATTTTTAAAAGCATCTCCAAACATTCAGGTTCCAAGACACTTGCCAAAACGGCACACAAAACAACTCTCAAACACACAACTCAGAATTGCCATTTGTATGAGCTTTCATGTGCTTGTTTAGTTTTTCCAAATCAGAGAGGACTTCCAACAGTTTTAAGAGAGAATGGGAACCCTGATTATTCAATGCAATACCGATACCAGCCAGAGACTCTTGAGCAAACAGGACCAACAGACCATTTCCTCTTCAGTAATCAATGTCCATATCATTCATATAACATAGCGCTTCCCCCTCTCAGACAAGGTCCTGTCCCACTGGACTCCATATGACACAAGCAGGTGCGTTCCATTTGCTAGCTGATGGGGCTCTTTTTCCCGCCATATGAATGTAACATTAACCATCTGCACCACATCAGAGCAGTTTCTGGACAACCTAATCTCTATTTTACATTCACTGTTTCAGAGGAATCCTCTTTGACAAAGTTAGGCGTTGGGAGAGAGGAAGCAATACGTTAATATGAAAATGGTTTCTTCACCAATGATTGGCCAGCATGAACAACAGAATCCGTGAACCAGATTTCTGAACGTAACCCAGGGAGATGATAAACAAGGGAACTTACACGGGTGCGCTGGCGGTGTCCGCGGGCGCGGTCACTGCGGCGTCTTCCTCCGCAGTTTGAGGAGTGTCTGGCTGGTTTGGGGGGACGCCATCATCAGCTGGGGAGGGAGGCGGGGGTTAACAGACGCGCACGTGACGGAGCAGAGAACACAAACCTTCGGATTCATGACCTTGCAAAGCTTTAAGTTGTGAGTGACTGGTGAAGGCCGCTGGCTCGTGAAGGTTGCTTTCGTAACTGAAGCCTCTCTTCAAAGACAGCTTACGACAGAGTGCTCTAGAGCACGACTGACGAGGACGGCCGATATAAAAATCCAATGCCAGCTGAAATGAGGCCGGTAAAAACCAAGGACCTGGGCACTCAACACAAACTTTGCTCTCCTCAGCCAAAAAGCCAAATCATTCCCTTTAAAATTCCAGCTCTGCTGCCGTCATATTCCACAGGAATGGAAACAGCACGACATACGCTTAGCATTTCAAACCACAAATCTTACTAAAAAGCAGGTTAGGGTAGCCAGCAACTGGTGGCTTCCATTCAGTACAGTGCCATGCCTCTATTAAAACCAACAGCAGACTGGACTGATACACACTGCCCCATTTCCATCTAAGCCTCATACAAATGAGCGAGACTCAACCACTCTCCTCTTTTACCCACCCCTATCTTGTGCCGTTGTAAATATGCCCCCTTCCACCAAAAAAGTAGACGCAGGATAGGCGTGCACATCATAAAGCATGTCTTCAATGCAGAAAAAATGCCATTCGCTCAGTTTTCACCAAAATTGCCTTTTTCCTTAACAGGGCAGTACAGTACAGTACAGTTCTCATTCTCAAGAGCTCACCTTTGGCTCCATATTACTACTCTTCGATATCTTCACTGAGTACTATGATCATAATGAGTGGAGTAACATAACTTTCAATACTGAATTATTCTAATTATTTCACATGCGCAGGTGCTACATATTCTAATTTAACACATGGGTTGATTTTCACAATAGTAACTGTCGTGCTAAAAACGGATTATTTTCAGTTTACGGGAAAAATGCCTTGACTTGATAATGAAAACTTGTTTTTAATTGAAAATACACTGAAACATATTAAAAGGCTGTTGTTCCCCCCCCCCTCACGCATACATACCTGCTGTTTCAGAGTCATTCTCCTCGCAGTTTGATTTCTGCTCATCCATCCCTTCCTCCTCTCTTGATCTCCCTCACAGAGAGACCCTGTAAAAGCAAGTTAAAAATAAATGTACAAGTGCAAGGAAGTTACGCATTCTTCCATATTAGCTACACCAAACGTGGCTGCATAAAAGTCAATGCAATTTCTTAGTGTCCTTTCACACGGTGATATCATGCAACGCTCAGTCACTGCATTAGCTATAAAACTTTGTAGGACGTATACGTCGTGTAATGCTGAAATTTCAATAACCAACATGTCGCGCCCGAACCATTGACTTGCACATAAAACTATTGTGTTCCCTTCGTCCCATGCAAATTTAATACCAAGCAGAGATAAAATACAAAGCTTGCAATGTCTCAAACCGAAATGTCGTTCAACAATTTCACTCATTTTGATAATTATACACGATAAGGCAAACACGGAATGCCGCGCTGCTCGGACTACACCAGCTGTTAATTGCATACATACTTAGCTGTATTTTGTTTTAGCCTAAATGTTGTTACCTTCTAGTCATGTAGTCATCTGGGCATGTAAGCAAGACGACGTTCCTACAATTCGAGGATTATTTTTAACCTTCATAGTTAAATACTCATATTTAAAAACTAATGATCATTTCAAGTACAAACCATGGCGAACTGTAGTCAAGAAATCATAGTATATAAGTTTTGTTATATAAGAACCATACACGTCTTCACTGATCAGCGATGAAATATTACTAAATATGGCTGCATAGCTAATTCCTAAAACTCGTTAAGACAGATGGATAGATAGCTAGCTAGCAAGCTAGCTTGTTAATGCTCGCAAACTCTTTGCAGGGAATTGCCAATTAGTCGTTAAGTGTTTCAGAGATATTTTGAATAAATATTACCTAGTAAGCAATACATAATCCCAACCATGGGGAATCATTTCTAATAAAGGACACATAATATCGAATTTATATAGTGTTTTCTGTAAATAAAACTACCCCCAAGCCAGATACACAAAGAAAATACAGCTTCCGTGTGCTTCACTTCCTGTACGCCGTACTGAAACTCTGAATTGCAAGCAACAGTTCCGACAGATGACGCAAAACCAAAAACATTGTAAACACGGGATAGCACGTTTTCTCTACCGAATGCTTAAGTGTGTCACACGGTTCTGGCAGGTACATCTGACGCAAACCGCCCAATGTTAAAATGACAGTAAAACTTAAAACAATGAAACCACAAATAAAAGTACACATCTCATGTTAATATAAACATTCACGACAAAACATAGCCGTGGTTCTCAACCCTGATCCTGGAGTACCCTTGTGTATGCTCGATGCCAATCCACCTGCAATCGTAATTCAAGTATAAAGACCTATTAAATGTTAAATAAATTAAATGAAGAGACGCGTTTACTTCTTAACGATGGATGTTTTACCCCCTTTTATTCCACGCTGTGTCTGAGGTAGATATTCAAGTTACAAAAATCCCCTATCCACTTTTAATCAGTCAGAGCAGATGTCATACGATGACTGCTTTCATTTTTGTTATGTGCAGAGGCAATTATTTCTTGTCAAAGAAGATATTATGACCTAAATCTAAATCTTAACTGTTGTAAGTATCGCTGCCTGGTAACTGAAACTAAACCACGCAATGTGTTAAAATGGGCTTCAGCGAAAACTTACGGCGGTGAACTCATGTTTTAACATTATGCAAGAGATCAAGAACGAACACCATCATAAACATAGGCTACCCCATCTCCCGGGTAGATAGAACCACTGCTCCATAAAAAAACCCTCTGCAAATTAGAGAGGCCTGTACAATCATAATCAATTGTATGTCATACGAAAAGGAAAACCAAAGGCTTATCTCCCTTCGTTCACCGCGCCTTATTTTACGATGTTACAACATGATCACACGGTCAGCAATGTTAACAGCGACATATTTGGGAACGGCGCTCTGTTGGCAATTCGTTTCTGATTTTAAGCCGTTTCAATGCGGTTTGAAACACGTCGCACGCGAAAAATCACTTCCCACATCGCTTAGTTTGATTGACTGCAGCGACGCTGCGAGTATTGTGGTTATAACCTCCACAATGAAAACAAGGGAACAGAGCTTCCCCGGCAGTCTCAGGTTTGCCACAAGCTTTATCGCAAAATCCAGTCATAATCAAGGAAACCGTTAGATGTTAACCCCCGAAAACACATCCCCACAGCCTTAACTGCCTCCATCCCCCTGCTGTATAATCCCACTTCCTCTCGTTGCGAACGGGCCGTTTACCAAGGGAAGTCAAATATCTTGCCGCTTAAACACTATGGTCAACAGAACCTTATCGACATATTCTGCTCAACAGTTGGTAGTTACTATAACACCCATCCTAACACATGTACATCAACTAAGACATAACGATGAATTTTATTCAACCGGTTATCTCGATGCACCTCACACGTTTTAAAAAAAAAAAAATCAACGCAATCAATCCTTGGAAGGTAAAGCGGTTCCATGCACGGCTTAAAAATCACGTGGGTCACAGTTGGAAAAATTTCAACCAAAACAACGAAGATGTATTTATTCATGATATAAATGACCTTCTCAACAAATTCACTGACCAAACATAAATGGGATCAACACATTTGTTGAGTGTCGAGTTCTGACCCGAACGATGCACAACAGTATTGTAGAACAAAGACGCTACTCAATTAAAGTCTACATTTCCCATTTTTGTTTTTTCAGCCCGTGTTTGTTGGTTCCCCTTATTTCGCTTTATTTCCTCACCGGAATCTTCCGTTAACCTTCACTAACAGGTTGAGATAATGTTCATGAGAAGGAGATGTCCTCGCATGCCCCACACTAGCAGGCCTCTCTGTTACAAGTTTCTGTGTCCCATTGCTACTTTTAACTTTACTTTCGTTACATCGGCATTGTTTTTATTCTTTTGAAAAAAATGTGTGCATCTGCAATAAAGTAAACAAGTCTAGCTCGCTAGCTTGTCACTTCACGCTACCCGCCTATATTGGAGGAGCTACTTCTAATCAATGATGGAACACTTTTATATTAGAACTGGCTTTGTTTTGACATGTTGTGTCAGGGTAGTCGGTGCTTTAATAACTAAGGAATAAGGAAGCAGTTCGTACTCAATGCGAACGACATGTTCGGCATCTCCAAGTAACATCCGAATAAACTTTGATGAAAAATTAACCGAGCCAAGACACTGGCATCAAACAGTGAAAAACGCGGCCACGCTTGCCAAGAAAGCTCCTGGACGTCCTTGATTGGGCCTAAGTCTGCTTAATGGAATGGAAATAAAATGAATCCTATCGGGGAACCATATTAAATATTCACTACAGTGAATACTTCATTCCAAATATTAATGGTTATTGAAGTATGATTCAAATAACCTTAGATAACTATAAATAGCCAGCAAGAATGATTTTTTTTCGAACCGTTAACGTCACCTAAGCTAGACATATTTCTAATAATTCGGTAATGTTAGTGATATGAATCAAATTTCGATTACTCCTCTGCGTAGCGACATGAGAAACGTTGCGTCGATTTAACTGGAGTTTATTCCAACTAGATGGCAAGTTACAACAGCAAACACTACGCTTTCACATTCAGTTAAACTGACTTAGCTAACTTAGCTAGCCATCTTGTTGTTACTTCGTCATCAAGCTTGTGCTGGCTTGGCTATCCTAAGAGGTTAGCCAACTACCAGGAGAGAGCTGAGAAATAGCCAGCGATACTACTGTATCGTTTGGATACCCAAGCTATCTCTCGACTGCGATCTGAATATTAGTACGACAAATTCTTGCAAACCAGCAAGCTAATACGCTACAAAATGGTTTCCAAATAACAAGCTGTAGTAACTTCAGGTACAAATGTATAGCATGCTGCAGTTCAGCCAACGTGATGTTAGGTGTTGGTTCTGCCATGCTTAAAGTCAGTCACATAGGGTGGGTGCAAAACAAGAGATTTACTTATATTGATTCCACCAGATTGTTTAAACTACCAATGGACATGTGCAGAATTTAGACTAGCTAGTTTGTAAGTTAGGCAGCTAAATGTAAAATTACATCGCCACACAAGTTATTAAGTTAGACAGCACAGAACAGCCAGTTGCCTAGCTAATGTACAAGCTATCGCTAACTATTTAGAGAACGTTAACAAGTAGCTCGCTACTTATCACCTCTTATGTCAGTCAGGTGGTTGATATACTTGGGGCAGAACTGAAACATATCTTATAAAACTGACAAAAGTTAACGTAAGACAGATCACTATCGATATAAGAATAATGTAGCCAAGCTAAAATGAAATCATAACTAGCCAGCGAGCTAACTGATCAACTGAACTCTCACTAAATAACCAAACTGAGGGAATCTTCATTTAGAGGCCCTGATCTGTATGCATTGGCAACATAATACAATTTAATAAATAATCTTGCTTTGGGAACTAACGTTAAGTTAGTTAGCAAGCACAAGTTAGTGATATCGTATTTTCAAATTGTTGCAACGCACCAGCTGGTGTCCACACACCAGGGAGATGGCTAACGCTATCGAAGCTGAAGCAAAACAGTTTATACTGTCTGATCTCATATACAGCCGGAAAGTTAGCTAGGTACCTAGATAAATAATGTAACAACCGAGGAGGTTTAAAAAGTTGGCCGTACCTGACAAAGTCAGCTTGTTAAGCAGTTAGGTAGTTATCTACCACTAGCTAAATTCTAACGCTAAGCCAATTTAGCTACTAATGTTAGCTACCTAGCAAGATAAGCTATCTATCGTTAGCTTGCCAAGAAATGGACTCTGCTGTTCTCATAAATAAACCAATTCATGCTGTTGTAGTAAGTTAACTGCTTAGCAAAGCACAGGGTTGCAAACATTAATTCTCTTCCCAGGACACGGTTTTGATAGCAAACACCTCGCTTGAATCAGGTTAGCAGTTAGCTAGCTTGCTTCCTATCCTACCCGGAATATAGCTAGCTACACGCACTTAAAATTCTACCGTAACGTTTCCTAGCTGATATTTTATCCATAAATACATTGCTTATTAGGAACAGCCAAAACAGTAGAGAGCCTCCAAGTTATATTGCCGAATATATAATGTTATGTTAAACTCACCTCTTAGAGTGCGATCCAAATGTCTTCTTCGTACATCAGAGCAATCCCCCAGAAATAAATTGCTTGTAACGTTACGACTTTCATTTGTCTAGCTAGAGCTTGCTAGCTAGCCAGCTAAAATATGTATGATGAGCAGGGAAGTGCTCGGTGGGTGGCTAGCTAGCTAAGCATTTAGCAAGCAAGTTATTAAGTATAATGTCCAAAACGTAATCCTTTACATGATACGACGATCCAAACAGGAGTTCGAGTGCCGCAATCTCTGATCTTGATGTCCCAGATACGTTCCTGGCTGCAGCTATGTCCGGCAGGTTTGCAAAAGCAGTTGTGGTTTACGCTAACGTTACACAAACGTTGCGTCCGATACTTTTTCGACAATCCAAAGTAAAGTGCTATTCGCTGTACTTGAAGAGAGACTGGTGGTAGAACATATGGAACAACATTCAGTGTCTTGCTGCTAGCAACTTTATTTCTGCTCCAATCGCCCACTACAAAACACTTCCATTCTGAAAACATCCACGAGTGAGTGTTGTTCCTTCTACTTAGCAAGCTTGCTAACACCTTCTCTACGAAAATCGTGGTGTAAGCTAACGCTCGTTAGCCTTCCAGGTAACGCTGCAAGAAAATTGTGTTAAGTTTTCCCACTCAGCACTCTATAATGTAGCTATATATGTAGGTAGGTCAATATGCACTGTCTGTGTAGCTTCCTAAAATTATAGTTGGAACAAGAGAAGTGTGGGGATTGGAGCAATTGAGAGGGAGAAAGGGTAGGAAGGGAAGCCATTTTCAACCACGGAGAAATTAACTCCCATGGGCGCCACTTTTTATTCGAACACGCTCACATCACAACAAAAATAAAATTCCAAAGTTGAACAGCCAACAAAAATGCAAACCGTCAGTAAGTCTCACGAGTCCGCTTCTCAAGCTCACAAATGCCCATTTACTAATTCCATTAGTTTTTCTTTTTTAATTCTGCAAAGTGTATTTTACGTTGAGAAACTCGAGGAAGGATACACACAGTAAAATGTTGAGCTAATGAGACACGGGCCTGTCCCAAAGTAGAGCCCACGGACTACCAAAAACTCGCATTCTAATTGGTTGCAAAGCGCAGATTTGTGATTTCATTGCTCCCCGCCAAGATTGAGGCGGGACTGGGCATAAACTTTGATTTCTATAATGCTTGCTCGCCCTTCTCCCGTTTTAAAAAAGTGATCACTTTCTGAGGCGTTAAAGAGACCAGTCTAGTAATTTGAATAAACACATATCACCATACATTAATGGTCCTTGCTGAAACGTTTAGGATGATATTGATAACAATTGACAATGCTGCAAAATACAAAACCAAGAGGGAAAAAGGTTCAGATTTTTAGGTCCTCGGGATCAAGGGATCAAAGGAAAGATGTGTAACATCTTTCAGAACTAAGTTTTTTAAGGTAAAACAAAGTGTCACTTTTTTCAACGGTATCATACAATAGTTATTCCCCATATTTGTGCGCAGTTGGCATATGATCAACCATGTAGTATATTAAGGGTTTTTTTTTTTTTAATCAAAGAAATGTATAGCTATTTTCAACCCTGATTATTCCATTGCTGTATGAGAAATAGCTATGAAATTTACAACACTGGAACAAAGGTCCAGATAGTTTTACATAATCTTTCAATATGTGAAGTCAAGTTTTAACAGAACACATTTTTGCACCACTTTTTCCTTTCTTAAGATTTATAAATAATCATGATGTCCAAATTGAGATACATAAAGTATATGTAATATAAATCAATGTACAACGACACTTCAGACAGTTTTGTGTTTCTTTCTTCTAACCTACATCTGAATTCATGAAAAATGCAATTTGTTGCTGTGTTGTAATTGGAAATGTGCAAATGTCTATACATATTAAAAAGCATAAGAAAAGAAAGAGCTTTCTTTGTTCTACATGGACATATCTAATGCCACGTCTAGCTATGGTTCTTTCTGCCTTGATGAGCTTGTCAGAAATGGCTGCTCATTAGTAGTCCAGACAAATGCAGTGTGGGCAGGTGGTCCCTGTTAGCATATGTATTATATGGAAGAGGAGCTCCTTACCTTAAGTTTGTAACCAAAGTTCACATGTAGCCACAAGTTCTTTTCAAACTCTTTGCTTTTAAATTGATCCTTTCACCACCATCAATGGAGAGTATTATTGATTGTGATTTGTGTACAATTTTGCATAGAAGTATTAGATATTTGTCTTTTTTTCTATTAGCTTAATTTCTTTTTTTTAAATTTTTTTTTACAGCTGGTTAGTTCAATGTGAATGTTTAGGTTAACAAAAGAAAGAGCTTTCTTCATCCAAGACAATTTTGTAATTTTCATGAATACAATTAATAATCTGGAACTCAGTAATCTAAAAATGCCTATAATCTGAACAGGATGAAAACCTGGAAATACCATTGTAATATGTAGAAATTAAAAACACTGATAGGAAGGGGCCAGCATTAAATTGAATTTATATCTTAAAATTAATATTTTTATTTATTAAAAATGCAGTCATGATTTTATAAAGGGCAGTGTCTCAGCACTATCAGTGAAAATACAATATGAGAAATGTAACGAATTGCATTAGCTAGTTCACAGAAAAATTGGATGTACAAATCTGTTTCAGGAGGTAAATTATTGGCTGGCCACCAAGGTTGCAAAAGCAGCTTGAAAGAAATAAAAACAAAATGAAGAAGACTATAGCTATATGAATAAACTGCAAATATCTATCTTCTTGTTTTCTTCATTTCTACCAATCCAAAACGGCAAATATAAAACCTAAGCAAACCATATGTTGAACTCAAAATAAAAATTCTTCACACAAATTTCACATTAATAAGAAAATGCTTTTGTTAGTATACAGGAAATCTTAGTACTGGTTTGATTTTGGAAAGTACATGACAATATCTGAGAATATCTTATTTTGTTTTTTTAAAAAAATTAAGTCACAATTATGTAAATAATGTTTTCAGTCAATTAAAAATTAACAATCTTTAAATTCTATTTAATCCTGAACTTTCAGTGAATCAAGCCTTGCCTAGTCATAAATGGGTTAAGATGATTGAGAGTCTACCCTTTGTCAAATTATGATGGTGTTTTGCACTTTTTATCAGCAGAAAGTATGATCATGTGTTTTATGTAATACTGGCACCAAAATATGAAATTCATTTTGCTTTATTAGAATGCTACCTCCTGGTTTGTATGCACTGCCTGATAACCAGCCGGCATGTTTGTATTTGAAAAAATTCCACATCTCTGAGGTACTACTGTTCTTCCTGAAGAAGCAAAAGTGGCCTTATCGCCATTCCAAATCACATACGCGAGCCAGTTCAACATTCTTCTTCAAACGAACATTTTATTTATAACAGGAAGTGGCATTAAATTATGAAACTTCAGAAAGCGGCCATTGGAACCCACACAAGGCCAAAAAAATATATGCCTCAGAGCTGGTTTTAAGATAGAAACTGTATGCTGCCCTTGTTTGTAAGGCTTCACCCTTGTAGTTATGTGTTCATATGGCACCAGCACCATTTGTGTGGGTGTGTGCATGGAATGTACAAATAGATTATAGTCCAGGGAGATATGTGCTCTTTAACATTCTGATGTAGGTACTGTAGATATGGACAAAAGCGATTTCTGAGTTAGGTTGCCAGATTGCAAGTGAGAGCCAGATTGGAAATTTGGCAGAGATATTGGGGAGACCCTCTTGCGGTAGGAATTGTGGGATCTTTACTGACCATGCCCCAGATTGTCTTATCCAAAAGAGAGTGAATAAAATGATGCCACAGATGTTAGGATTGACCATTTGTTTTCAGTTGATGGTTCTACAAAATGCTACATTTTTGTTTAAGGAGTGGATATGCAAAAAATGTACAATTAGCAATCCTCATCATTGAAACTAGGTAAGCATTGAAGGAATTATTTAAGTAGACAACAATGAAAAGACTGTGTAGAATCCTATGAATCCAAGCAGAAATTCTAGTGAGGAAATTGGAATTTTGATTGACATTCCACATAATCATCAATGAAAACAGTCTCCAATTAAGAAAGGCAACTCAAACAAAAATTTGAACAATTATTCCACCCCTTCTAACCCCCAAATACTGGCTTGATACAATGCACCTTGTGATAAAGCTGTATTCATTTTCGAATAAATTATATTTAGTTATATTACAATAAAAAGGTTTCCAAAGGGTTCTCCATTTGTACCCCTGGGGAGCCCTTAAAGGTTCTGATTTGATATGAATATTGCTCAAATGTTCTCTGTAGAACCTTATTCTGGGGGTTATATAAGGAACCCTTTAAGATATCAGTATCCAAGATGAATCTTTAGGGGCTCCCCCAGCAAAAAGATCTTTAAAGGTGCTGGAAAGAACCATCTCTTCTAAGAGGGCCAATTTAATATGAAATATATATTAATGCGGGTATCCTATAAATTGGTTTATTGTTTCTGTCAGTGTAAATAGCCTACATCACAAAAACATTACCTCAAAAAATGAGAAATACAACTCCTAAACCATTCAAGGTGAGCCTATTTATCTCATGGAAATAGTGTGAACCGTTGTGGAGGGAGGCATTATGATTATATAGGTCTGCTAACTAGCTACTGACCATATCCCAGATAACCACCAGTTTCAAAACAAATGTACTCCATTGTCCATTATCCATGTTGGTGAATGTGAATATCTTCGAGAGTCCGTTAAAATTACATAAAGATGAACAGACAATACAATAGACCTTCAGTTATTCGCTCGGAAATCTAAAGAATACGTTAATATTCAACTGGGTCAAAATCTTTGACATTCTTCCCGCTTCCTAAGCACAGTAAGCTTTGGCAACCTGTGAACCGTATGACCCCTCTACCTCATGAATATTAATGAATTAATGAATAATGTATAAGATAATAAGTAATACCCAACCCGAGTACAGTCTAAACACGCTGCTTGGCTTCATTTTGCACACGCTGAACACAAACCTATCGAACATATTCGTGTCCACGCATTGGCGTTAGTTAAATTCATTGACTAAACTAAGCTCGGCATGACATTGGCAGCCGGTAAAGCCTTCTACAATAGAGCCCAGTGGTTGTATTTGAGCCCTTGCACACCTTTGTCGTTTCACTTGTAATTCCCCAAGAAGATGGTAATGATAAGCATGAACGCCGAACTAAAAAAGATGCCTTCATATTCTTTAAAAGTGGGCTCCATGGGCCCCCTTCCTGATACATTTTCAATTCGTCAAGTCTTAACGTTTGCGGCCCACAACGAATAACATTAAACATGGCTTGTATGTAGCTACACGCAATTTACAGTGCGGTATGACAGTTCCTCCATTACCCCCGATGAACGCTACAGAAATAATCCCAGCTCCCGCCTTATTACCGTAGTGACCAATTAAAAGAGAGAGATTGCCATGAGTTGACCAATTAAAGTTGTGATTTTAAGTGGTTGAATGTTCATAGATTGGGGCTAAATTATATTTCGTTAATACGCTGCCAAGCGTAAACCTGATGATGTATCACTCCGCGTATTTAACCCTTTCTAAAAGATTGACTATATGACCCTGTCCCTGTAACCGAGTTGAAGAAAACAGGGTCAGCATCGTTTTGGGACGCAGACCTGTGCGGCGCTTTCCAATTGAGCCGGTATCATTATGGATTCAGTTCCTCCGTGTAAAATCAGTTCGTACAACTAGATTCACAATTGAATGCTGAAGGAACAAAAAAGCGTTTAATCGTGGTTTTGCCGAGAACAAAAATTTTGCTGTCAGACTCAGGCACAGCATATGTAGCCTACACTGAAATGTACTGGCTTCTTTCACCTCTCCAAATACATAATGGTGAAATTGGCTAGGAAGCCCAAGATGTAACATATTATTAACTGTTACAAAAATATGCAAGTAGAATATGCAAGGCGTGGGAACAGTTTATTTACACCTACAATTCAGTTTAATTTCTTTGTGGACAGCAGCTACACGGCTGTTAATGTAGAAGTGCGCTCCAATTTGACCATTAGATTGCGGGACAGGGTCCCTCTGAGAGACGAACTCATGGGAACTATATTACCTTCTAAGGCGAGCTGAGGTCCGAGGTAAACCGGGGTTACGGTGCCACCACCAAAACACAGCTCTTCGCACGTATAAATTTGTCAACCGTAACTCAGAGTTTTGCTTATCAATTTAGAGCAGATAAAAAAAGCCTACGTTGCCAACGAAACGCCGTATGTGAAATTTCATATGTTTTGCGTCTCTTTGTGGTATGGAAAGATGTCGAGATGCTTAGCCAAGGTAGTTGTTAAATAGACTACGTGCTACAGTAAGCTGAAGAATGGCCGGTTATCGGGGTTTGTTCATTAAAGATGGTGGTGACTGCTCACCGCGCCAAATCTCCTGGACATTCTCAAACAAGAGAACAGGAAAAATGCTAATTTTGCACGGTTACAGTTTTACATGGCTACTAAATTCGATTCTCAACTAAGGATGTGAATATAATTACAAGAAAAATATATTTTATCCGTGGTAAGCATTAATGTGCTTTATACAGATGAAGGAATCTGCTTGACGAAGCTGAATTTACCGAAATTGAAGAACCTCCAAATTTTACAAAGTTTAAATATTCCATGAACATCATTATCACAAGGGTGATAATATCTTTAGAAGTAAAATATCAATTGTCGATACAACTACTTAATTCAGTAAGGGACCTACTTAAGTTGGCTTAGTATGGCAAAACAAAGAGGATGAACTCCCAAACTTTGCACGCTTGAAGCTTGCATGGTTCAAAACTATGGGGAAAATGCTGAGAATATGGCTTAAAGAAAAATATGTTATTTCTGCTAAATATTTACAATGCTTCATACAGTTTATGTGTGCTTAATGGGACTTAATATGGCATAAGCATACAGTTATAACTTTGCTTGGTTACTTAATATAAATGTTAATTGCCTATCTACAGAACATGTAGAGTTTCAAGATCTATGAATAATAATACAAAATTTTGTTTCCCTAAAAAGATATGAGCATATTCAGTCATGTGCACTTCTTCTCTTAAGGGAATGTGCAGTTCCGTAAAAAAAAAAGACATTACATAACAACATGATTATATTTTATTGGAGACAAGCAAACATGTTATTTTGCAATCTGTTATTTTCATTTTAAAGTAGAATAGCAAATGCCCTTTAGGAGACTAAGGGCTTTATTTTAACAATCCTCGTGTACGGTGAACAGCAGAAGGTGCATTTAGGGTGAAATCACTGATCCAAAAATCATAATAAACAAACACTTAATTGCAAAACATGAATCACAGAAATGGATTACAGTGAGTAAGAGTCACCAGTTCATTTAGCTACCCTGCTACACCTTGGACATGTATCAAAAATGTATCAACGTACTTAGTCCGTTTTATCCAGAAAGGAACCAGCGATCTTACAAGAGCGTGGTTACAAGGGGGAACATGTACTAGATACACATTAAATATTCTATTTTGAATAATCCAAAAACCTAATGAAACTGAGTTTAGGAAAAAAAACAGGAATGCTTTTGCAATTCTGTTACTCACAGACTAACAGCTCTGTTGATCACCTGGGGTCTCTGTTTTTACTTCTAGACCAGGTTACCTTTTCCAAATATTGACAGCTCCTTGTGTAAAATAATTCTTCCTTATGTGAAATAGGAATTTAATCTTAAGTAGTGTTATGTTGTAATTAAGTCATAATTTTTATTGTATATATATTACAGTCTAATATTATATTTATTATATTATTTAATTGCACCAAATTAATTAAAGGTACCAAATTCAACAGTATCTGCAGAAGTGGCTCTCTATATGCTAGAGGTTGGAAATTACTGGAGTTAAGCTGTAGTGACACTGTCAGAGGATATGAGCCAAGCAGTTGTATCTGTATTAAACATGCAATCTTGAAGATTAAATCAGATGTAGCTCTTCCACTAGGGGGCAGTAGAGGCCAGCTAGTCCAGTTGGGCTAAGTCCTAACACCTCTATGTTCTACAGAAGTGTAATAATTTTTGCATCTTCTTGATCCATCAAGTCATGTTATTTTAAAAAAAAATTGTGTCCATCAAAACTAATATTTAGTATGAAAATCTGATGAAATTCAAAGTCTCTTGATCAATTGCGCTTTCAAGCATACGTGGCAAGACTCACCTTGGCGCATGGCACAATTATACATGACGTACTGCGGGGTCAAGGTTAACTGCCACCAGGGAGGAAAAGGGGAGCATTTTGGGGTTGGAGAAGAAGTAGATATGAGAGTGTGAAAGGGGAGAACTTAACAAGAACCTAAACTAAAAGCGGACTAACTACCAGCTTTTAGTTTGCTGTTTCAAACATTCAGCTACCACACATGTACAAACCGTTCTTAAAATGATACACAGAAAACAATGTTGAGTATAGAAAGCATAGTGGTGGGAGACCTGACACTTTATATATGAGTAACTTTTTTAAAAAGGCTCTATATGGTTGTGCGACCATACTTGTTAGGGCTTCAGGTAAGAATCCATTTAGGATGGGCTGGATAGATGAAGGAGGATGAGAGAGAGGGAGATGGGGCAGTGAATGAAACAGTAGAGGCTGAATCTTGGTTTTTCATTAACTACTGTTTCTGCTCCTTTCCTACAGCGAATTAACCCTTGCTTTTCCACCTGGCCATAAACAGTGCCTTCACACCAAAGCACTAAGGATTGCTTCGCATCAATTAATAATTAAAACTGTCTGGACTCACTGTTCACAGTCCAGAGCACCATGGGCTGCAACATTCCCAAGCAAGAGATTGCACTTCTTTACAAACATAAATTATTTTTGTTAGATTTGACTATCAGGTGTGTTGTGCCTTTTGTAAAATTTGAATTTCATATGGTGGTTGCCCATATTCATGGTAACTTGCAAATGTTCCTTTCCTGTTTAAGTGTACAATGATTTGACTGCTCTGACCAGGAACAGATCCTTAAATCTCCGGCTCTTTGTCCTGCTATGAACAGCTATGCCATACTGCAAAGGTACAATGGAGAGAGGAAGAGAGGAGAGATGAGTGGAGGAGAGAAAAGAGGTGAGAAGATACTTCAATCAAATTTCCCCTGATGGGATAGTTTATTTCAGTTCTGTTCTCCTCTGTTCATTAAAACCTTAAGCAAGGTACAAATGCATTTCTTAATGAAATACCCAACTGTGTACATGTACAGGATGTAACACTACACAGTGTAGATCACTAGGTGGAATGTCATTGACAGGCAGAGTCCAGTGTGTAGATAGAGAGTTCTGATCTAGGATCAGCTGTGCTCGTTAACCCATAATGGATAATGTTAGAATATGGGCAGGGGATACCTGATCCTAGGACAATTACTCCTGTTCTGAGATGATTTATGAATATGGGCCTTTATCTGGGATCAGTCTTTTGAGTAATCATGGATACATTTATAATTCAGATGGAGTAGATATGATCCTAAATCAGTGACGCTTTATGGGGTTGATTTACTAAAGCACTTAGTTAATGCAAAATGCTGCAGAAGGATTTAGTATGTGATTGGTTGAGGGTAGTTCATTTGCTCCAATGAAAAGCCATATCATTGACATTGCAAAAAATGTTAACAGGTGCTAACGGTGTTGATAAATCTGGCCTTGCTGATCTAGGATCAGCTCTTATAATGGATAAACTTTAGATATTACCATGTGAAGGCTGATCCTACATCAGCATTGATGTCCTTTGTGATTAGAGGCTCAGGGCACAAGGCTAATGGCCCACCCCATACACCACCAATAAATACAAATAAATGAAACTGTGATATGAGGTCAGGACAGAGACAGGAACATTTGCGCTAATGCTCCCATTCACCTTCTGTCATGCACACACACACACACTCACACACAGCCTACCAGGATGTCCACAACAACGTCCTTGAAAAGGCCTTGACTGAGGAACAAAATTGAAGAGAAGAATTCAGAAATTCTGAGAGTCACAAGTGAAGCAGAGCCAAATCGCTACAGTTCAGCACATTTTACCAGAGCGGCTACGAACACCATAATCACGAACAGTATCCAAACGTATCTTCTTACACATAACTCCACAATTACTCATGACACTGTGGCCACTGTGCTTTCAAACAGACCATTCCACGAAAAACATTCTGAGCCATGTGAATAATATTATGGGGTTGATGTTACATGCATATTAGATGCAGTGGTTTCTGGGTACAGTAGTTATTTAGAACACCACAACCATGCCCCCAACCTTCATCACGATCACAAATAAACACAACAAGAGTTTCTTTATAAAAACATTAAATTATTATTATTCATTGTTTTAATGACACTTTAACAACATTGATATGACACATTACATGTGAGGCTGTCATTAAATTGAATAATTAAAATAAACTGATACATTTAATATTTATATATTATGATTCCAAAGGTACAAAAATAAAGCATTTCTTGGTACTAGCCCATAATTCATTTTCCTCTTCTCTTCAGAACAATTTAAACAAGTCAGATTTTCGTCATACCATTCCATTTTTTTAGTTTACTGTGTGAAATAAATACATGTATAAGGTACAGCTGCTTTATGTTAATAGTAAGGCACAGTATTATTTGGTCATATTTAATATCAGAAATGGGAAGCTGTTCTGAGACATGGAAAGACAGTATCAGGTGTGAAAGACCATTATTTTTTCGTATCATTTATGGATTGAGCATCAGCAAAGGTTCATTCCTCTGGCCCTGTTTGCGATTTGAGTTCAAGCTTAGATACATCCTTTGCTTCTCTGTAAAACTTTGGAAAGGCAACGTGTGCAAGCTCACAGATAGGATACAACAAAAAGGGGGAAGCAAAAGTTAAGTATGATTTTCCTGTAGTCTGTTGTTGATGAGGGGAGATTAACACAAAGAAACAGAGAGAGTGAGCATTATTCACTGCTGAGCATGGCTCCGGAAGTGTTCTGGTGCTGGTCCTGCTTTGTGAGAGTCAGTGGGTCATGGAAACCAGCAGACGTGGCAGGCATTTAATGGTGAAAGCTTGTGGGTTCCAGAAGGAGGCGTCCTAGGGCATGGAGCAGCCTGGCATACCAGTGTACCGTCCAGCTATTGTCCGGCGCATGGACGCCCCTGTCCTGGTGCAGAGGGACCGTCCAACTGCATGGGCTGCACAGGCTACCATGTGACCCTGAGCCAGCGAGGCTATGGTTCACCCTGGCATCCCCTAGGGGATGGGGAATCTGATTGAGGGAGGGGCTTGTTTGGTACCCGCCCACCGTGCTTTGGCACACCTGTGGGTGGGGCATCAGCAGCCTCAGAGGAGCGAAGGCCCAGTGCGCCAGCCCGTGGTCTTCTACCGCTGCATAGCTGGAGGCCAGAACACCATCAACAAAGAGTGTGCCGTGCTCCGTCAGAGGGGCATACACTCCCCTCCCTTCTGTCCAGGTCACAGAGACTACCCGAGATGGCCGGAGCCCACTGCCCTCCCCCTGCGTCAGCATGTAGTGGCCCGGCCGAGTGCGGCTGGCAAACTGGGCCTGGTATCGACCATGCTCCAATGTGCGGTTGGGTGCCTGGAAGACCAGATGGGAAGGTGTGACCAAGAGCCGCTGTCCATCCTCAGTTTCCATGACGAGGAACCGGACCTGGAGGGCAGGGTCTCGGTGGAGAAAGAGCAGAACTCTGCTGGGCACCACCTTGCCTGATTCGGACAGTGCCAGAACTTCCTCACCTGGCTGCAGGGTGGATAGGGCCTTCTGCCCCCCTCCTGCAAGGCTCACCTGCGCCCATCCCGGGAAACAACCCCCTTTCTCCACGGTAACCGAGTGATCTGTGAGGGTCAGAGGGAGACAGAGAGATGAATGGATAAACAGAGGGCAGGGGGGAGAGAGGACATAGGGGAGAAAGACAGTAAAAGAGGCAGTCAAATTCACATAACAAACCTACAATTTCTCAAGAAAACATAATAACTACTACTTCAAGATCTACAGCCCAGGATACACATACTATAGACACAATCAACTATGTGAGTGACCCACCAGGCAGGTAACTGACAGGACAGCATGGCACTTACCAGCCTTGACGGAGCAGTGCACATGGGATTTCGACTCATAGTGCACCCAGTCGAACCCGGCCTCCACCGCCATCTGGGCCAGAAGGCCATACTTGTTGGGGTCGCGATCAGAGGTGGTGATGTCGACAGCGCGGCCCTCGTAGTGCAGGGAGTTTGGGGGATGGTGGCCATCCTCGTCCCAGGCCTCTGTCACCCGCAGCCGAACACCAGGCCACTGGTTCATCACCGCGATTGCCAGCCGGTTCAGACAGTCCTTACAGCGCTGAACAGAGGAGAAAGGAGGATGACTCTTTGGGGTTGCATGCAAACATTTATTTATTTTTAAACCCCTGATCTTTTCTCTTTTCTTCAAAGCGGAATGCCTGATTATGTCCATAACCTCATCTCCTCGTCACTTTACAAAAGCATATGCAAAACATGGTCCAGCGTCAAACTTAAGGTGCATTCTGCCAGCCTCCCATTTATTCTCACTCTGCAGTCCACCAGCTGAGCATGATTGAGCAGAGGTCACTGGCCGCTCAATGAAATGCAAACCTGGAAAATCCCCCTCCAGCAGGCTACCAGCATTTCACATTTGCAGAGGTGGAAGACCCCAGCTTCACAAATAGGAGCTACCATTTGTTTACCAGTCTAACAGCTGATTTCCCAGACCTGGTGAAGAAGACCTAATTAGAATCAGTTGAGTGCATGGGTGGAACAAATACATGGTAGTACTCTTGCTTTCCAAAGCCAGTTTTACGTCATACTACATTTCATAGTAAGATGAGCCAGCAAGCAAGCCTTAATGCCCTATGATGAACATCACAGCAAGTGAGCCTGTAGCTGTGGTGGCCTACTAGCCCCCACAACAGGGTGGAAGTAAACGGGGGCAGGTACAAAATCTACCTTCAAACTGATAACAGTTATGCAGCTGCAATTCAGTGCTGAGCCACACACTAGCCAGTGCTTTTGAGTCGCTCTGGATAACAGCATTCATTAAATTCCTGTATTATAATGTGAACTGTTCAGCATGGTTACCTGTCTACTGATTTAAACATGGGTTACCCATCCACACCAGCACAATCATCTTTGTCTCCAAACAGCCTGACACAAACAAGTAATCAAAGCCAACAGCGACTATACTGTTTTGCTATTCCAACTTGGGTTGTACATGTTTGCCATTTGAGGAACAACCTGTACTCATTAGTGGCAACTAGCAAATTCCTTCACACTATACCTTAACAGGTGTGTGCTGAGCATTCTGACACAAAATGGCTGCCATGCATCAGTAAGTTGTGTGCTACACATGTGATGGTTTAGTTGAGTGCCCCCCTCACTTGCAAAGTGCTTTGAGATCATGAAAAAAAGCCTACTATACATACCTGCAATGATGCCTTTCCACCAATGCTTCAATTTAATTTCATTTGTAAAGTGCTTTCAACAAGGACATTGACACAAGTGGCTTTACATAGATTTGGGGTCCGAGACCCAACAGAATAAGCCTTGGATGATGGTGGCAAGGGAAAAACTCCCTGGCTACAAAGAAGATACTTTAAGAATGACTCGGCTCAGAGGGAAGCCCATCTGCATGTAAACTGTGGACAGTCTTACTGAGTTTTTTTGCAAGCCTCTAACATTATTACACTGTTTAATGCAATCTTCTCTGTCATCATCAAAATAATTTAATTTCAAGGGCTTAAAACATTACAGAATTTGGCAAAGTTATGCAGACAGGAATCAGCTGTAGATGGTTGTTCCATGTGCCACTGAAGGACCACATCAATGTTAGCAACCATCCAGTGTTCACTTGATTTTCATCTTTCCAACCTTTTCCACTGTGCATAGTTCACCTTTTGCACACTCATCAATGCCATTCAGGCTACGTATCCTAAAGTATGACACAGTATTCAACTGGAAAATCAAACCTGGGACCTTTTAGGCACTGTTATCTAGTTCCTCCATCATCAAGCCACACCATGGAGATTGTAGACATCAAATGGGAAAAAAGATGCAATATACAGGGACTTATGGATATTGATTGTTTTTGGATACCAGGAGTACACATGTTCCAAAAGTGTCTTTCACTTACTTCATCTATACAGCTGTCTCCTAGCATTCGTTAAGACCTTCAAAAATCAAATATGAAAGTCTCTGTGCTACTTTACATGTCAGGGAGAGAATCAGACTTGAGAAATTACCATGTGTAATTTCCAGTGGTATCAAATGAAAACATTTCTGAAAGTTACATCAGAATTCAATATTTATATGGTTATTGTGAATATCAATAAAGCTATAATATGCCTCAGAAATTGTCAGTGTTCTTAAAATATCTTAATTCAACATGAGATATCCCTGGAGATTCTTTTCACTAAGCACTATGTCTGACCAGGTGTTCAAGGGAATTTAAAGTTTGCTGGCTTGGCGCCAGCTGTCTGCTGATGACACAGGCAGATGTATCACTGTTGTGAATGCTGGCCTGGCGATATGTGAATCGGAAGAAGTCACATGATCAGTTGCTCCCTCCAGAGTCAGTGGATGAAGATAGCAATGCTATGGTTGATAAGTTTAGTTTTGGTGGGTATAAAAATATTCAGGAGAAATATCTCCATTAAAAAAAGGAACTCAAATACCCACTCTGCCATTGTGGACCACGGCTGGCAGACCCTAGTAACTGGCTGTACAGTCACAATAGGAAGGAGGGATTCAGCCAGCAGGTACTTCCTTGATTGAACACTTACCAGCAAACCCCTGGCCCATCAGACATTAAGGGTCTACCTGGACAGAGGTCTTCCTCCAATGGAAATTTGGGTGCGAGCTGAACTTGTGCACTCTGGTCTAAAAAAATATGACGCATACCTGTTCTCTCCCAAAACTGACAGTATAGTTTGTGAAACCGACTAGACATTCCAATTTTGCACAAAAAACTAAAGCTAAAGGGAATCTAAAGTAAAATGATTAAAGAAGCTGCTCTTTTAACTCTAGAGCATGTAGGTTCAGTTCTGTACCCAGGGGACAGCTGTTGTAGCCTTGCTGAAGCTAGTACACCTACAAATTACCTCTGTAAATACTCAGCTATGTAATTGGATAGCATGTATAAAAACAGTTAGCTGTGTAAGTTGCTTTGGATAAATCCTATTGGCTACAATGGAAACAGAAATGAAATGGGAATATTTGAGTAAAAGAACAAGGTGAGTCCTTTTCTCTCTCTGTTTCGACAGACACAGGACAGTGCAGTTTTAGGATATTATCATCTTCCTTTTTGGTCCCAATATGATGAAACTGCAAACATTCATAGTCCCGATCCATGACTGCAACATCCTCTATGCCAAAGCATATACTGATATCCATCTGGATTCTGATCCCAGTCTGCTGTCTGAACCTCGCAGCCACTGAGCTGTAGCAGCACAGGTGATTCTGTGGGCAGTTAAGTGCCACCTTATGGAGCTGCTGGACACAGCTGGTACTATCACAGTCAGCAGGTGATCCAAGATGGCAGTGGGCCGAATAACCGCTGTGAGGATTTAGGCTACATCTGGGCAACTTTTTCCACAGTTAACCCCTGCTGATGGCAGTGGAGAAAGCTGAAAAGTGTCCGATATTTTCTTTATTTTGGGAGGGAAGGTTTCTGTACCAATCCACTGATCTTAATTACATATGGATGGGCTGGTGTAGTGGGCTCAATGAACAAAAAGGAGTGGGTGCAGGAAGTGTGTTGCCCAAATTGACCAACAGCACAAAAGATCCCTCTTGTCTCCCACTCCAGTCAGTTCAGAACTTGACCTGTCACTGTGCTTTCATTCAAACCAGGTTAGACAAATGCAACCCCACCTCTGGCAAATGCCAGATATGAATGCCGAATGGAATCTGACCTCTGTAAGTGACGTATTTCTGACCTGCCATTTCCCTTCAGATGACATCACAGAGCGTTCCTTCCTTGTGTATTCATAGCCCATAAAGGCCACCTCTACTCCTCCATCCTCAAACAATTCACAACCTAATGCTGAAGCCACTGTAGCCTCTTGGGTGTTTTTCTTTTTGCAGAGTGAGTGTTTTTAAAGGCTGTTCACCCTTATTCTTTCAGCTCAGTTTGGCTTGTAGGCCTTTTGGACAATACATAAAGAAATTTCTCTCTTCTGTGTCACAAGGGAGGATTTTCTGACCGCAAATTAGCACGTTAGCAGATTTGCTGTGTAGGCCGAGTATCACGTCCTACTTTTCCCCAAATCAGGACCACGTTCCAGCCACAGAGTATGGGAATGTCTTCAGCCATGTCGAAACAGGGATCGAGGTGTGCCACCCCCCACCCCCCCAAAGTATGACTACTACCTTACCCAGTTATCTATGAAGCATGGGGAAGCTACTTTTTGGTTGTGCTAATATTGTCAAATGAAAAACCACCACAGAGGGTTCTAAGAGAGAGGGAATGAAAGACAGAGAGAGAGTGCTTGAGAGAGAGGGGAAGCAAGAAGTGGCTGGGGAAAAGGCCATCCCCGGGCGCGAAGTGAGAGGGCAGAGCGAAGGAATGTCCGGGCAGCCAGAGGGGAATGTGACAGCAGGAGTGAGAAAGAGAGAAGGAGGGAGCGAAAACAAACCGGGGGACATTTTTTCTCGCGCTGAAGCGGGCAGAGGCGTTTCATTGTCAGAACTACAATAGGGGGCTTTTCCAACGGTGCCATTACTTCAGCGGGCGGGAATTTCGGACAGGCGACCCCGCAAGAGCCTACAAAGAGATGCACAAAGGGCCCCTTTCAAACGTGGCATACAGGGACACACACACACAGAACCCCACCTCGGATCGGGCGTGCAGAGAGGGCACTTACACGCACCCATGCAGATGGGACACATATGCACGGCCAGCTAACACGTTCGGCACGGAAAGGACATCCCTCCTGACGGACGGGAGGTTGCGCAACGTCACGTGATGCAATCGCTCGGCCGCTTGCCCAATCTTCTGGGAATAGCTCACCCTCCCCATGTGTGCTCTGCCTCTCCGCACTCATAAATAACGGCCATCGCGGTGCTTTGTCTCTAACCTGGTCTCACATCTCCTGCTGCCGGCGGAGCACTGAGGTGGCTGGACTTGTTGCCAGAGGGTACAAGCAGTGGGGGGTTGCAGGTTTGCCTCCAAAGTGAAGTAAGGTGGCTGCGCCTTATAAGCTGGCTCAAAGGTACTCGAGCTGAACAGTCCCCTGCAGTATAAACGGATAATATGTTTAGTATCAGCTGAGTATCACAGAGAGTTATGTCCTACGTCATTTGCCCTGGACAAGGGCGCCGGCTAAGCGAATAACTAATAATAACCGAGTTATTTCCAACAGAAAAATGCTTCCCCCTAATCCCAAGCGCATTAGACATCACCTTACGTGACCCCAGCTTTGACCCTCGGCACACAGATAGAGGTGCGTTGCCGCCCCAGGTGAGGTGACTGACCATCATTTTTAACTATTGCAGGATTTTCTGAACATCCCTCTCTGTTTTGGCGTAAAGCAACTGGTCCACAGAACATTTTCTGAGATAGAAGGCTATCCATCAAACAATTTGTCTCGTGACATGTAGATTATATTATGATATTAATGCAAAAGAATAGATTTATTACAACGTTTTTTAATGTATTAATATTGGTGCTCATTTAACCTTATTGTATGCACCTTATTGTCTGTGACATGTTGTTCTGGATAAGAATGAATTAATACAAAAGTGGCGTACCACATTCAGTCATTAGAAAGAAAAAATGTTTATTGAAAACTTAAAAAGAAAATAGCACAACATTATCTCAGACCTTGGAATATGTACAATGAATTTTGCGTCATGATTTCATATGATAGAAATATTACTGCTGTCAGAGTGACCCCAGGGCTGATATTTATAAAAATGAAGTATACGCTTCAATAGTAACAGGTTATATGACACTCAATTTATGAGTCCTTGCATGATTTTGAATCTGTTTTCAGGTCAAGTTAAGCAAATTTATCCAATATTTAGTACCGAGTTACAGAGAATTTTTGTACTTGGGTTGTGAAAACTTACACGGACCTGATTTTATGTACAAGTAGTTTCTTCTACAAGAGTATGATTACAAAGACCTTAACATGCATCCTGTTGTGATCCATATTGTATGTGGCCTCTTTTTTGTCCTTATAGATATTCCTGTCATGGGGAATGTGACAATTACATATTCCAGTTTCATCCAAATACGGAGGAGGTCTGTGAATGTTCATTCCAAATGAAGGAACCAGCTCAGAATCAGCACTAGTAATAGAAAGCAAAGGCTAGGCCTTGTGTAAATTGTGCCTTTGACGCCTTCGTCGAGGGGGGGATCTCCATGTTGCTTAAGCCAGATAAGGTCCTGCGGTGCACTCCTTTACCTGTGGAGGTTGGAGACTGCTGCTTGCCTCACCTCCCCAGTTCCACCCATTAACTACACAGACCAAGCAAGTGGAACTACAGTACAGGAATCCCTTTTATTGCTCTGCAACAAAGACTTCAGTTAACGATTAAAAGGAAGCGATCAAGGGGGAATTTCTCTCTCCTGAAAAATAACATTAAAATGGCTACACGGATCCAGCAGCGGCTGATAAAAGTATAAACCTAAGATTGTGCCTTGAATAAAATCACGCTGTTTAAATTAAACCGAGACTAGCTGTCTGGGTCAGAGGTAAATTAGAATTTGGGTCCAGCGGGGTCATGGTTTATCTCCTCGTTTTGGAAAAAGGCGGGGAAACAGTTTGTAGTTTTGGTCCTGCTCAGGTGTGACAAACGTTTGGAAAGATGTTTTGATGCTGAACTGAAATGTAACCTGTGGACTCTGTTCAGTTGATTCTTTTATATAATATGCACACACACATTGGTCTACTTCTATTGTTAATTAATAACCTTAAAACGAATTATACTGAGTTGAACCCACTGGAAAATCACGGATACTTCCAGCAAGAGGGAAAGGGTTATCGAGGAGGTGAGGTTGTCACAGGAAACCAATGTCCTTGTACAGTTAGAGGAATGTCTTGAGACCATGATAAGAAAAGCAAATGGTGAAGTACACAAAAATGTGGGTCTACAATTATTATTTCAAATGTTAACATTTTTTGGCAAAAGAATAACCGTATTTTATTTCACAACTCTAAGGGTGAAGTGATATAAGGTTTTGTAATAATTACATATGGCTGCCTTGAAATATTTCATTCAAAATCAATTAGAGAGGCCTTTTATATCATATTTTAAGACAAAATAAAATTGGGTTACTTTACAATTTTAAACTTAACCAACAACGTCCGCAACAACAATGATTAAAATAAAATTCATTTTCTGCTGGTCTATTTGACACATTTTACTTGTCTGGTCATGGTGTGAATCACCGGCACGTGCCAGTTTGCTGCCAATGCGTCGACAAGCACAAAGTAAAAAATACCACAAAATATTGTACCTTGGACACAGCTGCATATATTATATAAAATTATCAAACATAATTAAATATACTTCTGTTTCTCCATCTCTCTTACCTTTGTCATGACTCGGTCGGCCTTTGTGTTCTCCTCGTCTTTGAATATGATGTCTGGGTTGTAGTTGCAGACTAGTTCGTTGAACCGCTCCGAGTTACGTGTGATCTTGCCCTCTGCTCTCCCGCTCGCGCCCAAGTTGTTCTCCGAAAAATTTGGGACGAAGTGCTTGTAGGGCATCGGGGTCAGCTTTCGCATCTTGGGTCGAAGGCCGATACCCGGGCCAGGCCCGCAACCCCCAGCCAACAGCCATGTCCATGTACAGACTGACAGCAGGCCGAGCCGTGCCAGGCTGAGCCAAGTCGGCAGCGGCATTAGCGCGAGCTTTGTGTGCCCGATGGAGCGAACACCTGCTTAGCCCGCAGCGCGAGCTCCGTCTATGGCACCTGCGGCCATCTGAATAACTAGAGCCCCAAAAGCTTTCAACGTCCAAGTCGCGTCGCTCGTGACACAATAAAAAATATTCCTAAGTATATTCCTGTGTTGTAACAACAGGTGTATTTTTAGCATTTACTGGTAAGTTCTGGATAAAATTCTGACCGTACTTCTGAACAGCAAGGCAAAGCAAGTTTAATTGTTAATTCAGTAGATCGGATACAAGGCCTATTAATGGTTAATGAATTCGAGGTAGGCTAGTTCACTTTGTGGACATAAAACCGGTAAAAAAACTTTATTACCCAAGTAGCAACCGAGTGTATAAGCATGTATCAATTGATATTAGGCCAATTTCCATGCATAAGATCATTTATATCAAAACACAGGTTAAAAGTGATAACACCAAAATCTTCCACTTGCATTGAACTCGTCAAACGTGTAACTTATCTCATTAAGTGAACAAATATAATGTAAAACATACATGATTGTAATCTAAATTCAATGTCACAAATTAAATCAACGTAGTTTATCTAGAAACCATGTCAGGACTAACTTGCTGATTCAGGCAAAGTTATGCGTCGGCACGGTTCTGTAGGGATTAACAGGTGTTTCACGAACATCCAGCGATCGACCAGGTCAAGTTCTCTTACGGTTCGAACTGATTCGCAGTCCTCATGACCACCTTACGCTATTGTACTCCTCTGAGGAAATTCCCCTGCACATTCGATCTAACAGTAATGTCATCCCGTTGCTCCGCTCGTCCAATTCATAGTGTTCACGCCAGTGTTGAAGTGTCGCCGGCTTGGTGTCTCCTGGCGAGGCTCCGTGCGGTCCTGACCGTTTCGCTCCAGCCATTGGTCTTATTAGTGTCCGGACAAGATTGCCCTCCCTTCCTGCGCGCGCGCACATAACCCGACAGTGGCGCACACGCCTCCTTTCACTTCAGCGCTGCGGCTGTTGTCGCGCGCGCCCTCGACACAAAAAGATGACTTGCATGACTAATAATCGAGGAGGCTGCCTGGAAACGCATTGACAGTTGAAGTAAGTTAATTGTACGCGTTTAAATTACAAAACGCTATTATCAGACACGTTACAACTTAATAATAGTAGAAATACCCGCAGACTTTTACTTTTTTTCCAGAGTATAAATCAAATGCAGTTGTTTTATCAAGTAGTTGTTGTACCGGTAATAAAAGGCAGGAAGATGGCATTGAGAGTTCAGGTTTGTTCATGGATATTACGTCAGGTTTTCCCTTTTTTTTTACTGTAGTTGCATGTTCATAGCACCAGGGTGGATACTTTTTTCTAACTTCACATTTGCCGTCTATAATTAGCCCAGATTAAAAAGGTGAGGGCCTGTGACACAGGAGCCCACGCTCCCTGCTGCGGCTTCCTGCAAAAAAGACACCACAACCCTGACACGGACTCACTTTGGCATTCGCGAACTCCCCTCCTTTTGTTAGCCGCTGTACTTGAAGACAAACCGCTGACACTAAGCCCCTGACCCCTGCGCGCGCTGAAGAACTCTTAAAACTGGAAACACCCTGCACGAACCCTGTCACCGTATTATTTTTAAACCTCCCCAAAGAACAATAGTGAGGATTTTTTAAAAATCAGAGAAAGCCGAGACAGATAACAACGAAACAATTGAGAGAGCGGTGTAAGAGCAAAAGGGAATAAAGAATAGAGTAATATCAGCATTATTTCCTCCAAATAAAATCGTATTTCCAGGGAATGATTTACGCGGGCATAAATCAGCAATGGAAGGGCAAAGGACAAGATGTTATGCTGAGGTCATTAATTTCTGTAGCTTCCTGGAAATACCCACACCCCTGACAAAAGCACACACAGATCAGTACTTACACATTGTTACATTGCAATGATATCAAAAGGTATTCCAATGGTATTTCTTGTCAAAACAAAGACCAACAGAACATCCTATCCTGATTAGTTTTTTTAGAACTGGACTAATATGGACCCCAGCAGAGAACTCATCTGTTTTGAGGAGCCTGGCTGTTATTTGAGTACCTTTGCCATGTGCGTTCCCATTCATACACTGATTGCATGTTTTTCTTCAGTGAGAGTTACTGATGTGCCATACAAATTTCCAGGACTAGGTCTGACTTACTCTCTTTAAGGGCCATTAGTTCTTAGTCTTTTGAAGGACACATGCTATTCTGATGTAGGAAGAAAAGAACACATTGTCAAGGAAATGTTTGCTTGGCTACAGTTAAGTAAAAAATGCTCAAAGAATTGTAAAGCCTGTTTTAATTGAATTGTATATGCCATTAAAGGGCTACGTGAATTTGATTGGGTCTTGGCCAGTGTTAGATGCAGTCTAGACAATGGCCCAAATGTTGGGCTTAGTTCAACTCAATGGCCAGTTTCTTTCTTTCGTTCTTTTTTGTTTCCTAAATATTGTGTGTTACTGTTGTGGTGTGAACAAAGTTACAGGAAACTACAAAAAGATGAAAACAAATGAAGAATTAAACAAATTTCAGTTGATGTAACAGATTAAAATACAATGCTAATGGATTTTTTTTCTCTCTTTCTACCCTAAAATGCCTTCCCTTCGTAGGTACAGTAAAATGAGCAGGGAACATCAATCAATCCCTTTTGTTCAGTCACAAAACCCAGAAACTACCATGATCTCAGACAGGTTTTTTTTCCGTCATGAGATCACAGAAAATTTGAAGGAGGGGTCGATGAGTTGTGTATTCCTCTCTGTCTGAAACAGAGAGGAGAGTCTGGGCTGGGCTCGAACCTTCCAGTGACAGACATTGTGGACAATTCATAGAGAAGAAAAAAGAGAGAGAGAGAAGACAGAAGAAATGCTGTCATTCGGACAATCAGGGTGCCACAGATGAACTCTTCCTGTGAGCCCAAATTATAAATATTTAATTAGGCCTTCAACTAAAAAGGAGGGGGCGGAAACTAACGTCTGTGTGTTTGAAATTGATTTGATGTAATCATTATTAGTTTTTATTTATATACCCCCTACATCCCCCATCCCTCCCTGCTGCCCCCCCACCCACCCCCGCCCCTCAGGATGGGAGTACAGTACTCTGAATAGCAGCATTTCCTGCATGGCTTCGGTGCAGAAAACGAGATCTTTCCTGCTTGAGTAACTCTGCCCCCCCACTCACCCCACCCCCTCCACACAGCTCAAAGGCCCATCCACTTACTGTTCACCTGAGCTCAAAGGCCTATGCTTACCATTCACCTAAACTAAGGAGCCCATGTGCTTACCATTCGCCGGAGCTAAGAATCTATGCAATTACCATTCACCTGAGCTCAAAAGCCCATGCACTTACCATTCACCAGTGCTCAATGGCCCATGCATTTATCATTCATTTCTTGCTAAACAATCCATTCACTTACCATTCACCTGTGATAAAGAGGCCATGCACTTATTTTCCACCTGAGCTCAGACACTTACCATTCAATTGAGCTGAAAAGGTCCATGTGCTTACCATTCACCTGAGCTAAAAGGGCCCCATGCACTTACTACTCACCTGAGCTCATGGGTGGCCCCCATAGTGCCACCCACACCCGCACCCGCACCCCCTCCCCCCATTGGATTTTTTGCACAATTCTGTCATTAAAATGTCTGACTGAACTCTACACGTTTCTCAGAAAATTGACATGTAGAAAGACGTAGACGTGTAACTAATGCACTTTTAAGACTTTTAATTTGTTCAACTTACTTTGTCACTGTCCTTGAAAAATAAAGAGGGAAACATTTGATTTGTTTGGCGTTGGGTTGAGATATAATGCAGAAAGTGTTTTGGGTGAAGTACCACCATCTCCAGCAGCTGAGAAGATATTCAGTCAGACCAGTTTCCTGTCTAGGGGGAGAAAGGGAAAGCTGACTACCGCCTGTTCCCCCCTCCCTTTCTACTGTCTCTCACCCTGTTATCAATTCAGGAAGAAGAAGGGTGGTGGCAACTGTGTGTGCGTGTGTGAGTGTAGGGGGTGTTTAAGTATATTGCGTCTTGTTGCTTGAGATGTTATTTATGGGTTGGCATTATGTCTCATGAAGTTCCTTTTTCCTGAAAAATTCAAGTAACAATGTAAAACAATATAAGGGAAATCCAGTGACAATCTAAAACAATATAGTGAGAGTAAACAGGTAAAGAATTGAGGTAAGAAAATTTTTGGGTGTTCACAGGATTCTCTTTTCATGGGATTTGTGGGGACATCGTTTGTCCTTGGCATGTCTGTATCGATGCAGCAGAAGACTGGACAATGGCTGACCAGGGTGGGACTTCCTGTCCTGAAATGGGCAAGCCAGAGGTCAAAGGTCAGAGGTGAAAGCATTGGATAACGTTCTGTCACTCCTTCCGGTGGGATGAAATCTGCATATCTTTTGTAGGTGAAGAATGAGAGTTCAGCACTGTAGGTGTGTGTGCGAGAGACACTGACTGTATGTGCACTATAACCTCATTGGTCTGGAAACACCACTAATCCAAACAGATAAATACTAGAGGCCCCATTCTAATTATGTCATGTAAATTTCAAACACTAATGCAAAACATTATACTTTAACTGAAAAACTATTGCACTTTTCATAGAATACAAAATACAATCACAGTTAAACAGGCATTTGGAACTACTGGTAAATAATACTATTTGAGAAAATTAACAAGCTGGATAGGAAAAGCTAGATCACCAAGGTTGCATGCAAATTCAGTTTGAAGAGGCCATTGCCTAGCCAGCTAGGGTACATTATGCTTACAGTTTAAAGGGTCCTCACTTGCCTCACGCTCTTATCCTTTTATCTAGCACTTGCTTTAGTTAATAGTTTTTAGTTTCTCTGAAATAAATACACAAGGTCTTTCCTTTTGGCATTTAGAGTTTTTTTTCTACTTTTCTGGTTTAATGTTTCATTTTGAGAGCAAAAAATGAGGAATACGCTGCTGGGACAGATATGTATTTGACATTTGTGGACTAGACTAATTGACAGGAACTCCTTTTTTGGCTTAATTATTGGTAAAACTACCGTCAGTGACAGCTATGTAAGTAACAGTTCTAATAAAGGATTCAAATACTTTAAATTGTACTGCAAGGTCACTTTTAGTAATCCAAACCACCACTAGTTCTGAGGACCACTGGGTTGCTGAGGTTATACTGCATTGAACATTTGGGCTGTGTATGAATGTTCAAGGTGTTTTGTGAAATGTTTTGAGGGTTTGTGCACAGCAGTTTTGAACAAGAGTGTGTAGGAGACTATCCATAGGATTCAATCAAATGCACATAATCTCTTTAAGGCCATATGCAATTCAATAAAAATACGCTTTAGATTGGGCTTGCAATTCTATTCTATAAGAGCACATGCCATTGTATTTTAGAATGACCCTCCAAAGGAAATGTTTACTTGTCTCCAATAAAACAGAAAATACACACAAACATATGTTGGAATGAAGTCTATTTTGATTGACTTTCTCACGCCCTTAAATAAGATAACTGTATTTGACTGGGTTCCAGTCTATGCATTTCAAGGAGGGTGAAGGTTATGGTGTGTTTTGAGGGTGTGTGTGTGTGACTCTGTGTGAAGTAGAAGTTTCAGTAAATGGCATCTTGTGTCCTTAATGTATGCGTACATAATTTAGATCCAGACGACTGTTTGTCAAATCGCATGTCTTAAGTCAGTTTGCGTGCAAGTGTGACTGTGTCGAATGGGAATCCTTGAATGTGTTTGTGATTGTGTGTAAGTGTGTGTGTTGACTCCATCCGGGTGGAGTGTGCTAGGGGATTATGCCGTGAGCGTGCAAGAGGGGTGGGGGTGCCAGGGGCGAGTGAACAGTGTGACCTATTATCAGCTGATTAAAAAGAAAAGTCTCGCCTTTTCCTGTGCGCTGGGCTTTCTATTTGCCAGCACTTAGCGGCAGGAACAACAGTTTCTAATGCACTTTGGCACACGCTTCAAACACCCGACCGTCAGGAAGGCTAATCTCTGTCTTTTTTCCCCCCTTCATTCTCGTGTTTTGACAATAAAGATAGCCTATCTCATCCAGCTACAAGCTGCCCGTCTCCAGCTTTGTCTCCAAACCCGCAGAATAGAATTCTATCGCTAGTTAAATGGTCTGCGTTGCCCAACAGGATTTTCTAATTTATTTATTTATTTTTGAAACCCTTTGATTACGGAGACATTTGGACCGCGTGTTTCTGTGATGTTAAAGGACGGGTCTTTTATCTCTCACATAATTGTGTCTTTCAGACACGAGCTCCAGTTAATAGTGTGAGCACATAAACCCTGTTGGCCTTGGAAGAACTGGTTGAACGCTGTTCAGGACAGATTCAGAAGCAGTGCTTAGCCCATTGCACGTAGAAGCCAATATACCAGGTATCTTACTTTGACTGGGGTAGGGATTTCCAGACTTAGGTCTGGGTTCATCTCCATGGTGGCTGTGTTGGAGTCCTGGAGGTCCACAGCAAAATGGATAACATAGCTAAGAGAAATGTCTCACAAACATTAGGGAATGTTGTGTTTAGGTTTTCATTTGGTTGTGAAGGAATGTTGTGGTATGTGACTATTTTCCAAGTCTAAGAACCTGCTTACTATTTCCCACAAGCTAACCTGAAAAAGGCTCACTGACACATCCTAAGAATGTTGTATACTAACTTAGTAGCTACACAGGGTGATTGTTTAGTGATAAAAAGCATCAAAACTGTTTAGTTTTCATTTGGTTGTGGGAGGACCACAAGAGTTTTTTTTTTTCAAAGTTTTTAATATGGAATGTTACATTCCTTCTGGGGACAAATACATTTTAAATACAGATAAGTTTAACATTGCAAACAAATAAAAACTAATGGAGGATAAAAAAACCTCAAAGTAATCAGACCAGCAATTTTTTTTTTTTTTGAATTTTTTACATAGCAAATATTAGCAAAAATCAGATGGGTTTCTGTCTATTTTTAAAACAATATTTTCTGTCCAACTTTCTCTGCTTCTCTTGTCTTATTTTCCAAATTGCTACAGTTAGAATCAATTCTCCCAACCTTTTATGAGGCCTACATTTCCTGTTAGAACAGCCTAAAGGAAAATCCTGGGATATGGCTCATATTGTCCTATCTCTCTGCTTAATAGTGATGTAAAAGTCCTGGTTAAGCTACTGGCACGTAGATTGGAAAGAGTAATATTCCCAACATTACTTCTACAGATCAAACACTTGTTATCAAAAACAACATTTTTCTTGTCAATCTAAGCCAGGGGGCCAGCTTCACGAGTGGGCCGCTCAAGGCTCGCTCCACTCTGTATATCCTGCCCGCCCCCATATACTCCTCTGCTAAATTTCAGTGGCCATTTATGATAATAATATAATAATGAAAAAAAAAAATCAAACTGGCAAAACCAAAATTTAAAAACAGGTCAAATGAGGCTGGACTGGCAGCCTCTAGCTAATCAGACTTGCTTATTGATACAGACTAGATTGATTTAACTCGGCACATGACTGAGATGACTAGCCAGCTGATGTCATTAGCCCAGGGAGTGGCGACAGCAGGGTGTGGCTGCCTTGGTAAAGAACATCAAGCGTCAGGCCAATCAGTGATAACCATGTGTTCGTCACACATTGATCAAGTTTTATCCTGAATCCCTTGGTAACATGGTTAATTCAGATTACTTAAAGAGATATTGATGTTTAGTGTATTGTTTTACCATTTGTGGTTTATGTTTTGTTTTGTTTTAATTGTGTATACTTTTTTTGCACACTAGCTCACTTTTGTACTCCAGCTCAAATTGGTTGCCTTAAAGGATTTGAACAAAAATCTTTAGGTAACTAGCTTTTGCTATCCAGTGTGTTAATTTTCTCCGAACAGAATTTAACGGGAGTGCCAAAACATGTACCTTTGTCCAATTATGATTGTGTTTCATGGCTGCACTGAATTCTACTATGCATTATTACTTTTGTTGAAAACTGAAAATATTACATTTTTCAAAAACCCGTATATAGCCTCTTAGACATTTGTTTTAAGAATGTTTTTCTTTGGCATTGTAGACCAGACTATTTGAGGACTCAGCTGCCAATTATAAACTGTTGTTACAATCTCGAGTTATAAGTCTCTAAAGAAAAGGTACATTTTTAATAACCCGATGTACTGGGAACAGAGCAATATTGGTGGAAGAAAATCACTTTTCTTAATCATAAAATCTTACACATCACATTAATCCATGGGTCCCAGATGGCTTTGTATGATAGAGGCTATGAATTAAATGCAATGATGTACCAAGCTGCAGTTGGTGAAAATGCTGGAAGACAAGAATCTTCTGCCATACTCTGTCTGTGGGGCAGATTTTGCTTTCATTGGCTTCGTTACTTTCCAAAGCTGGGTAGTCTAGTAAAACAGTCTATAGAAACAGAACTATAAAACTAATTATGCTTTTTATACTTCAATAAATGTATGCATATCTCCTTTGTTTTGTAATTTACTCACTTTTAGAAGGTTCAGATTTATGGTAGCGATCGATTTAATCAACACTGAAATGAATAAATAATCAAATAAATGTCTTTTTGCATGACCACAAATTCTGTCCTCTATGTCAGTAATTATTATTTTTGCTAAAACTGATTTAGCAAAAATAATTCATTAAATTGTAACATGTAAAGCTAATATGTTAAAAGTATGTTCTGATATATGTCTGCTCTGGGTCAATTTACGGCTGTAGGCTGTGAGCACAAGCAATGATGGCTAACCTCGCTGAGGACTAGGAGAGGAAAAACTCGCATTTTCGGGAATATTCCATGCCGGCAAAGGAAAAGCCGACACAAAACAAAACCGCGACAGGAAAACAAAACAAGACAGAAGAAGAAATAAAATTCAAGTCAATTAAAACATCCAAAGAAACAAAACAAAGAAAAACAAAAACACAATCAAGAGGTTGAAATTAATCAAGAGACCAAATGATTTTACTCTCCCGGACTTCAAAACGGTCCAGGAAATGAATAATACACGGGGGGAGGACGGAGTGGGACGCGATGTGAAGAAAAAAGGGGACTGATTTTCAGTTTATCTCGCTGGAGCATCCGCGCGCGGGCGGGCGGGAAACGAAGGTTCGAAACGGGAGCGCCGTCTTTGCCGCGGGTCGCTGACAGACGAGGTAAAATAAACTCACCCCTTCTTGATTAAAGCGGAGCAACAAAGGGCGGAGGGGACACCGGTGAGAGATGCACGGACAGACGCACACACGCACAAAGCTAAGGCTAAACAGAGACAGTGACACGGCTGTACGGGAATGCAGTGGAGCGCTCGCGCGCTGATTGACATGTGCTGATATTTATGCAAGCACAAATGCGCGTACGTTTGGTCCTCCAATCAGAGACGAGATCCTAAGTATTCCTATATGCTAAGTCCTGTGAGCAAATGCTTATACAATATCCATTCGATGAGGAACACACACACACACACACACACACACACACACACACACACACACACACACACACACACACACACACACACACACAGTGTCCTGAGATGTTCTTTTAAATACATTCAGATACACACATACAAGAACCAAAGAAAGACAATCACAGCATATAGGAAAAAAACTGAAAATACATTTATTGTCTATTTTAATCTCTAAAAACAATGGATTCATTGTTAGCAAATACCTCACTTGATGTTACAGAAAATTCCACACATCAACATTTTCATAACCTTGTGATATTTTCAAGAATTAAAAAGTCATAAAAACAAAACATTCAGGAAAACACTCCATTGCTTCAACAAAGGAAAATTTCACATTAACAATATTCTTTTTTTTCTCCTATAAATGACAATCTGTCAAAGAATCTAAAAGCCAAACTTCCCCTTTCAGATCAAGGCTATAGGGCCTGTTCCAAACTACCGTGAAGCTGTGAGGATACATAAATATTACAATTAAGAGCCACAGAGGGTTTCAGGGAACAGGGATTAGGCAGACAAATCTAACATGGTTCCAAATATCAGGGGTAAATTTATGTTAGGCTCATTCCACTCCCGTTTTGGTTCCACCTTCACATGTCACCCCGCAGGTGGGCCCAAAAGCTGGGAGTCTTAGCAGCTTCACAGACTGGAGCTCTGGTAGCACCAGACGAATAGCTAACGGAATTAATTCACATTTAAAATACGTGTGTGCGCTCGCTGTTAGCTGGGCTAGCGGTGCTAACCGGCTCCTTCAAAGGCCTAGCCTTTGGGCTTCACCAACACTTCGCTCTTCGACAGAGCTTACAATAAACAAATCTCAAAGAACTTTCCAGGGCACAAGTGAAAAATTATCCCCTTGAGTCGAGTCTGAGACTCATTATAAATTTACCCCGTTCAATTTCACTGTGGACAGCAGCGAATGTGTTTCATCGCAACCTGGCAGCAATGCAGCAAAAAGCCAAGTCACACCAACAACCACAACCATTCAACATGGCAAAACAACAAACAAAACAAACGAAAGGGAAACATAAAAGTCACACATGAAATGTTGGACAAACTAACACATCATGGGGAACGGAACCAAAAGAGAGACACACACACATACACACATGCATGCATACATACATACATACACACAGGCACGCTATCCTTTCAAACAAAATATGAACATCACCATATACCTGTATTGCACTTTAGTTTATACACACACACACACACACACACACACACACACACACCAGTGTAAACTATGTACAGGAGCACTTGGTCTTAGGTTGCTGGCCGCTGGTAAATTCAATCACAGAGGATTTCATCCTAAGTGCTGTTCTGCACTGAATGCAAACAGCAGCTGTAAAGAACCAGCCCTTTAAAAACATATCAAAAAGAAAATCAAACCCTGCAGATACTAGAGACCAATGTGATTTAACTTGGTTATGGGAGAAAGCACTGGATTTCTGGTTTTCCTTCCTTAACCCCATTCTGTTCATCTCCACTTGGACCAGACGTGACAGTTTCATCCCTATGTCCGAAAGGTATTAAGCGCCAAGGGCTTTACTGAAGGCCTCCTGCCCTCGTCACCGACGTAGCTGAGCAAATCTCCCTTTTTCTGTCTGTCAGTTCATCAGCCTCTTAATTAGGTCTCGACTGCGGCTCGGAGAAAAAGACACAACAAAAAAAGGAAATGGTGTTTCCACAGCAGAACAAGGTAAGAGGAGTGACTGAGGCAACAGAAATAGTGCAGTAAAAGGGGGGAAGGCGTAGGGGGTAACGGGGGGGGGGGTTGAGTTCTGCATTGACAGGAAGTGCCCCGTGTTAAACTTCCTGCCAAAGCAAGAATAGACCCCCGTAGACTGGGCGGGAAGGGGAAATGATGTCACAGCCATGACGTCATGTTCCAAAAAGATCTGCGGACCCAGGTTTGGACAGGTGTCAAACCAACTAAATGTTTCCATTGTTAATTTCCCATAAGGCATTGGTGTAAGGAATAGGGTGAAAGGTCGCAAAGTCCTAAACCTGAACGTAGCATTGCTCTTTTGTGTGTAACTTGGCGCTTTTGGCAAAAAATCAAAAGCGTTTCCCACCCCCATGTGACAATTCCAATGGCGGCCTCTGTAAACACGGAAACTAACACATTTGGTCCCAAAGGTAAGGCTACGCTAGCCAGACTTCAACTTCCCTCTGATACTGTTCCAGGGTACGATAAACCGCACTTTCCCTCTATTTGATTGGCTGGTATACTTGTCTGTCCTCCTTGCTTCTGCGTTCCTACAGGTTCAGTGGACCAGGCATGACATGTCCTGTGGTCCAATAGGAGGCTTGTACTAAAAAACCAGGGGTGCATTGTTCCAGAAGGTTCTGAGGCTTTGGCGGTTAAGGTGCGAGATGCAAAGGCGTAGTGTGACGTCACTGAATCTTGGACAGGCCGCTGGCTAGGAGGAGCTTGAGCGGAATTGTGGAGCGTGACACCGTCTGAGGCAACTTGTGAAGACCTGAGCACGGAGAGAAAAACAGAAACTTAGTAAAAGAGAGGGACAGCTGATCGAGACGAACAGGTCTCATACATCTCAAACTGTGACATCCAGCGGTATACAGGAAAAGACAGTTAGGGATTCTAACTCTTGGGTATGGTGGGGAAAGGTACAAACTGAAAGTCACATCGAAGCCACTGACTGGACACATGCTTATCCATGTGTGCGTGAGTGTGTATGTGTGTGTGCGTGTGCGTCTTCATACTTGTGTGTGTATGAGCTCATAGGTATGTGTGTGTGTGTGTGTGCATTTATGTGTGTGAGTGTGAGCTCATACATGAGTATGTGTGTGTTTGTCCTCATACATGTGTGTGTGTGTGTGTGTGTGTTTGTATGTGTGTGTGTGAGCTCACAGCAGCACAGATGCTATCTTACACAGCAGTGAGGGAAATGGGGTCTGTGTGGCTGTTCTGGCAGGCTCTGGGGCTCAGCTGCGTTGTTCGGCTGTGTTGTTTGTATTGGGCGGAGGGCAAAGGGTGTGTGTTTTGGAGGGGTTCAATAGCTGGACCTACAGTCCCCCAGGGGCCCCCTGGCTCCCCCCAGCTCCCCCGCTGTCCCCCGGCACCTTCCTGAGAGAATTGTACTCTTTCTATCTGAGGAAAGAGACCAGCCCACTGGGAAACCGGGGCTGAGCTGGGAACACCTATCGCCTCTATGCACACACACGCACACACACACACACACACACACACACACACACACACACACACACACACACACACACACACACACACACACACACACACACACACACACACACACTCAAACTCACTCCGACACACTTGCACACACATAACATATACACACACAAACTTGCACACTCTTGCACATGCACACCTATAACACACACACACACACACACACACACACACACACACACACACACACACACACACACACACACACACACATATTCACACCCACATATACACACACACATATACACTCACACATATACACATGGACATTCACACACATAGACCCACATATACACACACATACACACATGGACACACACACACACAGACACACACACACACACACACACACACACACACACACACACACACACACACACACACACACAATCCTTTCTCTCTAACCCCTTTATTCATTCACACTACCCTGACAGAGATTGACTATAGTCATTAGCTGGTAGAATATGGAAGCCAGAGCCAGATTTTTTTTTTTTTTTATAAATGTCAAGAGCACAATCCCATCAGTAAATTCCGCACATGTACACAATTGATGTGGTAAACATTGGACATACTAACATTTTATGCAGTTCTTCGAACCCTGATACAAAAGTTATCCTTCTATTCTGCTACTTCTGCCACCGAAAGAAGAAAAATTTTTGGATGTGACTGTTATACCTTGATGACAATTTATTCCACTGTCATTCATTTTCTCCCCGGTTGGAATTCCAAATTACGAGTGTATGTGTACATTACCAGACCGTGAATACGTTTCGGAGGGCTCAATGTACCACACACAACCTAAGAAACACATGTAATCAGCACCATGTCTTTAACTCTTCTTTTATTTTCTGATTTGAGTCACATTAGTTTTGATCTTGCTTGGCCAAATCATATAAAAACTTCCATAAAAGCTGTCCTCAACAACCATCTTACCATTTGAGGCAAAATTTTACAGTGATTTTATTTTTAAAAAATATATAGCCTAAATACATCCTATTTCCCTCATATTAGACCATTCAAATTTAATATAAAACACATGTTGCAGAACTTTATCTATACTCTGTTCTTTCTTCCTGTACTCTCCTGCACTCTCACACACCATTGGGTCAATTTCGACTCAGGCAGTATCTTTGCACCTTGATGGTCTAGAGATGTTTTAGACACAGGAAACTGGCCAACCACTGTAATGGAAAACTGCAGTGGACAGCTGACTCAGACAGACTGCAGGCACACAGAAGACCAGAGGGGGTGCTAGTGTGCTAGTATGTGATTGGGCAGGGAAAACCATTCTGTAAAGAGCCCCTCCTCCCTTAGTGACACCATGGCCAATCATGCATCACCACATGGGTCTGCTGGCCACACCTTTGCCCACAGTTCTGACAAACCCAGCTTGGAGCACTCAAACCTGGAATCTTGTCCACATTTGCCATCAGTATGAGTTGTATTTCTTTACAAAAGGGAGTAGAGAAACCCAGCTAACATGAGCTGTGGATGAGTTTTAAGTTACAGACCACTGCTACCGTGGTGAAAACAGAGACAAACACAAACACACACACACAAACACACTGACACAGGCATGCATAAATACAGATATGCGTAACACTGAAACACACACACACAGATAACACTAACCGAAGGCACGCATGAGCTCTCTCTGCACGGCCCAGGTTACAGTGTTGATGAGGCAGGCAGACGTCAGGCCGGCGAACAGGATGTTGTACAGGAACACAATGTAGAAGTTCCCCAGCCAGTTATACCGTCCAAAGTCTCCCAGCAAGTCAAAACGTGTGATCCCTAAGGAAGGAAGAATTTAAAGAGTTTTTAATGAAATGTACAACAAATAAAACTCAAATGCATTAATAACACTACTTTGCTGTTACCTCTTTTGTCAGTTTTTAACAGTTGTGGTCAATTCAGCTGTATTCAATGTAACATAGGCTGGTTTTAAAATGAGTCTGCAAGAAGAAGTGGTGGACAGTGGCTTCCTAAATTTTAGGCTACTTCTATTTGAGGTGTGAATCTTCACTGGTCTCACAATCTGATTAAGATTCAAAGGGTAGCGATTCGATTATAAACGATTCTCGATGCATCATGATGCACCTTGTCCTCCATTTTTTTAAATTAATGCAAGAGTACAAGGCCAACGATGTGTGTCTGAACATGTAAAGACTTTTTTTTTCTTGTCATTAATACATCCACATTTAGTAACATTAGGCTAATATTTCCCAGTGTCTCATATCGACAACGAATATGTCTATTTTTTTTCTTTTGTGAATGCAACGCTTTTGTAAAAACAGCTGTTTGCTTTGGAATGTGTATTTAGAATTTAGACCGTAGAATGTTTCCTAAAACCGTCATTTGACTGCTATAAAAATATAAAAGCCCATCACTCTGGCTTTTGTGTCTCTGTACAGAGCGGGTATAGCGGTGTCTGTGGAAAAAAAAAAAAAAAAAAACCACAAGATAGGATTCTGTATCTTTGCTCCAAGGTGTGGAGAAGGAAGCGAAAGCCTGTGATTTCCAATTAATGGAATGGAAAACACATTCCATTACAATTTTTAAAAATCAATTATTTTCTTTTTCTGCATGGATGCAGAATCGTTCACTTTGGCTTCGCCATGCATCGTAAAAACGATTATTTTCCCCAGCTCTAACTTCTATAGTGTTAATTATGGTTATTTATGGAGACCACAGAGAACCTGTGCAAGCAGAACCACTTCCGAATCTCTTAATGACACCTACATATTTGGAAGATTCAACAATAAACTTCATCATAAGCTACAGTAACTAGATAAAATAATACATAAAGTTTGTGCAGGTGTTTGGCTAGCTTGCTTCAAGCTCTGTCAACCCTGCTCTGGGCTCCCCCTTGTGAAGAACAATGACCTGGCCGTATCTGTAGTCAGGTTGTGTTATGCCTCAGTCTGCCCTCTTTTGTTCATAAATGGTATTATAACCCAGAGAGGTTCTTCCTGCTGAAGTGGCCAGGGTAGTTTATGAGCACTGTAACAGGGTAGTGCAATGAGAGCCATCTTTTGTCACCTGTTCTCCATGAACCAATTAAAAGTCTTCATAATCCTGAGGGAGGTGCTGATGATCTTCAAAATGCAAAGTTTTAGCCAAAAGGCAAAAACACAAAGACACTGTGAGGTGTGATTTCGGACTGAGGCCAGGACCAGGACCAGAACCAGAGCCGGGAATGGACTTACCTAGTGTCCGAGAGAAGACGGGCAGAGCCGAGCTCAAAACCAGCAGAGAGACACAGTTTCCAATGATCTGGTGTGCACACAGGAAAGAGCTCGACATTAGCATTCATGCAGATTGCCCACACACTGTGCAGGTGGACAGACAGCCAGAGGAAGGAGCTGGAGGACGGGCGGATGGACATACCTGTGTCAGTGTGGTGTCTTGGGCCCGCGGCAGGAGGCCAGTGAAGAAACGGGAGCTGTAGAACCCCACCACTGAGGACACCATCAGATACCTGACGCCCCCGGTTAAGGCCCCAACACACCAGACTGTGACCCGCACTCTCACGGACAAACATTAACTTTCCCTCAAGGCTTTGTTCTGCCCTGGAACATTTGGAACATTTCTGGGACAATTTTGTCAATGGTTGTGAAAACGCTATGTGTTTTTTTTTTTTGGGTAGCAAGAAAAACATACTTGCATAGATGCACAGACTCAAACCTATACACAGACCTACACACATAGTCTGATACACACATACTAACAGGCAGATACATTCTCACACACACACACACACACACACACACACACACACACACACACACACACACACACACACACACACACACACACACACACACACACACCCCACAGCACTCGCGTAAGGATACAGGATGAGGACGACCTGCACTGCCGCTCCTAGAGAGCCGAACATGGAGAAAGAGGCAGCGCCCAGGTGGGGGTCCTGCAGGTAACCGGGGAAACAGACAGCGTTACAGGAGGAACAGTGAACACACCTGGGTCCACAGCCAGGAAGGCTCCAGATTCGATTCCAAAACACCACATATTCATCACACTGATCTACCTGCGCAGCTATAGTGAACACCAAGCTGCTTCAGCATTGTATTAACATTCATTTTACAGACACTCTTACCCAGAGTGACTTACAAAGTAAAAGAACATAAGAGTATTTATCTGCTTAATGTAAGCAGGAAGCAGACCTGGCCACCATTTCCAGACCAGTGAATATATATGTAACATTGCTAAGACACCGATGCAAGTTAGCCATGCTAGTCCAAGTTAAAGTACATTCATATTAACATATCCGTAAGTCATTCTGTTTGATGTGTAGTTGATGTGGTGCACTCACCTCCATTCCTCTGGGCATGGCGGTGTCATCAATCAGCAGCTCCAGCACATGGAAGCACACCATCAGCACCGACACCACCTGAGTGAGGGGAGAGGGGGACCGTCAGTCTGCACATCAGAACCAAAACCCTGCTTACAGTAATGGGAGTGGGGTGTGTGCGTGACACAGAGAATGACAGAGAGGGCATATGTATGTGATAGCGTGTGTAAGACAGAGGGAGAGTCTATAGCTGTATGTTTTGCCTAAGTGAAAGTATGTGTGAAAGAGACAGAGACAACGTGTGTGTGTGTGTATGTGTGTGTGTGAGAGAGTGAGAGAACGACAGCAAGAGCGTGTGACTCTCAAGTGAGCATGTGCCAACAAGAAATCTCCACTTACTGTCAGAGCCAACAGCAGGAGCATGGCCAGTGGGTAACCAAGGTTACGCTGCCACGGTGACGCCCTCCTCCTCATCTCTGGGAAAAAGAAAGGCAGGAAAGAGTCAAGGTTATGGAATGACCTGCACATTTGTGCTCTCACCAGTGGGGCGCCCTCTAGTGGGGTGCGTCTGTAAAGGTATTTTATGCTGATTGGCCGTACCCAAGGCGACGCGTCGGGCCTGCATGCTGAGGAACTCTCGCTTTATCACATCCATGTTCATCCAACAGGAGGCCCCGCCTACAGAGAGAGGATGACAGTGCGAACCAATCAAAAGCCAGGCTGGGGGGCTGATATGCTCACAGGGTCTATTGTAAAATCCTCTGAACCCTGTTTCACCTACCCCAGCCCCCCAAAACACACACACACACACACAAAACACACACACACACACACACGCGCTTCACACTCACCGGTCAGTTTCCTGGAGAGAGATGCCTCCTCAAACAGTGCACAGCTCACTGTCTCCTCAACATTCTCCAACAGCTGTGAAAAGGAGAGAGAGTGACAGACAGAAAAGGGATGTTACACAGAGAAAAGAACATCAGGACTGAATGGTACACACAAAATGGCACCCAAAAAGGGGCGGAGCCAGAGAGGCCGCTCACCCGAGGCTTTACCAGCAGGCTCCCTGTGATGCTGAACATGCGTGAGAGTCCGAAGGGCGTGCACACTGCAGGGGAACATGGGAGAGACACGCCCACAGCGGGGAAAGTTACAAACACACAACAGACCGAGCACCCAAAACACCACATGAACTACCGCTAGGAGACAAGAGTGAAAGACACTTACGCAAGAGCAGCAGGACCCCAAACAGGGAGATGCAGGAGTACAGGTAGGGCAGATAATATTCCCATAAGGCTGAGGGAGGAAGATATTTCACTGTGTTACCATCATTTATTAGCAGACTCCTAAACTGTTAGCATCACAGTGTATGTCTTACAGCAGATACAGCTAAGTAACACAGCTAAACAGTTGCATGACTGGCTAACGTGATTAAGAGACCCTCCATTTTACAGCACGTTATGATGGAGGGGTAACTAACCTGACTAACCTTTTATGAGACAAAGACAGGACTGAAATACAGAACCTAGCTATTGTAAGTTGTGCTAACTACTCCCTCAATGTAAACAAATACAAGCTAATCTCTTTAATTCATTAAAGTTACATGACTGGTCCAATAATCTTTTGGTATTTTAAAGGTGATTCACAATCTTCATGGTTGAAAAACAGGCTACCATAACTGCTAAAGATTATGGTAATGTTAGACAAGCTACCTATTCAAGAAGCTATTCAATGATGGTATTCATTTTGTAACTGTTAACGTTTGTAAGCTAGCTATCTACATAGCTAAGGTAACTGAAGGGTAATTGAAACATGAAAACGAGTTAACTTTCTCTGCTGAATAAGTGGGAGAATAAGACACTAACACAGAAACATTGGAGGGAGAGAGAGACAGTAGGACCCAGTGGGCCAGGCTGGTCCAGTCCTCACCGCAGCGGTCCATAACTCACCGTAAAGGCTCTCCTGAGCGGTGTGGTCGTGGAGGAGGGCAGACGCCACCCACACGATGCCAAGCACCAATAAGGTGAGGAGCAGGAGAACCACGGCCGTCTCATAGACCCGCCCCATCACGCCCTGCACATGCCCAGAACACAGTGGTCACAACAGGAGGCAAACACAGGATGAGCAAGAGTGGAGCACACAGGCCATATTACACCATTACTCTGTTACAACACAGCAAAGAACGTTCCAGTAATTGACTGTATGTTTCAGGTGAACTCTGCTATACCATTCTGAAAACTCATATCAGTAGAATAGGAGCAAAAACTCAACCTCTAGAGCTGCTTTTGATAAACACTCAAAAATTTTTAAAAAAAAAGTGGAATATGTTTATATTTAACACTTACATTGAATGTTAGATTTACAAGTTAATGTACTTGAAATGCAACAGGTCAGTACCTTTTTGAGCCGACGAAGCCTTCAGACTCAGTGAAAAAGTAGGCAAACGGCATGAGTAAGAAGAGGGAGAGGTTGGAGAAGAGGAAGACAAGGTTCCATAGTCCTGAGAAAAGAATGATGAAAAATAAAAAAATAAGTACACACACACACACATATATATATAGTAAAAATCCTGTACACTGTCTAGTCCAACAGGGGGATTGTGAGGACTCCATTCATTTCTTCTGTCAGCCACTAGAGGGCAGAGGTTAGTCCGGTTCAGTTTTGCCAATACCGAGACCCCAGCAATTACGTCTGGTTATTGTGCTCTAGAATTCAAGTGTTTCTCTCAAGTGAGGCTGTGTAGACAGTGATGAATCTCGGACATGTGGTCTGTGTTCACAAGACACAGTATGACAACTGCATTACTCGCTTTGCACTCTTTACCCAAGTTGAATGGTTATAGTTCAATTACTCAGTAGCACTGTTTATGTGCCAGTTCAGCTTTCAAAATGATCAGCGCTGATATCTGTGTGAAGTTGGAAACTCTTCAGCTGAAGAGTCGAACCTAGTATGTGCGTAAGCATGCATACTTGTTACTTAGTGAAAGCGTGTCCATATGGATTTTTGTGTGTATTTCTCTGGGTATGTGTGTGTGAGAATGGCTTTTACAGGCTTGCTTATGATTGGACAGGGCTGTTTTGGGCGGGGCCATACCGTGGATGAGGGAGCCGTTCAGCCACTGCATGTAGTAGCTCTGTGGGAAGGACAGCAGCACCTCATTGGACAGGATGGACAGGGGGAGCAGTAGGACCGCCCCCACTGACACAGAGAGAGTGAAGGTACAGAGCCATAACCTGAGGGTGGGAGAAAGAGAAGGAGGGAAAGAGAGGGTATGGAAGAGAGGGATGGAGAGGGTAAAGGAGGGAGGGAAGGAGGGAGAGAGAGATGTGGGGATGAAAACAACAGACATGGAGTTACATACTAGCTCTATGTCAACCCTCGTGCTCCCTCATTCAATGGCCTTCAGAAATCTAGCGCCAACTTCCAATTAACTGTCATACATACGGATCTGTTACCCCGAACTACGAGGGTAAAACTTGCTCGTAGGCTAATACCAATCCCCCTGAATACACTGACTGAGAGGGCACATCACCGGTGTGCCCTTTGGCTTCTTCAACCTTAGCACATACATTATCTCTGCCTTGGGCATGGCTGTCACACTATCTCTCCCACTATCTGCCCCAAAGCGCGCTGTCAGACCTGCTGGAACACATGACCTGATGACACTATGCCAACTAGGGAAAATGAGGACCAGCAGGGAGGGACAAAGAGCAGGAACACCCAGACACACACACACACACACACACACACACACACAGACCATAATGACATTCTCAAGCGGGAAAGCTGAGGTGAATTGGGACAGCGTTTCAGATAAATGTTTGCTATACTTACGCAATCCTGTTGACAGTGGCATCCTCGCTGTCGTCTGAAATTACGGAAAACAGACAAATTAGACCTGTGCAGCCATTACCGTCCACGTGAATCACTGGGTGACTGAGCCTTAAAACAACAAAGGCCAGCACTCAAACAGACAGCAATATTAAAAAACACAATGCCCCACACAACACAAAAAAAACAGCAGAATACGTCCCTCTTTACTAGTCACAGAAATGTCATTTTTACACTGCGTGGGAATCTATAAAGCTTCATTTGTCACCCTAGAAAAGGACATCTGGGGACACATAATGAATAAATAAATTAATCAGGCTAATAATTAAACTATCCCTTGAACTGGTAACAGAGACATAAAGCCATAGAAAAAACAACCAAGCAGCCAAGCTTGCCTTGTTCACAACCAGAGAGTACCACATGTGGCCTCTAGGTGGCACCACTTAGACATGAGATGGAGAGCTCAGCTGATATTGCTCAATAGCAATTTGTGCATTTTAATTTCAGATTTGGGCACTCAATCACAATCCATGGAAATCCAACCCTCATTACTTTTGTTCCATCAGGCAAAAGGCAAAAAAGATTTTCATGTCACACAGGTAATTTATAAGACCTTTTCAAAACTTTAATACCTCACAATACTAAGAGAATTCACTCATGGAATCTAGTCACATGACTGGATGACGAATGATGACAGAGGTCGGAAATGTGCTGATATTAACAGCTGGAATGAGAACTGTAATTGGACATGTATAGTTATATACTGATAATTATGAGAGGATCCAAAGTACATTTCTTGCTTTGAATGCACGGCGATATACAGATGGCACAGGGCTTTACCTCTAAGGATAGCCAATACCATCATTAAATTCAACATAGTTTTGTCCCTTACTCAGATTTTTATGAGAAAGGTGTTTAAGTGTAAAACGATTAAAAAATACTGGTCATTCATTTTTAAACAAGCACAATAAATGACACTTACTGAAATTGTTATGAGCTCTTTGAAGATCACGTTGCATATGCAGGTGAAGCTAAAATACACTGACATTAGATGTGTTAATGATTTCAATTAAAGGTGCAGGAGAGGGCCAAGGATGGTTCTGTGGGCGGAGCTGTAAAGCAAGGCTCGGGTCTGTGGGCGGAGCTGTAAGGCAAGGCCCAGGTCTGTGGGCGGGGCTGTAACGCAAGGTTTGGGTCTGTGGGCGGAGCTGAGAGGCAGAGCTCAGCTCTGTGGGTGGAGCTATGGTGAGACACTGGGGTCTGTAGGCGGGGCTATAAGGCGGTGTTTGGGTCTGTGGATGGAGCTCTAAAGAAAACCTCAGGACCATCTTTATACTTATTTTTCTCCTTTAACATGATCTTGGGTCTGGCCTGAATATTACCTTGACAAGCAAAACAAAACACTGTGCACCCAGCTGTGCTCTGCATTACATTTTTCGTCACCTTAAGCGATATGAATGAAAAAAAATAAACAGAATTAGAACTGAAACTGTAAAGCAAAACCTTGGCATGCAGTTTGAAACAGACCTCATTTTACTCAAGAGGGTCCAAACCAATAATAGGCCATGTCATGTAACCAATTAAAAGCCAGATGGGAGAGCTGGCTTTTGTGCAGTCTGATTTGGGAGTCCCGCAAATATCATATCCCATGCAGCTGTGGGGTTACAGAGCCTGGGGGGGGGGGGTACCACAGAGAGCCCTCTGGCTGAAACATGAAACAGCAGCTTTAGGCTGACCTCACCTACCCTGGCTGGAGGTTAAGGTATAGTGCGTCACACAGGACTAAGCTTAGTCAGGAAGGCCCTCATCATTAAGGACTGTACAGTCAAATCTGGCTTTAACTGGTAGACGGTGGGGGTGTTTGGGGCTGCGCGATTTGGAAAGAGACCCGAGGACCAACGCAAACTCCAAAGCTGTGTGACAGATGTGCGTGTGGGTGTGAAAGAATGAAAATAAAACCGCGAGGAGGAGGAGGAGGACAGCAGGAGAAGCTGCGACTGACAGGCAAGCACATTTCGCACAAACACGACTCCAACTCCCTCCCTCCGGCCCTGACTCATTTTATTAATCTCATAAATAAACAAACCCATTGCACAATTCAACTCATCTCCAAAGTACGAAAGTTATTGTGGGTTAGAATTAAAATCCTCCATGAACACAAAGACCAGTGCCACTAATGGAGTGCAGAACGTAAAATAACTGCCGTGAAAAATCCAAATTAAATGAACAGGATGTACTCGGGCCAAACCACAAAATGTGTAAAAACATTAACAGAATTCCTACCGTTTTTTCACTCAATACATGCAGGAACTATGTTTCCTGTATCTGCAGGAGACACTCGTAATCATTGCTATTCATTCTGCTTTTGTATACCTCTAATGTTTGTGTAACAAGCTCTGTGAGAGCACACTGTGTTTGACACGCAATGATGTAGCTAATCCGTGAGTCGAAGGAAACATTTCCACCAAGCGAAAATCTGATGAATTCTCTGAAAACTTCTCTGACATGCAAAAGAAGAAATGAAAATTAGGAAGTGCCCAGGACAACAAAAATGTCTTAAAATTCCATGTAACTGTTGAAATGTTCATGAACATTGCTTTTTTTTTTTTTTTTTTTACAAATTTCTAAAAAAAAAAAAAAAAAAGGAGACGGGAACAAAAAATTGAAAATATGTGTTTAGATGCATTCTGGTGGTTACGAATCCGAGATTATACACTTAAATATATTCATAAAAAACATTCCACATCCTAGGTTTTTTTTTGAACAGGCACGCCTGTGGTTGCCTGCATACAGAGGGGCCTCCAAGCCGTGAACTCTGTGACTCTGATCCTGCCAACCAAGGGTATAAATATCTAACAGGATCGTTCCTCAGTCAAACCCCCTACCCCCACCCGCCAATCACACCGACAGGCAATGCTTGGGGTGTCTTTTACGTAACAGGGCTTTGGGAGATAATTTTGGGGAGGTGAGAGTTTTTCCGGACCGCATACAATGCGACAGCTGTCGCCTACCGCGGTCACACATGAGAGCAAAATAAAAGCAGACAGAAAAAAAAGACAATTCAATAGATTTGGCTGGTTGCAGAAATCAATATCAGTGTCGAATCTGCATGGGTTGCCTCTAAAATGGTGTGTGGAAAACAACACAGGCTGAAACCTGTAGCGGTTTGAAATGTGAAACAGGTGGAATTGCGAAACCCCAGGAGCTAGCCCCGGGGATGGGGGTATGATGCCAACAAAAGCTCCTCTTGTTTGCAGCACACAGAGACAGTTGCTGCTTCTTCATTACATACCGTGTCTTGGGATGTGGTTGGACAGGTATAGTGGCGGCAGTGGAACATGCTGGAACGAGGGCTGTCCTGAGGCCCTCCCAACCCCCCAAAAGGAAAATCGAAAAAAATCCAGACAAATTGTGCACATTTATATGCACATGCACACATTTGTGTCGATGGGTGTGTTTGAGAACTCATAAAATGCACACAAGATTCTTCAAAACGCCTAGTTTCAGCCTGTACCATTTTAACCATGTCATCTTCCCGTGTAAAACCACTGAAGCAAGACCTCTATTTAACTAAGCTCGCTCAAGCCAGTATATTTCAAACATAAAATCTTCCCACAACAAATGAATGCAATTGTACAGAAATATTTCAGCTCGTGTATGTTTAGTATTGGGAAAGTAGTACTTCTGCAAGTGAGTAGAAGTAAGTACATAATTAGTAAAAGTGGGGCTTGTAAATTATGCTGGCACCACTCCTAAATATTAATCCGCAAACACAACAGGTAGTGCTCATTCTGCACCTTCATGCATGTAACACCCCAAAATATGAGCAAGATTGCTTTTGTGATCAGAAGAAAAATGACTTACGTACTTTCTTAATGTTCCCTACAGACACAATTTTGTGTTGTGGCACTGTATGAAATTACTGCAGACAGAGTCAAGAAGATCAATGGGAGCATAATGCAGTCATTGACTGTTCGACAATGCATTAGAACTTCACACGCATTCGCGTTTACGGAGCATCTGGAAAGAGTGGGTAATGTCTGAAGGTTTTGGCCATAGACAGTCACTGGTAATAAAAGCTGAAGCTATTGTCAGTGCGTTTTCATTTATCTCGTCATCATTTAGGTCATGTTCTCATATGGCGTGTCGTCACATAGATTTTTATCAGTCATAAATTATGAGGCATAGATTATATGGGCTTTTTCACTATGCATGTGGCATCAAAACTCACTGACACATTCCAGGCAAGTGACCACAATACTGGGGCCAGGGACTTTAGTCCAAACGTCAAGCCCTGACATCGTCTCAAGCCTCTGTCCAATGCTCATGTGTTTGACAACAGGGACTAGTCTTGCTGCCCCTCTATGCTGTTTTGAGCATCTTTGCTTGGGTTGAAGGAATTATGGATCTTTTGGTTTCCAGATTGCATAGCATCTTTCCTTAATTATTCAAGTAGGTCAAATGCAGTCAGGCAAAATGTACAACGTAACAACAAGTGATAAATACTCAGTACTTTAGTCTACTTACCAGTGACAAACTCTGCAATCTTCTTAAAGTGAGTGATGATGAAGTAGGAGAGGATGTAGAGACAGATGAAGAGCAGGACACAAATCTGAGGGATAAAAAAGACAAATATGTGTTACAAACGCACTTGAGTCACACTAATCTGGAACTCGCTACTCTATAGTCACCAGCAATCCGAAATTAGAATAAATGCAGATGTGCCATTTTAATTGTGCTTCATATTTTCAGTCACTAATGCAAAAGGGATGGGGACATGATTTCGGGGGACATAATTTGGCAGTATTACTAAAGAATAATGAAAAACGAAGTCCTTGCCCACAAAGTATTTGCAACAGCAGGATATGAATCAGTGGATTTATCAAGAGCCAACTGATAACATTTTGTAAACTATTCACTTGAACAAAAATAACTCAGTGTTCAATTTATAAGACAAGCGACCTGTTCTGCTGTCGCTTCATCAGGTTCACTCCTTGCGGCACTGAAATGCTAATATAAATAGATGAATACAGGTGTGCTACAGGTGCATTGTATAAATCAATCAATTACCAGCCACTCAATTAGCATATGGTTAGTACATAAATAAAGAATGACATTTAGGAAACTCAACAAACAGGTACTGCACCAAAAACACGTGCCTCTACTCTGTATAACTAGCCACTATAAGTAGAAAAACAAACATCTTTTCTTTTTTCTTTTACCAAAAAACAAGAAAAACCGGAATGCTTAACAGCTCACTAAATTACCTTTCACCTGCACAGCATGTTGGCTGAGAGTTCTCACATACCTGCACAGCATGTTGGCTTAGAGTTGTCACACACCTGAACAGCATGTTGGCTTAGAGTTCACACACACCTGCACAAACAATTTCATTGACTCTATGAAGTCGTTCCTGTTGCACTGTTGTGTGTGAAAACCACAGTAAGGATTTAGTCACTGATACACTTATATTGGTGCCCACAATCAATGCTATGCTCAAAGACACTAATATTTTGCCTTCGACATTCTCCATTTGAATTGCGCACTCAATTTGTAGGTACCTGCCATCCACTGTTAAACAAATTGTGACGCTGTGACTGAGTCAATTAAAGGTACAGGGTAGTTGTACCTAATAAACTGGCCACTCAACACATGTGTGTAAATACAGAGAGAAAAGTGATGACGGTTGTGTGCTGTTTTGGTTCAGGGTGTTAAAGAACACACTGTACGCATCAGGACTTAACAGGACACAAAAGAGTAAAGATGAACAGTGTGTAAGAGATGCAAGATAATGAGTTGATAGTGTGTCCTAAATGAAAACTGCCCCAGAAACGGTTTATGATAGGTGAGATTTTTCAGCACCGATTTGGTGTACCACCATTATGTAATGGCAGAAAATATTGGGGTCTGTAGGTCGGCCCATAAAAGCCATTAGTTTAGCAGGCCCCAAATGGGGAAGGAGATGGAAATACGTAAACAAGAATTGTAAGCTGTTGAGCTGGAGCTAAAAGCGCTTTTTAAAGATGCCGTGAATAAGAAAGTGGATGTAACGCAAATGTAAGTCAAACCAAGTGAGTTTTAGGGACAACATCTGTAAAGGCAATGAGGTGTGGAGTGGAAAACACTGCTGGGTGTGACGGAATGAAGGTTTTATACTAGCTGGAAATACCTTTTTTTTCCTGTGGAATCCCTGGCGCACTCTCTTTGTCTCCTATTAAAGGGGGTAAGCTTAGCTCTTGTGTTGCGGAAGAAGTCCAAAAGTAGTGTTGCATAACGGGATGGTTGAGCGTTATCATATCGTGGAGCTTGTGGTATGGGCCTGCTGTCTGTGTGATAATGTCGAGGTGACATGACGGAGAGCGTGACCTACAAAAGAGCAGGCGCAAAGTCTCTACATATGTCAACAGAGCTGACAGGGGCGAGACTTTTTTTGGGTGGTGGTGGTGACCCAGGGCTGCGCTCCCAATGCCGCCAGTTTTGGCCTACAGGCTGTGAGTGGAGTTTGGCAAGCTCTGCAGCCATGTTGTGTCCACTGGCATCGGGGATGAAACCCAAGGACATAAACAAGAGCAGGAGGATGGAACACGGTGCCATAGCTGGGAATGGCAAAAACCAAAAAAAACAAAATGGAGGCTAGTTTATCAATCAGGGAAAGAAAAACTTTGGCCAAGATTCGATCAACATTTGACCTTAACTTCCAGTTAAAACTGAATGCGAGCGTTATGCTTTTTCTCAACAAGAACAGTTTGGCACGTCACATTTCAAAAATGAAAACTAAACACGACAAACTGTGTTGGTGAAGATAAAAATGAGCACTTGCGTCTTTGGTATGCAGGGCAGCAGCTCCCTCAAGTCCATGAGACGACGTCCACAAAACTTCCCAAATTGTTGAAACAAAGCCTGTCAAGTCGCACATTTAGAGGTGAGTCCCTGCAATAGGGAACTGCGAAGCAAAGGCTCAAAAACACACATCCTCTGTTCTGATACACTGGGGGGGGGTTGTGGAGGGGGAGGTGGGGGGCAGGAAGCAGGATTTCACCTCCTCTTGTTAAAATAACCCAGAAAACAATAGCTTGAGGAGACCCAGTCTTCCGTGCAGAGGCGACAAGGACGGCCTGGCTGGCAGAATTCCAGCTTCCTCCGAACGTGGTGGGTAAACAAACTGCACAGCCAGGCTCCCAAAACACGTTTTAGGTTTGAGCGGAATACACTGCAATTCCTCTGTGGTCTGACACAAAAAAGAAAACTATGCTATCTGGCATTCAAAACAACTAGCACTGTGTTTGAGAGCACGTACTCAGTTTAGGCTAATGTATCCTTGACATATTCTCAACCATGTGTTGCTCTTACTGTTGCTGAATTAAATGGCTCTGGATCTCAATCACGGACCGTCAATTACTTCCTCCCGAAAACATAACAAGCAAAATAATGGCTATATTACACCTTTCCAATCTGCTTCAATACTTCTATTTAAAAAAAGACACAACAGCAAACAGACGAGAGAGAAATGTAGTAAACCATTAGAGATGCCATTACTAGAAATCCACACTAAAAAATTGGTCTTTTTTCCTGTTTAGCGCACAGAACAACATGCTTTGGCTCAAAGCAACAAGTTAAAATGGAGCCCGACAAGACCCGTCTCCGGTTTTTGGCTTGCCATTTTGTTTTCATGCTCAGCTTTGTTTGGACAGGAACTGGCTTGAGGCCCCAGTGAAAACGACAGCGACACGCAAGCGTTCATGTGAAAGGGGCTGTAAACAACTGCAAAGCAAGGGTCTACTAAACCTATTTTTGAAGGCAATGACAGATAGTAAAGATGTCTTCTTTTGGGGTGGGGGTGGTGACTCTGGAAAAATAACAGACAAAGATATGGACGCTTGTGAGTCTGTATCTTTTAGCAACAAGATCTGTAGCAATCGTTACTGCTTCTCCCCATCTCGATTTCATGTTTACATCTTTAGCCAGCTGCTAAAGCCCAAGCCATATGGCCTGAAAATAACGAGACGGTAAAGATGCTGCATTCCTGTGCTCTGTCATCAGAGATAACTGGGTCAAAAGTCAGTCTTGATGAGACAAGTCAGCACCGTTATAGCTGAGGTGGGTCGCTATATCGCTATACAGCCTTACATTTCCTATATCCGTCCTGTTTATGCAAGATGATATCGCCATACAGTCAGCTGAGCTGTACAGCGCACATCTGCAGCACACAGATGGCTAAATCAACCACAATGTGGAAAAACAAGTGCTGCAAATCGCTGTTGGCCGAAATGACTGAAGAATGCAAGACGATGATGGTTTCTTCGAAGGAATTCTTTGTGGCCATTGTGCTTTATTTTTCTTACAAGAGTAAATGTAACCTACGAGCGTAAGCATGTTTGATGACGGGAGCAAGCCATTCAGTCGATCTGGGCTTGTCATTCACAGCAAACTTATTGTGTGCAGCCAACACCCAACTACAAAGCTTACACATGTCAGAGGTATTGATTTATGAGCCAAAACTGTTGTAGGTTTGTTATGGAGAGCTGTTGAGTCCCAAGACTGGCACCGAGACTGGCATGGCCAATAGATTGGCAGGGCCGCTACACTGCTAGTGCCAGGCCGGTAATGTAATAACTAGAGCTTTAGTGGGGGGTCTTATTTCAGGGGCATCAAGCCATACCTTCTCACACATGCCAATCAGCAAGGCCCAAAAACTTTCCTGCCGCCACCTCAACAGAGACAACTGCAGATGTTGACCTGAGACAGAAAAGTCAGTGTTGTGTGTACGTGCACGTACAGCGGCTCGGGGAATCAACAAGAGCCACCCACCCTCTTTGCGGACACTCTCAGGACCAGAGAGTATGGAGCAGTGAAGTGAAGCATGGGGCAGGAATGTACAGAGAAAACAGTGAATGTACAGAACATATCCCTGGGCAGCTGGCCTACACGTTATGCAACACCGTTTAAGCGCACAGAGACATTACTATGTAGTTCAGGACAAAAAATCTAATAAAAGCACACATGAGGAATTTAACACTCCATCAGCGGTGTTGCCAGACTCTTTCTTTTTTCTTTTTTTATAAGACGTACACATAAGGTTTTCGTAAACACTAGATCTGCAGTACCTGCATTGGTACAGTGTGAACATCGTACACTAAAATCACTGTTACGACTGTTGCAGTAGAAAGTGCTGTTTTCTTTTTCATGTACTTTGCAGCAAAACTATTGCGGTGACTAACTTTATACTGTGGCACTAGAAAGGGAACGCTATCCCAGAAACACGCATTCTGTCCTTCCATGGGTAGAGCCCTGCTACAGAATTGTCTGGCCACCACATAACAGATAGAACCACGCTTTTGATCATTTTTGCCATACTCACACTTGAATTCAACCGGCTTTAATACTAAGACGTAGGCTATAATTTGACGGCTTTGTGAGTCACTTTGGACCAAAGCATCTGCTAAGTGAATCAACGTAGGCGTAAAGCCCTTGAGTTTTGGGTGTCAGTGTGCTTCAGAAGTGAGGCTGAAGTCGGATAGACGGACAGGGTCAGGAACGCGAGCCAAAGCGGTGCTGACCGGTGAGAACTTGAGGACGCGACATGACATCCACTGACATGACCGGGGCCAAACGCGAACTCGGACAGTACGGAATGCGCAAACCGCTAATCCCATTTATTTATCCCTACCGCTCTCATTCAACCTCCCTGCTGACGCGAGCGAAAGACAGAACTCTTCCACCCACCTGTCCTGTTGCCATGCGCAGGTTTATTTTACGCCTAGCTTTTCGCATTGTGCACAATTCAGGCCAACTGTAACCTGACGTCAATAGACAAAGAGCGACTAAGAATAGATACATTATAAAGTGCGCGATGTTCGTTTAATCGAGATTTGGCGACGACGTGCTATTTGATACCAGGTATATGGTGTTGGGAGGCAGAATAAAGGATGAGGCGTTTGCGTCAGGTGGAGTGTGTTGACTTCCTTTGGGATTCGCGCAGTAATTGATAGACTGTAGACTGAGACTGTGTTTGTTCAGTAGGATCAATACACTTGCCTCCAGAGGAATGAGAAAGAATGTGTTGTGTACACTGTAAGAAACTGGGCCAAGCACAGACCACAGTTGATCCGCTCCCTTAGCCTCAACTTTGTATTACATGCAAGTGCAACATTTTTTTCTTCAGGTACGCACAATTCCAGAGATCAAGTTCATAAAAAATGTGAATGAACTTGATCTTAAATTTGCAGATGTGAACATCCAAACACCACAATTTTTTTTTTGCTTTCATCAATGTTCATTGATTTGGTAGATTTATCACCAAAGATGCAATCATGGCTAATTGAACTTTGGTATGAAAGTGACGATAGTGGGCAACTGTTTCAATAGATATGTTTTCTGTGGCCATAACACCAATCACACACACCAAAAGAGAGACCCCAGACACTCTGCTGAATGGACATACGTCTTACAGGCTCAGTAAGGCGGTAGGGATCTTGGCTGGATGTGAGTCACATTTTAAAATTCAGAATGAGGCAAGCCTTGATTTGCATTTTATTTTTATTACCTTGAAAACCTGCTATGTCATATGTCCCAAACGCAACGAAAATTGCACTAATTTCATAAGTAAATTGTCAGAGGAAAAACTGCACAAACTTGTTGATGGTGTACATACATTAACTTGGGATCCATAAATTTCATTTATTGCAATTATGTCATAACTACGATTAATCTTGTGACAAAAAAAGGTTTGTGTACGAAAAATGAGGACATAGAGAGTTGAGCTTGGTTGTTTCTTAGAGAATTACCCATTGAGTAACTCATTTTATGAAAACAAAGATAACCTAACCGTAAAAGGCCTCCTAATCTATTTGGAGTAGGCCTGAACGTCGACAGCCTAAGAGCTGCATGGTGAATTTGCATCATCCACCACCATAACCATTATGAAGAACCTAATGTATCACAAGACATAACTGATTTCTTCTTAAATGTCTCCAGCAATTGGAGCGTCAAAAGACTACATGCCCCAATTGCCCCTTGACATTGTTTTGAAGCCTCTGAAGGCTAGGCCTTGTTTATTCTAGCAACACACGTACAAGCTAACTTCACACTTAGAAAGGACGGTTACTCAATACTTGTCAATTGCACCATTCCAGAAATAACTATTACCAGCAATTAATATTTCTTCACAGCTCACTGTTTGCAAACCAGAAGATGCTTTTCCACATTCTTATGCTATTTTAATTCTTAATTTGAGTAAAAATTACGGTAACAGTTCACCCTCCTATGTGTCTTTATTAGTTAATATTACTCCTTTTAAAATTCAAGTGGCAAGGGATAGAGCAGGCCCTGCTAAACTAAACGATTCTTATCATCCTGGATCTGTTCAATGTGGGTGCAGATGAGATACTATCCGCACAGAATTGGTAGATAAGCCAAACGCAGCACTTAGTCTATTCTGAAAACAGGGACTTTATCGATGTCAAACCATTCATACACGTCACTCACTAGATAGTCTATCTGTTCTTTATGGCTTTACGCCTCTCAGAGGGCCCTCCTTACATAAGAGCATTCTTACGTACATCTAGTATGGAATCCCATCAAATCTCACACCATGGTGCCACTAATCACAGCCATTACTGGGGGAACAGACAAATGCAACCGTCACACCGCGCTAGCGTATTTCAATTTTCAAAATGTGGAACAGAAACTAGAATGCACTTAATGTTCTGCACATACAAGCAAACATGTTAGCAAGCAAAATGGCCTGAAGGAAGCGGGTTGCACAACACACAGAGAACGCATTCTTCCATTATGAAGCATGTCAGGCTTGTACACCCCTCAACTCGCAACATAAACGTACATTTCTGTGAGCTATTTTAATAATCAGATATGGTATTTATGTAAAATGTTCTTTATTTTATTTAACCTTTATTTACCCAGGTAAAGTCTCGCTTATATTAAATTCTCTTTAACAAGAGAGATCTGGCCAAAAAGGCACCATAAAAACAATGCAACATTATAATTTGACTAATTTATGTTCTGACATTTCAGTTAATAATGTAAACTATGTCGTAGAACCCACATCATGTTCAATATCTAGACATCCAATCTAGATATTGAACCTGACATGTCAATGTCTGCTTGTATGTTATGTACGGGTTAGCTATTTATACCATTGTAATGATTCAATCAAGCAACCAAACAGCACATTTATCTTAAGTTTAACTCTTTTGCTTAATGATTAAATACCGTACAAACACTATATTTAGTGTGTTGTGGTACCAGTAAAGGTCTTTCAGGTTCTGCAATAGCCAGGTTTTTTATGTTTGAAACTTGTCTGACTCTTATTTATTTTTCTTTTTACATAACTAGAGGAAACAGCTAGCCAGGCATGAAAAGGGGCCCGTGTGTATGCTCATGTGTGTGAGAACTGCTGTGCTTTGCAGGGTCAAAGGTCACCCCCATGGTGCTGTGTTGTAACTCTGCGCCAGACCAAAGTTCAGCGAGAAACTGCACAGTGCCCTCCACGTCACTGACAGTGCCACACACGACAGACAGGCACATAGGCTGGTACATGGAAACCGACCAGTCAAGAAACCAGACACAGTGGAATGGCACAGCACCTATTCTTGGGACTGTGAAAACAACCATAAGACATGTTTAAACTGATAATCCTGACCTCACAGGAACTAGTCTATCAACGACATGGCCTGAATTGAAAAACAAAATTTCTGATGAAACTGAATCCATGTTCGTTTTTCATTTTGTGGTACAGATGACGGTGACTTCAAATTGGTATTATTTAGCTTTCTTGTTGTTTAAAAAAAATTCTAAATGAAAACAAGCATTTTTAAACATCTAATGTATAAATCAAGCAATATCATTAAACTTTGGGTTTTCCACACTCAAAATCAAAAACATGTTCAGGAGTGAATGCTCAGTCTCACCCAGAGCCCAATGTGAATGGTGCAAATGTATGCTGTACAATGAAAAGCAGGACAGAATTCCATACACAAAGATCTGCTCTGCTTTCATTGTTACAATTTCATAAACAACCCCCCTCCAAGCGTCCTGCAAAACCCTTCCCCCATCTCAATAAGGACCAGCTGGTCAAATTAATGTCCAGACCCCAGGTGTGGGGACAGTACGCCCTCTGCTCCCTGCCCCCCACCCTTTTCTTCAGAGTTGCCAGTCTGTATCTAATGAAGCCATTTCACTAATGGACATCTGCTTTTTTGAGGATCCTTGAATCAATACTGACCGCAGGAATCACAGTATGTAGTGTTATACCACAACAATAAGTAACGTTCACGGTATATCATTAAGCTGCAAGACTAAAAATATCTGAGACAACGTTAGATATTTGCAGAGCTGACGCCATTACATGATTATTTAATTAACTTCCGAAATACAACATACGCTAGCCAAGCTAATCAACTTAACTTTGCTCCCCTACTAAAATAGGTCATGACAACAGTGGGTTATCTTAGCCTTAATAGCTAAAATATCTCCAGTCTAGGTTAGCCGGATTATCCCATATGATTTGATTGAAAAAGACTTAACACCATAACATATGATTGAGAACATAATATTTTAATTATTTTATACGACTGAACTGTTGGGTCCAGTTTAACTCACCTAATCGGTTAGTTCAAGTTACCAAGTCACTCAATCCTCTATCACTTGCTAACTTTACCAAACTAGTTATAGCTGGTTATTTCGCTATTATCAAGATACATTAAATGTGTTGAGGTCAAAGCAATTACCGTACGCTAGAGTAGATAGCATCACCTCCAACATAACGTCCCTGGTTGCTTTGCAAGGATGCATTTGCTTAGAAAATCATTTAACACCACGCTCTTTACTTTGCAAAATACAAAGGGTGCATTCTTTAAAATAAAGTCAGCAACTTACTATGGTCTCCCGAATCCGGTCGTGGAATATCTGCTCTCTCACCGACACGTCGTCCGCTTCCATTCTCCGCTAAACATATCGTGAGCAATGCACCCGTTGCTAGCTAACTGAAGGTTAAAAACAAATAGCTAGCGACCTATCTTATTTTTCTCAAGTGGCATAATGCTGTCGCTGCTATCTATAGGCTTATGAATCCCGGTGGACGCTGCAAGTGTTATCCAGTCAGCAATCTTGTGTTGTTTCGCTGTGGTTGCCACACATCCGTAGGGTACACCGGGGACGACTACCGGCAGCATGCAAACTCCACTCGGTTAGTACAGGACAAGGCTGGGGGCGGGGCGAGTTGGGGGGTGGAAGCTTGAAGTATTGATTGACATCCTTCAGCCATCTATTTAATGCAATGGACAGAGGTGTACAAGTAGGACGGTCTGACAGGGGAATGGGCGGTCTTAAGAGCTCTAAAGACGCCCACTCGTAAAAGTACATTTAAATATTTCATTCTTGATGCTGATTGGCTAAGAAAGACAGCGTTTGTTCAACGGTAACCAATTCTGCGCATAGGTCGCGGCCGTCCAGCGCAGACCTACTGATTCATAAATATTGACTAGACTACTGTAAGATTAAGGATATTATTGGATATTGTTGTCCAGTAGTTATTGTAATATTTAGTGTAGCTTACAGTTAGACAGTGTCTGATACACCAAATGGATAATACCAAATGAATATGATGTAGAGTTTTAATTTAATGTTGTTATTTATTTATTTATTTATTTATTTATTTTCCAAAAATCACCATGCAGCACAACAGTTCACCAACACATGCACATGTAGATACATCCATGAACCCATATACTGCACATGCATAACCGCATAATTATAACATTTTTCGGTTATTACTCTTCGTTATTATTTCTGTTGTTCCACACTTTCCTTACTATACTGTGTGTGCGTGTGTGTGTTTTATAATGAATTGAATTGAACATAAGCATGTGTCACGAACGAAGGTAACTTTTAATAAAACTTCTACAAGGAAGGTCTCTTCTTTTGAAACTACGGACACTTATACTGTTAGCCTAAATGGCCATGGGAAATTCTGTGGACTGACTTTCACTATCTATCGGTCATTCATGTGAACTATAACAGCATACGTGTATCCTTGACAAACTGTGCAAATTCAACAGTTAATAAGTTTGTCCTTGCTTTTGTTTGAGTTATCTGATCAGGTGAATTAAGTTTCATTGCACATCGGGACGTTGTGCCTGTTTCATACACTAGTCATAATCCAAAGTCCATGTAGAGCTATTCCGTTGATGTACAAACAGAAACGGCACAAGCAAGTGGAATATACCGTGGGTAAGTTTAAAACTATTATTAACTTGAACTATACATCTCAAATAGATCTAAAACTTATATAAAAGTCTCAACATGGCACTGTTGTTGATAATCTACTAGTTAAATCATTTGCCCAGTGAGTTCGACCCATTTAGCCGATGTTGTCGGTGGCTGTACGGTTGTGCTGTTGTGAAGACAATACATTATATTTATGGTAAAGATGTAAGTTACGAACATAAAGGAATGTCGGGGTATTTAGTTGTTTCTGATGTTGTTTTACAGACTTGAGTGGGTGAAAGACAAGCAATTCTGAGCCATGTGTTCAGATAATACTGATTGAATTTCTAGGAATGTTCTCTGATCATGTGGTGATTTCATCGCAGTAGATGATTGCTCGCCCCCTCTTCTGTCGTATCTTTTGATTAATTACGTTTTTCAACAAAACCACAAAGAAGAACACACGGATGTAATGATATATTGACCTAAATACTTACTGTTTTTCTTAGGAAAGGTCGAATAATTTTCAGGTTACGGTAAATGTTAAGGTATCTTTTATCTTTAGTCTTATACTTTGACATCAATACATGATTTTGTAACGGCTCTTAATACGTCTTTACGTGTCTTACATTTTTCTCAGTGGGGCTTAACTGGTAAAATAGACAATAACTACATATTTTGTATACACCAAAAAGGAAGATTTACTTGCAATATATTTTTGTCATGGACGTTAAAACAAATAATCTGTATTATGATTATATTACAAACCTGTAATAGAATACCAGGCTTTGGCCACTTATCATTCCTGTCCTGTTGCTCTTTCTTGTAGATGGGCATTGTTTGGTTCCAAAGGCTGAGGACAAAGCAGGACACCAGAGGCCAGAATGAGAGCAGCCGTTGTAAGACTCTGAGACAGACTACCGCAACTCCATGGCTAAAGGAGTGGTAACCGCGTACGCTCTTTGGGCGATTGGAGGGCCGCTTGGCCTGCACCACCTCTACCTGGGGAGGGACAGCCATGCCCTGCTATGGCTGCTCACTTTGGGGGGGTTTGGGGTGGGCTGGGCCCGGGAGGTGTTCCGCATCCCGGCCTATGTAAACGAGGCCAACCGGGAGGCAGCGGGACGGACCGAGAGGCGGAGACAGGCTCGGCCCCCGCCCATGAGCGTAGCGCGGTTCGCCGGTCAAGTCTGCGTGGGTATCTACTTCGGAGTTGTGGCGCTAATCGGGCTAAGCTCCCTCAACTTCTTCAACCTGATCGTGCTGCCGCTGAGCGTGGGAGCCGGGGTTCACCTGGTGTCCTGCGCGGGCCTGGAGACGTCAGACCTGTGGAAGACGCTAACCACATGCCTCATCACCTCCCCGATCTTCTACGGCAGCACTCTCTCCCCGCTGCCCATCAGTCTGGCAGCTAGCGTCACCGCCGCCCAGCACCGGCAGTTCAAACCGCCCCGGGCTACCAACGTGCCCCCTGAACCTCTGGGTGAGACTGACAATGACTCTGTCTACGAGGGTTTTTGGGGCAGGTTGGAAAAACCTCTAGCGGGGGTTAAACCTTAAATTCAGAACAACCCATGGGTGGCGTATATAGCTTAAGCACTGTTTCTCAGTGCAGAAACAGGCCCCATGGTCTGGATTAAGATCTTGTCCCATGGGCCAGTGCATGTTACAGAATTTCACATGGTTACAGTCAAGAGGTTTCTCAACTCCTCACTGCATTTGTGACTCCTTTGCCTGGGCCAATGTATGAACAGTACAAATCCGAAAGGGCCCCTGAGTGGCTCTGGGGTGAAGCGTTTGCCTTCAAATCCCAGCCTCCCCATTACCGGGTATGGCATTGTGAGGCAACAATTAGCCCATCCTCGCCAGGGATGGTAGGGTTCAGGCTGGTTAAAATTCATTAGTGTCATTGCTCTCTAGCGGCCACTCCTGGTTGGCAGCACGACTGCAGGTGCACAAGCCGAATATACGCTGACAGTGTAATCCTCCGACAACACAGGCGGTGTGTGATTGGTGGTGTGCCTGCTGTGTGAAAAGAAGTCAGGTCTGGCTGGCACAGGAGTCGGAGGCGAAAAAAGTCCTCCAGCTCAATGGCTGCATAGCTCAGTTAGTGGACAGCAGAGTGGAAAGGAGTGGCAACTGGTTGCATGGACCTTACAGGTCACATGACCTTGTCCACTGTCTTCCAATTTGTCAGAGGATGTCTCAGTATTCAGAGAAGTGTTGACGTAAACATGTTGGCTTTCCATACATGGTCATAAAGAAAAATGGAGATATAAAAAAGACTTTGGACCACCAGATTACTATGTCCCCATATAACTGCAACAGCTGTACCAGATATTGTAGTGAAGGTATGGCCATTCCACTTCTTGTCAAAGTGGTTTTTCCTTGGCGTGTCCCTGCTTTGGTATATTCCAGCAAATATATGTTGACCTCCCTCCCCATCTATGAGACAATTTATCTTTGTGGTCTGAAGTATCTGTTTTTTAAACTGCCATCGTACTTTCTCATTCTGACCTTTTAAGAGTCCCTCTTTTTCTCTCCCTGTCTCTCTGTGTAAGTGTCATTCACACACTGCCAAATTGTTTTTTTCCAAAGTATAAATTGATTTTGTGCCCGCCTCAGTAAGTGAAGACCAGCATCAATATGCCAGTCTGCAAGGTTTCCCTAACATTATTCTGGTGAATTTTACCAGTCATCGTATTTCTCACTTTATCCCAGAAACCCCCCTGACACCCTAAATAACATCATTTTGAATATGTTTGCATGAGAAATGGATCAAAATTTCACATAGAAAGACAACCTGATAAAAAGAAATGTATACAAAGAAAACAGTTCTCTAGGAGCAGCCATCCAGTGAACTCCAAAAGTATGATATAACAGTACAGTGAAATTTGTCTTTTTTGCTATATACTTCAGGCATTTGGATTTGATAAGGAATTATGAAAATGAGACAAAGTATAGAAAATCTGCTTTTATTCCATGGTGCGTACCTGCATATATGTTTTACCATTTTACAGAAACAGCAGTTTTTTGGGTCGACTCCCCCCAATTTTCAGCCGTGCCAAATTAACAAATGAACTCAACGCCAATCAAATCAATGAAAGGCTAATATTTAGTTGGATAGGCCTTAATGAAATAACAACATCAGGTCAAAGACCCAATGACATCACCAAATGTTTGGTATCTTCTTCGGAAATGCTTTTCCTGGCTAAGGCCACAGCTGCTTTCGTTCGTCATTCATCTTTGTTTTTATTATTGATGAATGCCGTAGTCGCGTGGGTAGTCTGTTTTGGGCCAGTGTCTTGCTGCAGGATGAAGCGCCAGCAGACAAGCCTGGTAGAATTTCTTTGTACACAGCCAGACAAAATAGGTCTGTACACTTCTGAATTCATCCAACTGCTGCCATTATCAGTTACATCATCAATGCAGATGAGTGAGATTGTTCCAGAAGCAGCCATACATGTCCAACACATAACACTACCTCCTCCATATTGTACAAATGAGATGGTATGCTTTGGAACATAGGCTATTCTAACTTTCTCCACACTTCAGGCTTTTCATCACTTTGGTAAACGCTTATTTTAGTCTTGTTGCTTCACTAAACGTTTTTTGGCTGATTGTAATCTGGCCTATAGTTTCTTGCCGCTAATGAGAGCTTTGCATTGTTCAGTGTAGCTGGTATAATTATGCATATAGCGGCTTCTTTTACTTTCATACCTGCTTTCTAGATATTGATGATAAACACTGACCTTTGTTTTAGGGGGTTTTCTTCATAGCTGTTAGGAATCATCCAGTTCATTCTTTTATTTTTCAAGACTTTCCAAACTGCTGTACTTGATTATACCTGTTTTCTTTCTGAATTTTTCAGTTTTTTTTTTTCAGTTTAGATGTTTTTCCACCATAGATCATTCTCTGGTCTTCCAGATGGTTCATACACCCTGACTCCAAATGCAATCTCCACAGATCCACAGAAAATCAAGAACAGACATTCGCTGTTCTTTTATATGTGAACAATCAATGCAAAAGTAAACATCTGTGCAACAGATAACATCATCTATTAATTTTGCACAGCTGAAAATGGGGGGCTCGACCCAAAAACTGCCATTTCTGTAAAATAATACAATATATTAGTACCTTGAAATATAAACAGATTGTCTGTCTCATATTTATCTTTTGATCTCAAATCCAAATGCTTTAAGTATATGGCACAAAGAAAAAAAAAATTCTCTCTACCGTTACCATAATCTTGGGAGGCACTGCGACTATTCCTGATACACCTCATTACAAATTTTACGCTGTATTGATTGCTTCATGTTTATCTCCCTCTTCTTGAGCCACATGACTGAACGTCAAATTGCAATGGAAAGTAAAGTAACATATAATGGAAGCAGCACGTTAAAATCCTCTCCACTCCACCCGAGTGTGTTTTGATACAGTGAAGCCCTGAATTAGAGGCGAAGAAAGTCCTGTGTAAATGCTATAATGCTGCATTGCTTAATTTGTCCATATTTACATGTCTTGATACTTACAAATGTTTGCAGTGCTCTCAGTTGAAGCGCAACAGTTTTAGGAACCAATTTAAGGGTTTTTGCTTTTCTTACACCATATCTTTCCTAAATGTTTAGTCACAGCAATCGAGCGTTGAAGTGTGAGGTCAAAAAGCTGATATGTACCAGAAACTCTTAACGGAAAACTATGCAAACAATACGAGATACAGGAATAGCGCATACAGTCAGAGGTACAAGATGTGGCTATAACTCAATCAAAAACGAATAATTGCATGAAAGTCGTTGATGTCTGAATATCCCTCCTTTAAATCTGTTTGCGTCAACCCTCTTTTCAAAGTTTCTCGTCTGTACCGCCTCGGCCTGGCCTGGCTGGCTTTCTCCGCTCCCCTGGGGTACTGCGTGTTCCACAACACCACCGCCACCCTGTACTACCTGTCGGACTGCGTCGCCGCCGTGCTGGACGCGCTGTGGTTCTTCCCCTGGCTCAAAGGGGTCTTGGAGTACCTCCTGCTGTTACCCTACAGGGTCCTGTGTGCTGTGACAGGGGGAGGAGGAGGAGGAGGAGAGGCAGAGGAGTTCTGGAGGAAGGTGCTGGAGATCCTTCTAAGAGAGTACAGCCAGGAAGAGGTTGAGGCATTGAAGGTGAGGAGGAAGTTTGTGTGTATGTGTGTGTGTGTGTGTGTGAGTATGAGTTGTCTGTATCTTTCTGCCTGTTCCGTGTACATAAGCCTGTATCAGTGTTTAATTGTGGGCAATATAAATGAAATTAAATTGACATTAAATTAAATCATGTGTCTGTAATATGATATACAGTACAGTATGATATGATGTGTCATTAGATAAAATGATATTATATGGCATGAAATTTGTGGCATGATATATACAAAAATATGACAAAAGATAAAATTAGCTGACATTATATGATCTCAAAGCCCTTGTAATAGAACAGAAACATGTAATCAATCAAAAATGCATAGAACCAGCCCATGTGATCCTTTTGAAGCCATTTTGGGCCAGGGCATCTAACATTAGTTGCAATGAAATCATGGTTTAAAAAAGCAGGCAATTTTTCATCATTGTCCATTTTAGTTAATTTTTCATATTCCATTATAAACTCTTCCTAAAACCCTTAGTGTTGACATAATTTGGTCATGGGGGAAAGAGTGCCCCCTACTGGCCCATCAGCCCTTCACCAAGTTGTTGCCTTGTTATTTTTTGAGGTGTCCTATTCATGTGTTGCTCCATTTTAGAGTCTATAGCTTCAGAAAAGGTAAAAATGATACTCTGAATTCTTTAGGCCTTTTACTCAGGAGAGGACTCAGAGAGTGTCTGTCAGTCCATCTGTCCTTTGGCCACAACAGCTGAGCTGGTGGACAGCATGGCAGAAGCAAGCAACAGCTGGCTAAATGGGTTTTGTAAATCACATGAGCTAATTTACCCTAAACTGACAGAGGACATCACAGTGCAAAAGCAGCGCTGACATTTGCATCAGACATTTGCATTTATGCATTTCAAATTGAGTCATACAGAAAATAGAGATAAGATGCAAAACAAGCAACCAGAATTTAGATTGCTAGATTACTATGCCCGTTTACAAGCGTAACAGCTGTCCTAGATGTTGTATTCACGGAATAGCTGCTCCACTTCCGATTGAATTTAGACACTTTCCAGTCACAGTCTGCAGGTTAGGGTTATTTCCCCTTAGTATTACCCTACTTCAGTGTATTTGGTATACATAAGGGCCATTCACACTCAACGAATCTTCCAGAGATTGCCAACAAATTAGTATCGATGTTGCGCCCACCTCAGTAAGTGAAGTCCCATGCCAGTATGCCAACCTGGAAAGTTGCCAAACATTATGTTGGTGAATTCTGCCAGACATTTACCTCTCTGTACATCTCAGATGGAAACCCCCAGATTCTGTGAAGATGATAGATTTCTATCCGCTGTGGAAATTCGCTGTTGTTTCAGGTGCTTTCGGTCAGCAAGGAAGCATCCCTGGAGGAGATAACGCACAGCTACAGGGAGCTGGTGAAGGTGTGGCACCCGGACCATAACCCCACGCGGGCGCAGGAGGCCCAGCAGATGTTCATTCAGATACAAGAGGCCTACGAGACACTCCTGCGACGTCACAAGGCCTTCCGCCGGAGATAACGTCCCCTCAAACATACCTGAAGTTGTAACATGTGGGATTTTAAATATTATTTAGCATAATTATATATATTTAATTCTTTCTGCATTGTTGCCCTTTATTCCACCTTAAAAACATCTGTATGGGTGAGCCTCATGCAGCAACCCTCCCCTGCCGACTCCGGAGGAGGCAGTCATGACACATGACAATGACCCCTCACTGCTCTCTACATCCATACATACTGTTAATGTTGATGAAGGATGACAAAGTCAGGTTACACTCAGTTCATGCATCCACAGTCGGCCAACCCTAGGGGCAATTAACCAATCTTTTCCCAGTGAGGAGTAATAGCTAGTCACAAGGCTAAGCAATTGCAAAGAACAGATGTATATGTTAAATAAGAAATAAGAATGTTATTAATTGAATGATGAGTTTCTCTTAAATGTTCAATATATTACTTTTAAAAAAATAAAAATCTTTGTTTTCTGTCTTTATGTGTCAGGAACTAAGGAACCGTTAAATAAGAAATGGCTGTGAGTTATCCCAATATATTTTAAAAAAAACTTGTTTGAAGAACTAAACCAACTTTGAAAATGGTATTTTTGTCTGAATTTTCGAAACAATCACACAAAAGCTGTGGGTCAGTTTTCATGACTATAAAATACTGGGCCAATAATAAACAGGACACAAAGCCAGTCTCCAGTGGCCATTTTTTGCTGATAAAATGCATACATATTCATTTACTCTTGTTCATCAATGTGGCGGAACATGTATTATTTATTTTATTTTACTGTTTGTTTGTACAGGGGCGGTGCACAATTAAAAGTCATCGCACAAGGTTAGCTACCAGCTAATTTGCAATGGTTGTCCTTGGGCAAGTAAACATAAAGACAACTGCAGAGAAAAAAAAAAACAAATAAACAAAAAAAACTGTAAAAACACCACAAAAAATTATACAATTCATCAACATCCAACAATGTGTAATAATAAACACATCAGAAAATAGATATTATTCAATTAGAGATCAAATTAAACCAAAGTGGAACATTTTCAAAAAAGAAAATAAATGGAATTTATGGGTTTATTATTATTATTCAGCATCTATCAATTTTATAGTACATAACCAATGAAAAAGTGCAGAATCACATTTGTTCATAATAAGAATCTCAACCAGCTGTTGCTGCTGAGGTCTGAAATCACACATGCTTGCATTATATATTTAATGTTTTTCTTTATCATATGTAAAAAAATATATATATGAATAAATAAGAACACTTAAACTGTTCTATCTTCTGACACCTGTGTCGTTAGGCAAAGTAAAAGTATGTTTCAACTCCATAAAGTTATTCTAATTGACGAGAAGAAATGAAGATATAAATTCAGGAGTATACACCAACTGTAGTAAAATAATAAACCAGTCTACATGTAAAAGCTGCTTTCTGTCTCATAAATAATTATTCATAAGAATACTTTTTTTATTTAAAAAAAAAAGAACATTGTTGTAATTCCAGTATGACAACAGACAGACATAGATAAAATATATAAAAAGATAAAATTTTTTTTTTTTTTTTTTTTTTTTTTTTTAAATAAGAAGTAGTACTAAAAATTGTTCCGTCACAGGTTAAATGCCGTACGTGTGTGTCCCTCTTTCTCACCAAAGAAGCAAACAATCAATGCCGTCCGTGGGAGTATAGAAATCACTGCAGCCTTAGAAGCGCCGCCTTGAGAATCAAAAGTACCAAAATGCCACTCCGGTTTTAGCTTGCCAGAAATCAAAGGCCAAATACATTTCCGTCGCAGATACAGTATACTTGTCTACCTAACATGATCGCATTGTAACACTCCCAATATACTGCGAAACACAGCGCCACAGGGAGAAGCGCTTGTTAGACAGACTAGTATTAACTATTTCTACCGTATCTACCTTATATCGATGTTTCGGCACTCGCGGGCGATCGAGGTTTCAGCAGCAGCACTGTGGATTATTCAGGCCTGTATCCCGGTGTGGGACCGGAAGTTGTTTGGTGTTCCAGGTAAAATCTCCCGGAGATGCTGCCCTCGCCAGAGAAAATAAACTGAGAGCCAGACACATAAATCCGACAATCGGAGTCCATCGCCAGGTAAGACGAGGGTATAGGTAGGAGAGAGGGTGGACGTTAAAGAGGAGCGGGAGGGTTGTTAATCAGTATTACCGAACAATAATAGGGCTGACTGCAACAGCTAACCTGCATCGGTCGAGCGGTGGGTGCCATAGCAACGGCGCAAAAGAAACATTATCCACAGCTTCTCACAGACAATGCAATGAATGATGTAGCTGGCTATCTACTGTGGCAAGGTAGTGACAAGATCGGGGAATCAAATATGAGATAACTTGGATTATAACCTGGGGGGTTTGCACTTTGATGAGTCAATTCCGCCAGACTGTCACGGTTGATCGCTGGTTAGCTCGGCGTCTGGCTCGCGTTACAGATTCGCTAGTTCAGCAGCTCCAGACGAATTATCTAGCTAGCTAGCAACCTGGTAGATTCTTGACAGCTAGCGACCGTGCTAGCTAGCTAACAGGCTAGATCCTCTTTAAGATTATTCATCCATAACCAACGTTACTTTGATGAAAGGTCGGATTTTCAAGCATGTTTCACGGTGTTCGTGGAATGCAATTGCGCAAAGTCAAGTTTCGTGTTCACATGAGTTCAAAGTTGCTTGCGAGCCTGCCAGATAGCTATCGGTAGCTAACGTTAGCTAGATTTGACTATTTTCCGATCCTCGGTTACCTAACATTACGTTAGGTAAACGGCAGCTAGTTCACCAGCTAGCTGTCTTATTCTGATTCTGTATTCTGATGGTATACAGTCTGCAAGGGGTAGGTTAAGAGTTAGAAAGTTAGGTAACTTATTATATTTGATGGTGATGTATTTTCATGTAACTTTCCTTATCACTTGTTATCTCCTTTCCTTTTTAATTTCACTTGTCAGTTTGTTTTTGCTTCATTTGTTGCCCCATGGTACTGAAAATTGGAGAATGGGATAGCTAGTTAGCTAGCCAAGTAAAGTCTTATTTTGAAAGCAAGTTAGTTTGCCAGTCAAGTCATGATCGTTGATTCATGCTTTGCCTGAAGTGGCTACCTGCCACCGACAATGTCACCTTCAGTTTGTGTCAACCAGTAGCATTAACGCCACTGGTAAGCCAAGAAGTTTGTGTAGTGGCTAACAGGCCCGTCCAATTTATCAATCTGGTGTGGACACTGTTATCAGACACTGACAGATTTTCAATCTCAGTGAAGTAATAGTCCATAAACCAACATATTTTTATATTCCAGGAACTATGTGAAAGCGTTATCTGCATCACATACCGAGAAATACGTTATCAAAATGCCTGTGGCCGTGGTAATATTACTGTGGTGTAGATATGTTTAAAAAATCTGGCACCACTTGTGGAAGAACTTCTATTTTGCATGAATGTACAATTTAATACAATTGTTTAATTACAAATTTTAGTAACAATTTGAGTGAAAGGTTGTACCTTTGAAAAATGTACATGAATTTCCAGAATGTCTTAGTTTTCAGTATGTCCCCCTTTTGCTTTAATGACAGGGTGCACTGGAGCTTTGAGCAAAACCTGATGATGTATCTTTTCACGTGGTCTTTAAGTGCACAAAACATTCTTGGCCTTTAAGAGTCCCAAAGATGTTCGATGGGGTTTGACCTTTTCTACTAAGGGATTGACCGTGTCAGTGGCACACATTTGCTTAAATTTGACCTAGACATTCTGCAGCATCTTCAGTATTTCTTCTTCATTTTAGATGTCATAATTTTTTTGTTTTATATGTTTCAAATCCTAAAACATAATGATTATTTCCAGGTTTACAGGAAAAAGGTTAAATGTGGTCTCAGACTTTTGGACCCCACTGTGTATACTAATTAGCTCAATGAAAGCACAGCTCCTAGTTTTGCAAACTGCCCATGAAGAACAATTCTTAAAACTACTGTCAATTCACTGCAATTTATAAGTATGAGAAGTCTTGGAAATAAAACATAACTTACATTTAAACAGAAAAAAACAAGCAAACAGAAATATAGTACATATTGAAAGCATTTTAAAGACAATTTTACTCAAAATTTAACAAACAAATTTAACTCAAGAAACAAACACCTGATCTATCAAACATACTGTATTGACAGCCTTAACACATTTCCTATTTAACATGAAATTTAATGGTAAAAAAATGAAACCCTGTGCCGTTTACTACGCATATCTGAATGTTGTAACAGTAGAGTTTGATCTGCCCTTCGCAAACCTGTTACTGACTTGAGTGTTACTCCTTCTATAGTATTGCTAAAGTTACATAACCTGCTTGAATGCACTTTAGTATAGTTTGTTTGGTACTTTTCTCTGTCTAAGAGTATCTGGCAAATTAATGTAATGCAAATTAGTTGTTATTAAGAGGCAAAATTATATTCTTTGGGCCCATATATTATATGGGGTTTTGGAGCACAGGTATACTGGTAACAGAAGGTGACCTCTAGTTATTGATTCCTGTACTTTATTTAATCTGGCTCATTGAAATGTTCTGTGGAACCACATAAGGTGATAGAAATGGAAGTTGAGTGTGGTAAATGTTTGTTTGTGAATGTGTGTTTATGTATGTCTGTTTGGAAGTTTGTGTGATTTCATGAGATTTCCACAAGTGTAGGTGAGCCTGGAAAATCTGTCGTTCTGCTTTTTACATCTGGGGATTTACGAGTTAAAGTTTCCATACAGTTTCCACTAGTTTGCAGCCCACAAGGCTAAGTCACTGGATGCTACTTACAGCATGGGTTTCCAAACTTGGTGTCTTGGAGGACATCTTGAACGCTGGTTTATGTTTCTTCAAATTTCGTAGTCATTTAAGGTTCCTGAAAACTTCAAGTTTCAGTTCCAGAGTTTTGTACTTCAATAGATTTTTACACCATAGTACAGTCTTGAGTCATTGCCATTTGTTTTATCTTTGTAGTCTTCATTTTAAGTAAATGCAAAATGTTCAGTTGCCAGGTGAGAGCATGTTTAGTATTTCTTTCTGTTCAGATTTCAGCTGGATGTCAATTTATAAGTCAATTAAAGACTTACCCTCTTTTAAAAATAATAATGTGTCACAGTGCCTTACAGAAAATGACAACATTAGCTAGTTATCCCAGAACTGATTTAAATATGAGATATTATGTCTGTGTAATATGAATATGTTTCTGGCATGATATGAAATTAAGAAGGCCAATCATCCCTCACAACATTCAGTTTTGTAATTACAACAGATAACTACTTGTTATACCTCAGGGATCTTGTTCTTGCAGCATACATAATGGTCCCACAGAAGCAAGTTTGGAACCCTGGTGTAGGATATAGGCTATAGAAATTGCCCTGGGATAGGATAAGAGTGAAACTGCAGGAGAGGATAAAATGTATTCCATCCAGTAAATATACATACACATTAGGGATGTTTCACCAAACCCACAGTTTTAGAACTTACAGGGTAGACAAAGTAATGGAAACACCAGTGGGCCACTCTTTGTCTTCACCACAACTTGAGTCATTCTTGTAATGCTCAAAGTGCAAGTTTTGAACTGTTGCTGATGGGAAAGTGGACCATTCTTAACGAAAAGAACACTCCAGATCTTTGGGAGATGAAGGAAATGTACCCCACATTCTATGTTATGGTGTTTCCAGTAAAGGTTTATGTTCATGTGGTGGTTGTGGAGGCCATGATGGGTGTTTTGCCTTCATCATGGTGTTCATGAAACCACTGTTGAATCCAGTTTGGAGGGTTTAGAAGTTGTTATCATCTTGGCATATGGAAACATCTTGAGGAAGCAGTAGTTGCTTTTGGTCAACTATTGACGCATGGCTGACTAAAATGACTTTGTATGCCTTGACCATAATTCCACCATACAGAGTAATAATTAATAATAAACTCAAGTGACTGTCATGAGATGGCTGTCCTTACCATTACAGATCCACCACCATATGAAACAAGTGGGTTGAAAGCATCTTTTGGGCTTCCTCAAACAGAAACCTAACCAGATGTAGGAAGATATAAAAGAGACAACACATTAGAACATATTGCTTTTTTCCACCGTGTAGAAGTCCGTTGATGCATTCAGTATCCGATTGGCAGCCGTCCCATAACTTGTTAACTTGTTCATACTGGGTTGCACAGCTACAGATTCAGTTGTGGCAGTTGTATTTTTTGGCATATTAATTCATGATTTTCAATGCTGCTCTCTTTCACGTGTTCAATAATTTTGCCATTTCTGTAACTGACCTACAACTCCGATAGCGCCGACTTCACCTTGTTCAAAATCTTGTAGATCTCATTTGCTGGTTTTTTACTTTTCAAAATATCCTTTATAGCAGAAACAAATTGTAAATAGTATTGATAGCGGTATGAAACTTTTGTAGATTCCTTTTTAATTGCAGATTAAAAATGTATTCATGCCTCCATTTTTTTTTCCAGCCCCGGTATGTCTGTTTTTTTGTCTTCTCTCTAAGTCATTCATTTAACCCTCCCACTTTCAATTCTCTTTCTCTCTCAGTTCAGTTCATGTAGTGTCATTAATTTGGCTTTATTGGCAATGACAGTAATAAATTGATGAAACCAAAAATAACCAAGTACAAACAATACGTAAATTACATAAAGAAGAAGGAAAGAATATCCTGATTCTATATAAATTAAAACGGCTCTGGACAATACACGGTGTTACTTTTGTTTTTTTTTTTTTCTCTTGCTGTTTTGCGCTCTCTTTCTTTCTCTCTCTCTTCCTCTGCTGACTCCAACTGTCTCACCCTCCCTCCCTCCCTCCCTCCTTTACTGCTCGACTCTTTATCATCCCTTCTTCCCCTCACTTCTCATACTTTTCTCAGGTTGTGGTAGATCTCAGAAAAACATACTTTGGTCCCCTATTCGAAGCAGCTCACCTCTCTCTCAGCCCCCTTTTTCTAAGTATTTCCTGGGTGTAGATTTTTGAGAGAGGGAGGAGGAGAGAGGACAGAGGGGGTGTACGCGCACTCGCCACCATCCCTATAAGTGGCGAACAGCCGTTTGACATATGTACCAGACTGTGCAGCACAGGGATTTGACTGAGTCAAAGACAACGTCTGACAAAACAAAAAAAACAAACAACAGAGAAGGACAAATAACTGGTAGGCATACAGACAGGGACAGACAAAACAGAAGAAACCAAACAAAAGCAAGGAACAACAAAAGAGGCTTTTAGAGGGCCACGACTCAAAAATAGAGGCGACAAAAGCTTTTCAGAAGTTTAGAAGTTTAGATTTAAAAAAGAAGCGGCGCCTTCAGCCATGAACCTGGGTCATTTAAGCAATGTGAGTATTGTTAAGGTGGGTTGTATAACCTGAGTGCGGTAGCCGGAGTGTTAGCATGAGGTGCTCAGTCTGTTTGTGGTATAATGCATTACGGTTATGAAGGTGAGAATACAGGCACACCTGGTGGAGCGAAAGCTTTCAGACAGTTGAAAAGGACATCACATGACCTGTCTAATTCCACATGACCTCTTTATTCCTCTGTCTGTCTGTGTTTGTTTGTCCATCCCTCAGTCAGCTGGTGTGAGAATGAATGCTGACAACTGCAATGGCCGTTCCAATGTGTCAGGTAAGAACAACCCGTCGGGTAGTGTGAGTGTGTGTGTGTGTGTGTGTGTGTGTCTGATGTGTTTGAAATACCCCATATTATGATGAATTAGCTGTGTGTGTGAGCGCATGTGTGTAATACCTCATGATAGGGTGCATTGAATTTGTGTGTGTGTCTATGTGATAATAAGTAATTGACAGAAATTGATCAAATTTGTGGATATGCAAAATTATGTAATATTGATGTGCAGCAAGACATCATAAAGTGTGTATGTATTTATATATGTGTGTGTGTGTAGGCAGTGGAGACTCGTCGTTGGAGAGGGAGTTCTCAGGAGGACTGGGGGGTCATACAATGAGCACCCCCAACAGCCAGCACTCTTCCCCCAGCCGTTCCCTCAGTGGTCAGTCAGCCTACACTTTTACACACACACACACACACACACACACACACACACACACACACACACACACACACACACACACACACACACACACACACACACACACACACACACACATCTATACACAAATATTCACCTTCTCACAAACACAATCTCACCCGCACACACACTTACACTGTCCGATTCGCACACGTAAGCACAAGAGCATGTACAAAAACATATGCGTACTCGTACACAGCGTATCAATTGTCCATCCATTGGTTAAGCTGTGGTAATGGAACTGTTGCACAGTACTGTAGAAACTCGGAGATACAGTCCTCAGGTCAGACTGGCCAGTCAAACAAAAGTGGTATGAACCAGATGAAGCATATGCAGGTATGTCTCAGAAATATCAAGACCTGGTGCAAAAATGTGGCCGTTTAACTGAAACGGATCACTTTTTACATTTAGAAAACAAAATCAAGTTACTGTCAAAAGTAGACAAATGGCCACGTCCTAGCTCTATTTCCAAAAATACAGTATGGGAAAATAAACTATTTTTGAAATGGAGGATGAAAAATGAAACAGCTCATAAAATAAACCAAAAATAGTAGGTCACTGGACAAGAGAGCCATTGTTCCGAAATGCAGTGCGTAAAGAACTTTAATCTTTTGATCAAGATCCCTGATTCAAACTGATCAATTTCTTGTTGATATCAACAAAATATGACTAGCCTATATAAAAGCATAAATTGACACTAATGGAAATAATTTAAATTGGTGTAGTAATGTCACTGATATGAATACGTTTGGAACATTTCAAAATGGCTTCTTGTCCTCATGTGTTCATATCTCAGAGGTTCTACTGTATAAGCACACTGATACTGTCATGATTATTAGCACATGATGCCTGTAATGAGTGTTGAAAAATGTAAAGCATGTTATTTATTCTTTGCCATTTTATATGAAAATTAATAATGTAATGTGACTAACTCTCTCTTTGTCATTCTGTCTGCCCAGCTAACTCAATCAAAGTGGAGCTTTACAGCGACGATGATCCAGGCTGTGTGTCGCGACCCCAGAGGAGAGGGGGAGACCGGGAGGAGGGATGGAAGGAGGAGGCAGGGGAGAAGATGGAGGAGGGGGCCCAAGAGCCAGGAGGTGGTGGAGGAGGGGAAGGAGGCGGGTACGGCGATAGGGCCAGTCCAAAGCGCGCCTCCCCGGGACCCATCCGACTGCCCAACGGGAAGCTGAAGTGCGACGTGTGCGGGATGATCTGCATCGGACCCAACGTCCTGATGGTGCACAAGCGCAGCCACACAGGTGTGTGTGAGTGTGAGTGCGGGGAAGGGGGGTGGGGTCGAGGTGAGCCGGAGGTTTTGGGTGATGATGGGTTGCTTTGATGCAGACGGAGAGGAGGGGGAATTGGGCTGGGTAAAGTGGATTAGACTGAGACAGGTTGGAGAGCTGGTATAAATTAGACTTAAGACCTGCGTTTGGGTAGAGGTTAAAATACATTGCTGTGACCCAATCTTAAAAACAGTTACTACCAATACACTATTATTCTCATTTCAACCTGAACCATTCCTGACTGGTTTAAAATACCTAAATCAACTCAGATCTATTACTGAGATATCTATATCAATTTTTTTTTCTTTTTCTTTCATTGTCATGTAGAGACCCACCACTAACATGTCCCCGACCCATAGTTCAGGAAACACTGCGTTTGGGGATATTTTGGGGTGGTGGAGGGTGTTGCTGAGAACTGTAGCATGTAGACTTAAACTTATTTTCTGAATCCGCTTGTGAAAATGTGCCTTTGGCTTACTGGTACTTTGAACCTGGTTCTGGTTATGTAATAATAACCAGTTTGTTTAATATACACGTTTTACCAGGGCAGCTTCCAGATCATAGCTCACACCCTACAGAAATGTGGATATTTGAGTACTTCCAGGTCAGCGCTAAGCAGATAGGTTACCACCAACCACAACCTTCCCCCTAAAGTCAAGCAGCAGCTGTTTTATTGTAATTTTAATGGCACGACTGAGGTACCACTTCTACTCAAATGAGTATGTGACACACACACACACACACTCACACACACGCAAGCACACACCATCTCTGTCACATACACATGAACACAAACATGTCTGAAATTAGCCATTTGTGAAAGATTGTTTGGAAAGATTTTTTTTTCTGCTGGAATTGTGGGTAACAGTATGTGTGAAAAATAACATAATAATTGTGGGTTGTAATATTGATTAGAGGGGGATAATTCAAGCGATGTATAAGATGACAAAAACGACAGGAGACTGCATTGTCTGTTGCTAGTGGATGGTAGGCGAAGCGTTCCAAATCATGTTTACAATAAAAATGTATTTACATAAAATTATATGCATTCAGTAATTTTGACTATGTATTATGATGCTGAAAAAAGACTAAAAGATTGTTACAAAATCGTGGGACCAAACAGCAATTTCCAGTTTTTCATTGTCCAACATGTTTTCTCAAATAACATTCGATTTAGTTACACCACTATAGTAAATGGCGAAAAATTGAACTCTAGACGGGAAATACCATCTGTGCAGTAGATAGAATATGCCATAGGGCATGAAAGAATTTTCCACTGAAAACAACGATATCTGGTTTGCTGTCTACCCCCACCCACTGGCTATCTTTGGCTTCTCTTACATATTAATTTGGGGTTAGCGGAGGGTCTAACAAGCTAGGTAACTAAATTCACCAGAAACTGGTTCTGCTGCCAGCGCTGCATGATGTTTGTCACAGTGCCGAAAGGAAGCAACAAAACCTTCCTGCGTCCCATCACTTCGTCAACCCCCTTACTGTCAAAACTCACTTAGATGTGAAAGAGTCTTTTGCGCTAGCTGTGTTGTGTGTGTACTGTGACATTCAGGACACTATAGACATTTATTAATTGGTCTGTGTATAGCAGCATCATACCGGAGTGCAAATTCACACCTTCAGCTCTGTGTCTGCCTGCACTATAATGAAATCCTATGGTCATTTAAACAAGTGTGGTACAGGATGGCAAAATAATGGTGGATTTCAGACTTCAGGAAGAGGAAGCTGTATACACAGGACTCCATTTCCCATGATGCCCAGCCCTTGCATTTTTTCCATACTGTAGATGAACCACTGATAACAAATAGTTTATTCGTAAGATACATCTTTGGTTGTAAAAGTGTTGTGACTTGGATATTAATCAACTGCCTCCCTATTCCTGCAAGGTTAGTCTGAGCCAACTGTTGCTTTGCAAATGTGTAGCTCCAGCCATAGCCGCTAATGGCGTGGCAGAGACGCCAACCCACAGCTGCTCCTTAAACATAGGAGGTTTTAATCCACAACTAACCCACAGTCGTCAAGATAGGGAATTCTGTCCCACCAAAAAAGAGAAATCAGCCATGTGGCTTTTACAGGAAATCGAGGAAGACGCTTAAATTGGCTTACTGTGTGTTTATGTCCATGTTAAGCTGCACCATGACCACGCGCCCAAATTCCCACTGTGAAACGAGCGAAAAATGAATTTGGACACAGGCAAAGTGCACTTAAATTACATGCCATGATTTTTAAAATAGCGTTCAAAGCCAAGGCTGCTTCCATAGTTGACACATCAGTGATTTTAGTCGTTTCAATTTAACAGTGCAAGCAAGTTTTGCATTAATATATTTCTTGGTGCCAAACCTACACGGTACCAGCTGACAGTGGCACATTTTTATTTAAAGAATGCAGTTGAAATGACTTTTTCAAAGGTGGATTCGACATGTCTAGATGTGTGTTTGAGCCTCCACCTGTTTGGTACACAGCTCCCAGTGAGCCATTGCTGTCAATCATAAACTGAGATTCCAGAATGTTCCATTACAACTTTGAAAAATGTCCAACATGAACCTGCATCCTATAACTAGATCATAATCAGCATTACTATACTTTTTTTTTTTTTTTACAAATTGTCAAGTAACATTTTTGTCAGTTGGGTCTTTTACTCTCCACCGGTCTCGTTTCCTCTCTGCCTGCCTCGAGTGTATGGCTAAAATTATTTTCTCTTGGATTTAGTTCTATACTTATAACATCCTGTCCTCTGTGACCCCAGTCCAGTAGATGTTTCAAGCGAGACCATATTTCATGGAAAAGCAAATGTTCCGTCCATATAATGATTTCCTGCGATATGGAAAAAGTCCCAGATTTCCCTACTAAACGTCTGATCCATGGTAAAGTTCCAAATGTTTTCCTGGATGGTTGTCAAAAAATCTGGGGTGGCTTCCAACCAAACGTCCACATCAGAAGCATCAGGCTCTGTTTCTGGGGGGCTGGCATGATCGCCTTTTGTTTCAACCCATTTATTTATTCGATCGGTCAGTTTATTCAGCAGCGGCTTCTCATTACCAGTCACTTAAAAGACCATCTTGGCTTAATTAACAGCCTGGATGGGTCTGCATAATTCATATTCGCATTCTTATGTTAATTTCCCGAAACGCCCTACAGTACGGCGTTTCAGCCTAGTTCATTTGTGAACGTTTTAATCTTGAATTTTTTCATTTCGCTGCTATCGCCAATCTATAGATAGGGACAATTATGTAATTGAGTGTGGATTTTGCTGGACCACAAAATCAGCTAAAAAACTCTCCAGGGGCCTTATGGGAAGTAGAGTTGTCAGTTCTGTGTATGGTGGGAATGAATGAAGATTATGGAGGGAGGACATGAAAGAGGGGTGCAGAAAGAGTAAAGGGGAAACTTCAATGTGAATTCACATCAGTAAAGAATATTGTAACATTGCTGCAGGGAACAACATAACACATAAGGCAGACTGACTGTGGATACCTAATAATGTAACTGCAATAGTGTCAATGTCATATGTATAGCAGTATACGTGTCACTGTGCGATGGCGCATATTGTGTGAGCATGTGTCAATATAAGTGTTTTTGTGGTGTGTGTGATGGCAGGTGAACGGCCCTTCAAGTGTAACCAGTGTGGAGCCTCTTTCACTCAGAAGGGGAACCTGCTGCGTCACATCAAGCTGCACTCTGGGAGAAGCCCTTCAAGTGCCCCTTCTGCAACTATGCCTGCCGCCGCCGGGACGCCCGGACAGGACACCTCCGGGACGCCCTGACAGGACACCTCCGCACCCACTCTGGTGAGCCTGCACCCACTGCAAGTGGAACCAGGGGATCCATGTGTAGATGTGGCACTAGTGCAAAATTGGAACCACACTAGATACCCCCTTTTACACTGTTCAAGTGGAACCAGGCTGGCTCATTATACCCCCTTTTCCGCTGTAGAGCTGAAACCAGGCTGGCTCATTATACCCTCTTTCCCACTGTAGAGCTGGAACCAGGCTGGCTCATTATACCCCCTTTTCCACTGCAGAGCTGAAACCAGGCTGGCTCATTATACCCCCTTTCACACTGTAGGGCTGGAACCAGGCTGGCTCATTATACCCCCTTTCCCACTGTAGAGCTGGAACCAGACTGCCTCATTATACCCCCTTTCACACTGTAGAGCTGGAACCAGGCTGGCTCATTATACCCCCTTTCCCACTGCAGAGCTGGAACCAGGCTGGCTCATTATACCCCCTTTCCCACTGAAGAGCTGGAACCAGGCTGGCTCATTATACCCCCTTTTCCACTGTAGCTGTATTACCCTGTATCTCTTAAACAGGTCAGTTTAGTTATCGGTTGATAACAGTCACCTCCCTTTCAACACAAGTGATTTAGGGTGAAAAAAATATAAGGTCAACTTCCAGCAACCAGGTTTAGTGAACAACTGCATCAAACTAACTGGGAGTTTCCCTGAACATGTGCCTGTTCTATGTTTTGGCCCTCGTTCTGTGCTCTGCCCTTAAACTAACATTAATTAATGAAACATTTTTCTTCAGTTACTCTCAGTAACACCTGAACACACGAGACATGAAAGGATGTAATTGATTGAAGGAGAAACCTGACAAGGATGGATACAGGGTGTTTAAAGTATGTACATGAATAGGGTGATATAAGGACAGAAGCATCTTAAGTATTAAGTCAGTTGTAAGCTAAACTCACTCTATTGGGTGTTTTTGGGTAGTAAAACACAGATGCACATGCTTCAGTACTGAACCGCATGCGAATGACATTTCAACGGAGATTAAAAACAGGAAATCCTGTTGATGTTTTTTAAAATAAAAGATTTCGTGTGAACCAGGTGTGACTGTGGACTGCTGATCACACAGGGCCGCGGTGGGTCACACAAGTACAGGTATTAACGAAAAAAGGGCAGCGATTCTTAGAAGCAAAGGTAAAGTGCGGATTTTGGGGCAAAGAGATGGTGGGGTGTTGCCCGCTCTGCATGGGGGGGGGGGGTTTTCCTAGCAGTGGGTTACAATTACGCAGGGAAACGTCACAGGCGAGCTCCGAACGACCATTTCGGGGAATCACGACGAGAGGGGAAATCTCATTTTCAATGGAAATCTGAGAGAAAGAAAGATGACGGAGCATCTTCCGAACTAGTTCACGACCGGAAATCTCCAGAAGAACTGTTTTTTTTTTTTTTTTTTAATTATTAAGCATTTTCTTTGTTTTTCAGGGCACCTACTGAAATTTTGCTCACTATAGTGCATGCTGGGAAAATGTGGGGCTGGGTAAAATGGCAACGTACTGTAGATATCAACTTTCTGTGCCTCACAAAATATACTTTGTGTTACATTGGATATGCATTTTGCATTTGTGCATGTACAGTTGTATGTATGTGTCATGTAATGTGTATCTGTTTGTAGCACTGCTATCACTTAACCCTGTCTACCTCTCCTCCCATCTTTCTATCTCTCCTCCTTCTCCCTCCTCACACCCCCACTCTCACTTCCTCAGTGTCGTCTCCCATTGTGGGGAAGCCCTACAAGTGCAGTTATTGCGGCCGCAGCTACAAGCAGCAGAGTTCACTGGAGGAGCATAGAGAGCGCTGTCACAGCTATCCACAGAGCCTGGAGTCTCAGAGCGTCAATACACAGGGTAAACACACACACACACACACACACACAGATATACACATACATACACACACACAGATATACACAGGGTAACACACAAACACAGATATACACAGGGTAACACACACGCGCACACACACACGCGCACAGATATACACAGGGTAACACACACACACACAGATATACACAGGGTAACACACACACAGATATACACAGGGTAACACACAACACACACACACACGCACACAGATATACACAGGGTAACACACTCTCCCACACACATATACACAATGTAACACACATACACTTATACAAAACGTAATAAACGCACACAGATAACACACTCTCACAGATATACATAGGGTAACACTCTCACAAACATACACACACATACATATACACAAGGTAACACTTTCTGTCACACACAAACACACACACATACATATACACATACATAGGGTAACACATACACATAAACACAAGGTAAGCACACACATACACAGGGTAAGACACACTTACACATATACGCAGATAACACACACATACATTGTCACATACATACACCAAGTAACACACGCACTCCACTCACATTTTTACATATACATACAAAATATATACACACACTTACCAGGTAACAAACAGACACACATGTTGATAGTAGCACATATCGTACTAGCCTACGCTGAATGCTGACTGTTCTGTACAGGAGAGGACTTGCGCGAACTGGAATTGACGCAGGACTCTGTGATGCAGCCGACCTTAATCGACAGGCTGGCCAACAACTTCGCCAAGCGCAAGAGGACCACGCCTCAGAAGTTTGTAGGTGAGTGGCTCTGTGTACACGCCTCCACTCTGCTGGGCTGGACATTGCATTACATTTCACAGTGGGTACAGCGTTTCAGCTCTCTAGGGTATTGTGTTTTTAAAGTCAGCCATGTCCTTTTCCATGTGTTTTCAAGAACTTGCCAGTCAACAGAGTTATGTGTGCCTCTGTCTGTGTGTGTGTGTGTGTGTGTATTTTGTACAGGAGAAAAGCACATGCACCTCAACGTGGCTGACACCCCTTATGAGCTGAACCCCGCCCTCGACAAAGGAGGGGAAGCACACCAGGGGGTGGACTCCACCCACTTTGCAGGAGTAGGAGGGGAATACCTCACTGGGGCTGGCGGAGGTGGCGGGGGCCCTGAACCCCATCGTCCTCTCCGGTTACCTCACCCCCACGCGGTCACCTGCCTGTCGGAGCTCACCCCCGTCATCAGCTCCATATACACCCAGCTAGGGCCCTTGGGGCCCCGGATGGACTGTGCCGGGGGCATGGCCAGCCTGGGAGGCGTGGCTCTGGGGCTTGGCGGCCGCGAGGCAGGCGAGGGTCACGAGGACCTGCCCCCCCAGGGCCGCAGCCACGCTCCGTCGCCCAGCAACGGCTGCCAGGACTCCACGGACAGCGAGAGCGTGGTGGAGGAGCTGTGCGGCACGGCGTTTGTCACCACCACCGCCGTTGCCCCCAGCAACTCCGAACATCATCACCCCCCGGCTCCGCCTCCTCCTCCTCCCCCTCCGCTGCTGCTCCAGCACAGGGGCCGAGACAGGCAAAGCCCCGCCCACGCCAAAGAGAGGGACTGCGGGGAGCGGGAGAGGGACGATGCACCGGCGCCCGTGGCCCCCGCCTCGCCGGGCTCCAGGGGGCCCCTGCGGGTGCTGGATGGGGAGAGCAGGCCCATGCGGGCCTACCACTGCGAGCACTGCCGCATCATCTTCCTGGACCACGTCATGTACACCATCCACATGGGCTGCCACGGCTTCCGCCAGCCCTTCGAGTGCAACATCTGCGGCCACCGCAGCCTGGACCGCTACGAGTTCTCCTCACACATCGTCCGCGGGGAGCACAAGGTGGGCTAGGACTACGGCTACACACTCGACGGGGGATTGGGTGGGCGTTTTGTAAAAGTGTTTGTGTTTCTTGGAGATGAGGGTAACTCCTGAGTTATTTAAACAGGTTAAAGGCAGACTTTGACATACATGCACTGTTTCGTGCCACGAAAAAAAAATTCACCAGAAGTGAATCAGCTGTGTGGTCAAAATGAAACTGCTTTTTTCTGATTTGGCACCAGCTTGTGTGTATTTGCCATAGTCTGCTTTAGCTCTGTTTCAATAAGCTCAGCAGGGTTTGGTCTGCACCAGTGGCAGGTAAAAGGTAGACCTAAGGAGTTGGCATTGTTGAAGTATTGACTGGTATGCTTTCTGTTATCGACTGTTAAAAGCCTAGCAGAGCGCGGTGTACCAGTGCGCATTGGGCTTTTGATTAGTTCGCCTCCATCTTTTAGCAAAAAGGAGAAACAAAACGCTGCATTGCTGCTGTGAACTCTCCCCTCTGCAAACCAATTTATATGGCAAAGCACAACCGCTCTGCCTCAGAAGTGCCTTCCTTTAGTGTGGTTAACCTTTGACCTTTAAAATTGTGGAAAATTGTATAAGAAGAAATAGCACTGCTGTAGGAGGTCTGACGTCAAGGTGCCGTCCCTGGCAACTGCAGAGGATTGGCCAGGCACCGGTGCTCCAGGGAGGAACTCTGGGTAATTAAGAAGTGTAGGTCAAAGGATTGGACTTTTTGTAGACATGGTGGTCAGGGGTTTGGGGTCGGAGTTCACAACCCATGCACTGGCCGGATTAAAGCACCATGTTCTTAACATCCAGAGCTATATCTCAACCATTGAAGTGGAAAAGTACCAATATCCATTTTATGAATATTCATATGGGGGTATAGCCAATGATATTGTTCTTAGACATGGGTCTTCATGAATATTTATAACGTGTAATTGAACACCAGAAACTCCTGTTACCACATGAGACTTACTAGAATAAGAAAGCAGAGAAGACAGAATGAAGATAAGACCATTTTGTTACTATAAGAGAATCTCTGGTATGAGACAAGCAGACATTTTGTAACTATAGAGAATCTCTGCTATGAGACAAGCAGACACGTATTGCCTTAACAGAAGTTATTACAGGGTTAATACAGTATATTAACCCTGATTAACCCAGTGCTGGATACTCACAGCATAATATAAACACAGCTTCTCCTATTTTGGCACTCAGAATACAAAAATTAATAACTTTTATTATTATTATTATTATGTTTTTTCATTTGGTCTGTTAACTATTAAGTTTATCAGTATTTTCAACAACCAGAGCTTCGCTGGCCTAATTTTATCGTTTTTTCTTTACGTTAACTGCCGACGTTGTGAAATGCAGACGACACGTATCACTTATAGTTTAATTCAAATCACCTAGTCTTTGGAGGTAGCCGTCAGCCGCGGGGCTAGCTAACAGATTTGTCCGCGGTCCTTGGCTGTGATATCAACGTTTCCTTGTAAGACAGTGACACATTTACATATCCCGCTGTGTATGATCAGTAGAGCTAAACGTGTAGTCTGAAAATGCTGGTGCAGATCAGATAAACAACCCATCTCAACTGACTTTTATTTATTTTATTTTTTTGGTTTGGGCGGGGGGCGGGTATTTACCTCTGTGGAAAATTGCACTTTCTAATGTTTCTGTATGTTTTTTTTTTTGTTTTTTTTTTATGGGGGGGTTAGCTTTATGCTTTAGGGTGTAAGGCTTTTGGAGGGGGCTCGGATCCCATTTTTCTCCCTTTTTGCACTGAATTATTACAAGTTGCTATTTAAGAAAGTTGTTTTTTAAAAAAATAAAAATAAACAAAATGTGAGAAGACCGTTACTGACAAATACATGGAGGTGATGAACGGTGGGTGGATTCTCAAAGAAATTTAAAAGAAAAAACCCTCGGTTGTTTCCCTGCTAAATGCAGTTGCTATGACAACAGAAGAGCAATGGGTGGGTGGCTGTTTGAGTGCCCGTGCAGCTGTGTTTTTTTTTCTTTTTCTTTCTTCGCTCAAATTGGTATTTACTCACTTTCTGCACTTGAGTGCTCTGATTAGCCGAGCAATGGAGGTGAGACTTGGTGCCGCGACTCAGCCTCCTCCCCCTCGCCTTTTGCAAGAAGTCTAGTTCACGGTCTCTCGAGCACAGAACGAAGTGTCAAACACGATTTCAAAAATACTTGCTGTGGACACGCTGGTAATGTAGATCTTGCAATTGCTACTGTTATAGTCTGTGCCTATATGAAAAAAAACGTTGATTTCCCTAATGTATGTTGTTATGGCTTTAAAATGTGACTTTTTGACAAAAGGGGAAATGGCATGTTTAAAATCGCGGATGAAATTCATCGGCAGATAACGTTTGATTAAAACTGTTTCAGTAGCACTTTAATTGTAAAATGAATGCTTTTATAAAAATGTAAAACGACAGTAAAGTAGAGAACGGCAAAGAAGGCAACCATAAGCACTAAAGACTGAATCAAGTGGATATCAAAGATTTTTATTTTTAAAGTTCGTATGTTACCGCTATAGAGCACGATGGCAAAGAAACTGTGTGTGCGTGTGCGCGTGCATGTGTACGTGAGAGTCAGTTGTCCTTGGTGAATGTTAGCAACCTTTTTCCTTGGAATACAAGTGCAGTAATTTATGTATTAACAACCTGTTGTTGCTTTTTAAAAGAAAAATACACATTTGGAACTTTCAAGTCCTTTTACAAACCTTTTTTAGAAAACACTCTGCAAATTATTTGTATGATTAAATATAGAAACGGTCGAGTGACCAAATATGTTGGGTATTCCTTAGTCAGAGGAGATAAATATCTTTGGTCACAGCTGAATTTTGGGCGGCCTCTTTCCACAGTTGACATAAAAAGGCCTGAGAATGTTTTAAAAAAAAACATATATATATACACACATATATATCTATCAATGATATGAATATGAATGCACTTAGATACAAAGAAGGTATATGATATATATATATATATATAGGTATATGATGACTTTTGATAAGTATGAGTGAAAGAGATTTACCTAGGTGTATATGCATACGTAGTAATGCATATAGGCAATGCCAGGATTCTGAATCTGCTTACGTGAATGGACTTTGGATATTGGGTTCAGGTGGGGTTCGGTGGAATTTGGCTTCGTTTTGGCAGCTGATAACCTCCGTTCCCTCAATCCTGGCCCGTGCTGTGTACTTTTTTAATGATTTGTGTGCTTTGGAGTTTTTTTTTTTTTTTTTCGGACCTGGAGTTCATTCAAAATCCTATACATGTATAAAGAAGAAATAGTTTTATATGAGCTGTGAGGAAAGACCCAATGATTTGCTTGTGAATGGGAAGACAGCGGGTTTTAGCATCACTGGCGTTACTTGGGATTCCTCACAGGTTTCATGTCTTTTAATATTTTGTGAAAAAATACATATATATATATGACCGAGAAAGAAGTCTTTACCTCAGATTTGTAACACGTATATAACTGCCTCATGTTTTTTTGGAAGAGGTGTGGTTCTGGGTAGGTTTTATTTCCTTTTCTTCAGAGGGAAAAGTGTAACCCAAACTTTTGTTCCCATAGTTTTTTGTGTCCTATAAATGAATTGAATAAAGTAATATTTGTTGTAAAAAAAAGGCTTGGTATTCTTAACACAGCATTCACTTCATTTTAAGTTTAAAGGTAGCTTCCAGTCTCAAAAATATTGAAGTATAATTGTTGCAACGTGACACACACACACACAAAATATAGTTGCAACCTTCAGTCTGCAATATGAGCATTTGACCTGTCCCAGATTACCTGGGATTGTTCTGGCATTGTATATAGTCTGGAAAACTTTTTGCAGCTTTTTAGTCTGTGAGTGATGCTCAACAATTCTGACTTACCCCACACTCATAAATAAATAAATAAATAAATACAATAAAATAGTGACCCGATGCCAAACCCTGTGGGTGTCATGGCTTTTGTCAGAGCAAACATTTACCCTGTTCACTCTGGCTAAGATTTGCAACGGTTGCTATTTTCATCACAGGTATCTCTGAAAAAGAGAAAAGTGTATACAAGTATACTGTGTATACTTGGAAATTTTTGTCATATCAGGTGTGCAAAAACATCCTAGGACTATATACTTTCCATATACTTTCAAATCAGAATCAACTTATCACAAAGTGGCAACTGTACTCTGCATTCTGACTAGAACACCAGTATGCATCATAACACAGCCTGTCTTTCATTCTGTATGGTCTCTGTGATGTCATAAAGAAGGCCTTGGCTTTATATAACAAGAACATCTGGTTTATGTTCCATTGTTTAATACACTCAGAGGAAGACTGAACAATTAGCAAGCCACCTTGGAAGGCTCTGCTGTCAACCAAATCCCTGTTTGCTTGATAAGCATTACTGGTATCGACTATGTCATCATTGTTCTCGAAGGTATGTACATTCACCTATAAGGAAATGTTTTACACAAAGTGATTAAAGGGAGTCACATTAATGTTTTATTGGCAGTCAATTAAATATACTAACCAATGTATTAATAAGAATATATTTTACCACCACATATTGGCATTATTAGCATATTAGCGTAATTGCTCCTGCCGGGTGGAGGTGATGAATTAGCATATTAGCATTTTCTTTCCTGCCAGGTGCAGGTGAAGTACTAGCATATTAGCATTTTTCTCCTTACCAGGTCAAGGTGAGTTACTAGCATAGTAGCACTCTTTCTCCTGTTTGGTGGAGGTGAGGTATTAGCATATTAGCATTTTCTTTCCTGCCAGGTGGAGGTGAGGTACTAGCATATTAGCATTTTTCTCCTGCTGGGTGGAAGTGAGGTACTTGCATATTAGCATTTCAACCCTGTCAGGTCCAGGTGAGATACTAGTATTGTAGCACTCTTTGTCCTGTTTGGTGGAGGTGAAGTATTAGCATATTAGCGTATTTGCTCCTGCCAGGTGGAGGTGAGGTATTAGCATATTAGCATTTTCCTCCCTGCCAGGTGGAGGTGAGTTACTAACACAGTAGCACTCTTTCCCCTGCCAGGTGGAAGTGAAGTATTAGCATATTAGCATTTTTCTGCTGCCAGGTGGAGGTGAGGTGCTAGCATAATAGCATTGTCTCACCTGCCAGGTAGTAGTGAGGTACTAGCAAAGTAGCATTCTTTCTCATGCCTCATGTAATTGCGCTACTAGCATATTAGCATTTTCCTCCCTGCCAGGTGGTGAGTTATTAATATTGTAGCACTCTTTCCCCTACCAGGTGGAGGTGAGGTACTAGCATATTAGAATTTTTCTCCTTCCAGGTGGAGGTGAGGTGCGAGCATAATAGCATTCTTTCTCTGGCTACATATAGGTTAGGTGTTAACACATTAGCATTACTTGTCCTGGCTGATGGTACAGAGGAACTAGCATGTTAGCTTTTTTCTCCCTGCCGGGTGGAGGTGAAGTATTAGCATATTAGCATTTTTCTCCTGCCAGGTGGAAGTGATGTACCAGCATAATAGCATTTTTACCTGCTAGGTGGAAGTGAGGTACTAGCATATTAGCTATGCCCCCCCCTGCCAGGTCAAGGTGAGGTAGTAGCATAGTAGCATTTTTCTCCTGTTAGGTTGAAGTGAGCTATTTGCATGATAGCATTTTTTCCCTGGCCAGGTGGAGGTGAGTTACTAACATCGTAGCACTCTTTCCCCTGCCGGATGGAGGTGAGGTACTGGCATATTAGCATTCTTTCTTCCACCACATGTAGGTGAGGTATTAACACATTTGCATTTCACTGCCTGATAGAAGTGAGGTATGAGCATATTAGCATTTTTCTGCTGTCTGGTGGAGATGAGGTGCTAGCATAAAAGCATTGTCTCACCTGCCAGGTGGAGGTGAGGTACTAGCATATTAGCATTCTTTCTCCCACCACATGTAATGGAGGTTTTAACACATTTGCATTACTTCTGCTGGCTGATGGTTCAGAGGAACTAGCATATTAGCATTTTCTCCTCTGCCAGGTGGAGGAAAGGTATTTGAATATTAGCATTACTTCTCCTGTCTGATGGAGATGATGTACTAACATATTAGCATTTTCTCCTGCTAGGTGAAAGTGAGGTACTAGCATATTGGCATTTTCTTCTGCCAGCTGGAGGTGAGGTACTAGCACATTAGCATTTCTCCCCTGTCTGATGGAGGTGTGGTGCTAGAAAATTACTACGCCAATTATCATTTTTTCTCCTGCCAGGTGGGGGTGAGGTAGCGAATTATTATGTTAAGGATAGTAGTAGGATATTTCTCTCCTTCCCAGTGGAGAATTAGGCATGTTAGCACTCTCCTGCCAGGTAGAGGTGAAATATTTGCATAATATTACCATTAGTTCTGGAGGTGATAATAGAAGTTTTAATTTTAAGTTAAAATAGACAACATGCCCTCAATACATTATTTCAATGATCAACTTACTACACCTGTCATGTAAGGAAAGGACTTCTCGTTTTTTTTTTTTTTTGACATGTTGCGCTTCTCGGCAATAGGAATAGCTTGACGCGGTATAACAGTTCACTTTGAACAGAAATATTGGCTTTGTTGTACTCACTGCTGGTGCTTATGAGTTCCATGTCTTCTTTCTCTGCGCTAAATAAAAATGAGTTTCGATTTGCAATAAGAAGATTTGACTATATTTTCGCTGTACCGATTCTCCATGCTGAAGGATTTGTTATTCTAAATGTATCTAAGTTGTATATATAAAAAAAATACATGACATCCTTTATCCTGGCGCGTTAAACGGCCATTTTACTGAGCCCTGAGTTGGGTTATCAAATGCATGCATCATCTTTTCTGTTCGACTTTGCTGGCGTTTACTTGGCATTTCAAGGAACTTACGCTAACAATCTGCTACCAATTAGACGCTCTCCGTGCTCGGGGGTACAAGCATAGCCCGTTGATTTTGGCCAGCTAATTATCAATGTACTTCTATTTCGTTTTTATCAGTGTCACGTTTTACAACAGATTCCCCTGGAATCTTTTAAATGACAAAAAGACGGAAGCCTATTGCCTTGTGATGTCACAATTAAACTTGCATTTATATTTTTGTTACTTAAACATGGTGCTATTGTCAGCTTATTTATGCTGAACAGTGAAGACCACGTTTTCGTCTTATGATTACATAAGTCATTGTTTTTTGCGCAGGATATAAGTCAGGATAAATTTTGAAAATAAGTATGCATAAGGCTTAAGTTAATAAACCCAAGCTACTGTCCTGCTCCTCTTGGTGTGTTTGTGGATGACGTGCCCGTCTATATTGCCTCACCTAGGGCACAAAATAGGTCCAGGTCGTCCCAGAGTGGAGATTAATGTTTCACAACTCTAGCTGTACATTAGCAATGCTGAAAAATTCCATTTCTGTTTCAGTTGGGGTTTTAGATATTTATGGAAGCATAAACCCCCTCTAATACCACATTTACACTGTTACCGCATTTATGATCAAATAATCCCACCACATTCCCTTACAATAAGGACATACTATTTTAGTTCACATAGGAGAAACAGATATTCAGTACCCCTCAGGTTCAATTAAGTAACCCATTATCCAAGCACCCCTTTAAGTTCCTCGTGTACAGTGCAGGTATAGCCCTATTCACTGAGGAGACTTTCAGCAAAGACCAAGTACTGTGCTGCTATATGCTGATCAGAGCTGTACAGGAAATACTGCAACAAAATGAAAGTCCCCACCCCCACCATGGATATCCAATTCACTTGAATTTTACCAAGGCCTGGAAATTTTTAAGAATTTGCAGAAGAACAATTCTAAGGAATTTTATGGGGAATTTATGTGGGATTTTTAATATCTCTTTCTAGCCAATTTATTTTTTGCCACTATTAAAGTAAAAGTGTCATTTTTAAAATTGTTTTGGACATAATACAAAGTACACTAGAATTTCTTCTAGCTCTTATGTTGTAACTGAGCACAACTGAAACAATTCCTTTACACAGGACAAGTTCAACTCTTCCCCCCCACCATTGCAATGTAATGAATGCAGAGGACCACTAGCTAATTAAAGCAAATTGCACTCTGACTTATCTACAAGCAATGTATAGAAATAGGGTTAGATTCAGTAAACTGTATGTGAGCTAGCAGACTAGCACTAGCTAGGAACTATATAAACTGACTGGTAAATTAATGTTGATGTTATTGCACACAAAATTGTGCCAATCGCAATGTACAACATGGAGACAGCAAAATTCAAGGACTTGCATCCATCAACTCACTAGGTTGTATACTCCATTACCCTTGACAGTTGCTCTTTATGAAACAGCCCAAAACAGCAGTTAGGATGCTCTTATTTTTCCATTTAAGTGTGACCTTTGCACACACGCTCCATCTCAGAGCATTCGCTCATCCCACATACTCTCATAGAAAAGACCGAAACTAACATTCATTTGATTTTAGCTATATACATTGTCCTTCATGATTCTCAGGAGAACTTTAGAGGGTTTCCTTCATTTCAACAGGAAGATGGGAAGGCTTTCTAATGATAAGCATAGTGAACCACAGAGCTACTTTGAAGCAGTAAGACAAGATGTGGCAAATAGGAAATAAAGATTGAGAATCACCCTCTATTAGTCACTGTAAGCAAAGACCTGCTTTGAATTGAAAATGCAATTATGCCAATTTGTGCTTTGTATTCAGGTAAAATTCCCAGATCAGTTTCTTTGGAAAAATCGGCAAGTTTTGAAATTTGCCAGAAATCCCCATTCCCACTTTTTGTAACCTTTGTTCTGCAATAAACCAAAACACCACAGCAGTGCAAGATGTTTTCTTTTTTTAATTTCTCATCTCAAAAATGTACAGTGTCCAAGAAGGTCCACATCACATGGGTTTTGGGGGAGCTCTTGGTGCACCACCACCCTGTTAAAAAAAAAGATACAAATCTGTAAGTGTCCAATCATGATGCAGAATTCTAAGTCCCAGAGCTCTGTGCAAAGTTACTTTGTGTAGGAATTTCCCTTTTACTTTCATTCAGACTTTAAACATTGCATATGCATACCATCACATCATGTGAGTCTGTCTAATTGCTCAGTCACTTAAGATTCCTAATAGCCTTTAAGTTACTTTTTAAAAGAGGGTTTGACATCCTGCAACCCCTCAGCACAAATCCATCACATGCAATTGCCAAGAATGAAACCTTCACACACTACCAATCACAAGTTGACACTAACTAATCACAGCTGACAGGTCTGCCCCATCCCTGATTACATACATCATGCCTCCTCCCATGACGGCCTTCATCAAGTATCTGTACGCTCATTATCAATAACTGCTGTCACACATTGTGCAGTTTTCTCATATCTCGATAATTGGTTTCATTTACACAACTACACAAGGGCCCAAGGGTAATCCCAGCACTCTTACTCTTGGTCTAAACACAGCAATAATGGTAGTGGTTAAGAGGAGCTACGGTATGCATTCTGTTGTCTGTGCAAGAGATTAGGAATATAAACTGCTGAGTCAGTGTTTTGTGATTTAAAATGCTGTAACATGGTTGGCTGCGGGGTGGCAGATTGACTTACGGTAGGCCTGAAGCGAGGGGGTGGGGTGCGGTCCTTGCGGGCCTCCCGGGAGCGGTTCCTCACCACCTTGCTGTGGATGGCACAGCTCACGCAGTAATGCAGCTTCACGTACAGCTTGGGGAGAACATACGCTGTGCAAGGGGATAGACAACAGACACGCGATCAATGACTGAAATCTTTAATGAACTACACAACCAAAAGCACTTTTGAGAAGTTAGGCCTGAGGCTGAGGGCTCTATCAGGTCTTATCATGGAGCGAAAATGTCACTTGTCTGGGGGATACGAAAACTATCTCACTGTTGGACAAAATATGGATACATTATCCAAATGTGTCATTTCTTAAACAATACTGACTGCCATTTTGTGGGAGAACACATCCAAGAAATCAAAACGCATGTCTGTACAGGCATTTGCCTGGATACAAGACTGACGTTAACAGAAATTACACCAAAACAGCATGCGCTGAGGACAAGTACTTAAGTATGGTTATGATGGGCAGCCTGAAGTCTAGTGGCTAAGGTACATGACTGGGACCCCTGAGGTTGGTGGGTCGAACCCCAGTCTAACCACAACTAGAACACCATTGCCCTTGAGCAAGACCCTGAACCCCACATTCAGGGTCTGTGTGGTTCTATTGATCTGACTTCTTCCAGATCCTTCCGTAACGTTACAGTATCCTAGTATGTACTCTGAATACACTATGACTGCACTTGTCATCGTGTGCTAATATATCTGAACACAATTGCTGGCCAACGTCTGTGACAGTTGGCTTCTGTCATGTTAGAACTAAAGAGTGCGACATTTACTTGCTAAGAGATTCCCCCACCTTGACTGAAAATGGTTGACCTAACTACACATTACATACTTTGCCAACTGTAGCACAGACCGTGTTTGCCAGTTATCCAAAAACACTGCAATACGTCAGGCACATAGGTGGCTTTGCTACTCACGATCGAAGACACTGGCTTCCGTGATATCCCTAACGGCGGCCGCCTCTACGATGTTCCTGATGACGAACTTCTTGATCGCCTTGTCCTTAGGAACACAGCGGGCACAGTTTGTGCAGCGGATGGGCTGGACGTGCCCACGTCCCTTCTTAGCACGACCGTTGTTCCTTCTCTTCTTAGTCTGTGGACAGACAACGAACACATGCACCACTTCATAAGAACATTCAGCTTAGAACAAGAGCCGGGTATAAAACGATCACTTGAAAAATTCCGACTAAAGATTTTAAGTTGTAATAAGTACTTGCTGCTGAGCTAATAAAATGTACCGTTCGGATACACATAACCTACACCATGCATATATCGCTAGCTGTACATTGGCTAACGTTAGCTTGCTATTTACGGTAGCCAACAACATTCTTTAACAGCAAACTTTTGTTATTGATTGACTACTGTGCAGCACGCAAGCTATTATCAGAAAAAGTGTCTCTTGCGATCTGAACTGGACCACATTTCATCGTAAACTTACTAAGATTTATCTGTGGCATGGCCAACCTAGGATAGCTACAAGGCACATGTCTGGCCTACTATGGCTGGCTAGTCACTTTACGCGTCTGGTTTTCGGCGTTACTTTCGTTTTTGTGCTATTAATCCAACAATATTTTGTACTAGAGTATATCATTTACACATACATTCCTTTATTAATGAAGTTTACAGAAATATACGTGCTAAAAATGGAAATTATGCATGTTGGGCCCACGAGTGAAGATAGACCTCACTCACCATCTCGACTACTGCGGCTGGAAAGAGGACCGGAAATAGCAGCACATAAAATTTATATGATTCCTCCGCTGACCGGAAATAGCTAAATATTTACATATTTAGGAAACTTAATAGAATATTTTCGTTTGTATTACCAAAATATTAAAAATATGAAATACAGAAATGCAAAAAAATGCTAAGATGAAACGTTATTTTTCTAAAAAGTCTTTTGTGGAACTATTTAGTCTCGGAAGGATACAATCTCGGTGACATATACTATGTCATGCATCTTCCACTGTAGTGCGTCAGCAGCGTAATTTTATTGAAGTTGTAAATGTACATTATACTTAGCGACTTGCATCAGAATTTGAGGTTTGGTCAATATCAAATGAGGTTTTTGCTGTTGTTTCATCTCTCTCCTACAAAAAACAAAAAAAACAAGTGTCTGTTTGATATAAGACGTTTTATGATTCACAAGCCGATGCAGTAGATGTGCCTATTTAACTTGATTTACATTACATCATTGAAGCAGGCTATTTAAATGAACGAAATATAATGTTCCAAGAACTTTAAATTTTGCACTGTTGTGCTGAACTGATACACCATCGTTGTTTTACAGAATGTTTTTCTATTAATTATATAACTATATTAAGTTGTATAAACTTCTCATGTGTGCAATGGTAATAATAGGCAATTTACACAGGCACCTACTTGAAACATCCATTTCAAATTCCACTCAGGGTAAGGGTAACGCAGAGTCAAACCATTCATGCCTGACACACTTGTGTTTATAGGTGGGCTACAGGCGGCCAGTCCAATCGCAAATGGTGGGAAGTCGTTCATTTGGAAGGGGGAAACATTTTGATAATGGTTTGATAAAATGTCTACGACTCCCTTATGTCCAGTTACCTGGCTTTCTCTCAGCTATTCACCATACCTCCTTTGGTAGTACTAGATTTTCAAATTTAAGTGTAATCTACATCAGGAACACAAAATCTTCAAGTGCTGTGTAGGTTACTTCACAAAATGTTCGCTCTTGTTGTTTTATTTACTCACTCAGGGAAGTGGTAGCGTCCTTGAATATTAGTCATTTACTTGATGGAAAATTGCTAAACTGTGGATATGCTGCAGGTAGGGTCATTTTATAATCTGGCCACAGAAGCAAAGGTAAGAATCAAAGCTAAGAATGTGAGGGATTATAATGTTTTACAGGGTGATACTTCAGGAGAAATGAAACAAATAATAAACAATTAAAGTTGGATGAAATATTCCTTTAACATTCCAAAATATACTGCAATGATCTTGAATTTAGTAGTAACTGAATATCATTTTAAGGTACAATGATAAATACATTTTACTTCACCAAGTTTTTCTTTGTTCTGCAGCTTGTACTGAGTGTTGAAAAACACACAATACTCTTTCATACAGATGGGATGTTTACTGAGACAAGCTCCCTGGTTTAGGCTTAATTGGCAATCTCGCAAGTGCAACATGAGGTCTGGTTCCTCTTGCAAGATCACATCATGGACAAGGACAGGATGTTTGTTAGTGATGAAATCTGCGCACTCATTTTGTGCCTCCCTCTGCTTGCCCTACCATAGCCTGGTAACCCTTTGGCACCTGCAAGCAGCAGAACCTGTCCATCATAGCCTGAAGGAGGACAAGCATATGTGTGGAACAAAGAACTACCATGCTGGACTCACTCGATAGCCTCTTTAGTTTCACACACACACACACACACACACACACACACACACACACACACACACACACACACACACACACACACACACACACACACACACACACACACACACACACACAAGCACAGAGGAAAGACCTCGTGAAAACCGACTAGAAAACGCAGAACTGAAAATGACCCACACAAGACACCATTGTCCTTGTTTAAAAAAAATTATATATACTTTATTTCTTCTTTAACTTGCTTTTCTTGTCCTTCGACCGTTTGTTGGACCGCTGGCCAGTGGACTTGTTGTAGAGGTAGAGTCCCACAAGGCCCAATAAGGTCGGTACGAGGGCGAGGCACACCAGAGGAAGGACGTCGTTGATCAGCTTCTGCCAGGCCGTCTGCTTCGATAAAGACACCACCTCCACCTCGAACTCCAGCGCTGCGTCACCTAGAGGGGTGGGGGGAGGGACGTTCATTCTCACCCACAATTCAGCCGCGTGTGCGTCTGATACGCCAGCATTCATTCTGCATGGCCTTAATCCACTATCAACCGCCTAATAAAAAGTGCTGCGTATATGTGAATGTACAGGACATAATGCTTTATGCTCATTAAAGCTTGATGGGGTACTGGCTTCCCATAAAGCAAATTAAGAAAATGAGACGCTCACTCCAATTGGCTTTAATGAATTTAGTCACCTTTACCGATATTTTTTCCATCATGTGCAATTGTGTATATTTGATGATGAGGGTATGTAAATACTGAAACATTGGTGATGGTTACTAATTATCTAATAAAATGCAGTACGTTTCTAAATGTGTCTCTTTTATACTATGAGGGACGTGCCGTTTGACAGCATGCCAAGTTCTCTCAGCCCATTCAATGTGTTCAACTGCTTGTGTCCACAGTGCGCTGTGCAACACCTGCAATGTTCTTTTTGTCTGTTTGTGTTGTGGCGCTATGTGCATTTGTGTGCACGCATAAGGTTCCTTCAATGTCGCAAAGGATCCCAGCTGAACCACAAAATCAACGGCCCGAATCAAAAAGTTATTGAATCTATATTTACACTAGGGCTCCACCTACAACTGTTCATTTCTGTTTAAACCCTATACCGAGCAGAGAGGTTTTGTATTCAGAAAAGATGTAGTGAAATACATGACTATGTATGTAAACGGCTTTGTTGTATGCTTTTTACACTTTTTTCCCAATTTACAATCCTCAACTGTATTTACAAGCCATGCTTGTCATTGCAACCACCTCGATAAATCCTGGAGAGGGCAAACAGGCAAGTGATCCATTTATAATTTTCATTATTCATAGGTCTCTAAAATGGTGCCTCCTATGTGTTGTACTCTATACAAACATCCTCTATATTGGAGAATAAAGCCAGCCTTGACTTTAAATGAATTTATATATAATCCATTATATAAATTGTTATGGAATACAGGTAGTGTCAAAGAATCTACACCTGTCACATGATACCTGTAACCCGTTAAGTATTGTTTGGTTAAAGTTTCTGCTTCTTTTCACATCGCATTACACATCTGAATTTATACAGACATGAATCCAAGGAACACACCTCATATGTAACTTTTGAAACGTGGAAGCAATGAATTGCAATGACTAGGAAGCTGGGTCTGCAACCCCAATGTTACAAGTTCAATTCCCAGTTAGGGTAGAGCTGTCATACCCTTGTGCATGTAACTTAAACTGAATTGCTTCAGTAAATAAACATCCAGCTGTATAATTGGATTGCATGTAGAAATGTAAAAACATCCTGTATGTTGAACAGGATAAGAACATCAGGTAAATCTCAAAAAAATATGTATTGTAACTTTGAGCCAGCAGGCAATGGGTGTCACCTAGACCAGAGGGGGGCACAGGCTGGCAACAACAAATAGATATCAATGCTAACAGAATCCCTCCCTTGCTAGTTGATGCCACTGCAAAGCAATGGCGCGGCCTGGATTTTGTGAAGCCTGAAACATAATGACCTGCTCCACATATGTTTTCTGGCAATCCATCAATGTTAACTTCAGGTAAGGTTAGTTTGCCTACTAAATGATATGTTTATACCCATTGGAACATTGAACATTTGAAGGTGCATCAAAATCTGTGTGGGTAATACACACCTGATGCAAGACCCTACGGACTTGAACATAAACCCAGTCCCTGAGAACCTGTCTTTACATTTGCTGTTACAGCTAGCTGCTACACCACCTCAGGTAACGTCATAGAGAATAGGCTGTTAAATTACAAACCACAGAGAAATATTTCCTTCTCTTCGTGATTAAAAAAAAAAAAAAACCTGCAGCATTATTTGGAATACTTCCCTAAATCCTCATTCAAAAAACATGAAAGAGTACACACTCATAGCTGCCAGTATGTGTGTGGTGTAAATGTAAACGTATTGCATTTCCCCTCTCTTTATGTATTGCGACTCACTTTCACAAGGGTAAGCCCTTGGGCGCGCTACGTTAGGCCCTATTCATTCCCATTGTGCGCACCGTATACAAGCTGTGAGCTTTCACACAGGCACGAGGCAGTCACAAAGGCCTGCAGTGTCTTTCAACAGCCCTGTTCAGCTATGCATTATTTAAAAGCGGGCCGTTTCAGGGCTTGCCGGCCTGTGTCAGGTACGTGTCTGCCTGATTCCGCCCGCTGTGAAAATTAGCTATGGACCCAGTCAGTGGAGGTGGGAAATTCCACAGTGTAGCCCCTCGTGATGGCCAGAATTCTTGGGCGTCCTGGTGTGAGTCCGGCCTTACCTGGGATGGTTGGGGGTACCCGCGTTTTCCGTAAGCCAGATGAGCCGGGATCAGGGCCTTGATTTTTTGTCTGGAAGACCAATGAGCGAGAAAAATCACAACTAAACACTATTACAAATATGTGTCAATAACTTTGTACCATGTAGTCATGGTGTACACACATATATACATATATATACAGTTGGCCTGCCTTATCCACGAGTATATGGTTCCTGGACCCCTGCGAATGTGCAAAAACCGTGGATGCTCAGGACACTTGTATAAAATTACCTAATTTTTCCCTATACGTGTTCATAACCAGAAACCCCACCTACATGTACTACAAAGAACTGTTAATACCCATGTAAATCATACTGAATATAATATTCTAGCATATGCTGTGCAGGAATTTCAAACATTTTTTTCGAGAATATTCTGGATTTTTAAAAAATATTTTTGAACCGCGGTTGGTCAAAACCATGGATGCCAAGCTCACGGATAAGGCCGGCCAACTGTGTATGTATATAAATATATATATATTATAATATAGACAATGTCACATTTATGTGCATGTTTTTTTGTCAAGTGTTAATTTTATCACTGCTTATTTAATATGCATAACCTAGGTTTTAAATTGTGCAACTCTGCTGTGCAACTTGTTTTTTCCCCTCCATTGACAAACTGTACTCACCCTAAACAAACTCCCAGCAGGCTCTGCTCCAGTCCTGTCAGACAGAGGGAACAGTCATCCCATTAACAGAGAGCAAAGGAAAATGAGCCGTTACTATATGACCTAATCACCAAAGATTTTCTATTGCTGTTCTAAATAATAAATTATAATCTCTTTGTCAATAATTAGCTTTGTGCCAACATCTGTTCACCTCATCAGTGACAAAGCACACCTTTGTTTTAATGTTTCATTTCCTGATTTAGCCTAATTCTGAATGTGTTGTAGTGTTTTATGACCATGAATAATTTTAATAAGATCTATGTAATGTATGTATGTACATCATTATTATAATTTCCAAAACAGAATTCTTCAAATGTAATTTGTAATAACAGTAATGTAATTAAGGACATTGCAATATTTGGTATAATATATTTTATGAAAATTATTTATTTAAATTTCTTGGATGCCATCTGCTTCACCTGAAGTACCCCACAGGAAAATAAAGGTTATTCTATTCTACTCTATTCTATTACATAGTCACAGCTACTCCATGACAGCATTTGAACTCATCTGAGTTCACAATGCAATGAGTATATCCTTTCACGGGCATTACCAACAAATCAAAAATCAAATCAAAAAATGTAGTTTTTCAAAGCTCCCATTTGTAGTCCTCAGTTAAAGTCCTTGTGATTTAACGCATAACAGCAGTTTGTTTGAGCTGTTCAAATAAGCATACAGTAACTATGTGTGTGGGTCTCTTCCTTCTTGATTCATGCTAGTGACCACTGTTTTGCCAAATTTCAGAGGTTCTGACTGGAGAGCTCATCTCAATAAAACTGAAATTGGATGGAGCAACCTTATGCCCACTCTTCATGTGAACCAATTATTTTTGTTGTCTGTTCAGAGAATATTCTTTTAATTGGTTCAGACAAGTCAGTGACTGACAGCTCCACCCATTATGAGGTTCATGGAACGTCACCCTCCAATCAGGCAGAGAAATCAGTGGGGTCAAAGTGCAGGGGGAAGGGCTTGTAATATCACCTGAAATAACTGTCCTCTTCCCTAGCTCCACAAGCAGAGGATCACGAGAAAGAGAGGAGTCTATCACTTTGCCGTCCAGCAGCTTTCCCTGGGAGCAAGAGGAAGACACAGATTGTTATTGCTGTTGGATTTCATCATTTTCTTTCCTGTTTTTCCCAAGAAAACCCATCAGTACTGTTAAGCCTCTCCCTCTCCTGCTGACTAGGAGGAGGCAGCTGTGAGCATCTGACTCCTCCGATTCACATGACTATAAACACCCGCTTCTTCTCACTGTAAACGCCCCACAAATTACACATTGCCCATGTCATTGGAGGATGACAAAGTCAACATATATTTGGCTCAAGCATCCACAGGTGCCCAACAGACCAGGAGTGATCACTAGAGAGCTAACAAGACTAACAAACTTAACTGGCCAAACCCCCTCTTTTTCCTGGCTAGGCTGGACCAGCTGTTGCCATGCCAGTTCAGGCCTCCGGCAATAGCCAGTACCAGTGTGGCTGAGACCCAGACACCCAGCTGCAGGTGTCACGTCTGCTTTCCATGTTACTGGGTGAGCCACCCAAGGCCCCTCTGTTGTTTCGCCTACAAGTGCTCCCTGTGAACAACACCACTGCTGATTGTGATTTGTGTGCAAGAACTATGGGAAATGTAGTAAAAGTGGGGCTGGTACACTTTGACTACACTTCAAGTATGCTTGACCACGAAAGGCAGACTGCCCAAGAACTGTCCATCAGCGTATGTGTCTGCTCCCTATTTTCATCACCCTATGAGCACTCTGAGGGACCCACTATTCACTATATAACACGCACAGTGATGACTGGTATCTGTGAAAGGCCTTTGATAGCACTTCACACAGTGCCTATTTAAAACCACAGGAGTGAATTCTGCCGCCCTATGAAGTGATAGCAAATAAGAAAGACAGCGACATCACAAAACCAAAAAAATAGGTTGCGCTGTCATGCTTTCATTGGTGCCTCACTACTTTCAACCAATCATTAAACAGAGTGGGAGTATTCTATGTGGCTGAGACTTGCTGGGATTTGCTGAATGTCAAAGTGATGATGGAGTCATCACTAAACCCTTCATTAAACCCAAATTGGGCGGAGCTATAATATGTTCACACACTGACATATGATACTGAGAATATCATTGTATTACTCCTTATAAACAAATCTATGTTGCTGACCTCCAATCAATAATAAAAATCCATAAACACATTATAATTGATGTATTTTATGGTATATGCTCACAATACATATGTCCTTCTCCCTGGTCCTGTTTGTTCAGCCAGAATGTATGTACTCAGATAAGGGGAAATGCTGTCTTAAAGGGCAGAGATTTCAATTCTTGACCTTCCTGGTTCAGTATTCAACAGACTAAGCACTGCACATGAGTTGTGCTCCCTGCTTTTAACAAGCAATTGGTTGAAATGAGGTTTCAAAAACCCATTAGGCTGGAGCTACCCTCAGCTGTCACTTTATCTCCACAGCCAGTGCAGACTTTGGTCAAAATCACTGAGTCAGTGATATAGTATTTTAGTTCCTCTTATTCTTGGTTCAATGAAATCTCACTCCCTGACACTCATTTTAAACTCATACAGACACGATATTTCACAAATGGCTAGTTTTAACAAAAATGGGTGGGGGGACAAACCTCTGGACTGTTGGGGTGTTGGCTGACAAAAAGTGCAAACTTGCAAGAGACAATTTGCAGCACACATATAACACTATATAATATAGACCAAACCTTTGAGACAGACAAAACGTAATATTGGAGCTAGGAATGTACTAGGACTTCTCCCTTGATTTTAACTTAACACCATGCATTTGTCTGCTATCAGTGAATTGGGCTTTTTTTTTTTTTTTTTTTTTTTTACTGTGATCAGTGATATATATTTACTTCATGAGTCTTCTTTTGAGAGTTTACTATCCACCCAGTAATTGTGCTCATTCGAAATACTGATTTCGAGGATCATCTTGCAATGAGATTGACTGATTTGGACATCTGGCAGCCACCTACAGCCAAAGTTAACAGCTGTATTTTAAATCAATTTCAGTACCTCAAATACGGCTAGCGATTGTAGCCGCCAAGTAGTGTGGTCGTCAAAGTAGAGTTTGCAGAGGTTACATTATGTACATTTTAAACATCTGTTTGCATTTCTAATCTGGCTGAATTTAAACAGGCGACCTTGGCAACTGTGAATGTACACGTTAGCGAGCTTCAGCGACTGTTCACAGTTATGAAAAAAAAATTATTTCACAAAACATTGATGCTGCAATATTGTATGTTTGACGATGGTGGCTGAAAGAATAGTGAGACGTTCGGCACACGCAGTATGTGTTGACCGTGTGTATGCCCTCAGGAGCACAACCTCTCGCCTTCGCATTGTTGACGCGTCTTGAATAGGAGTGCTGACGTGTTGCTCCACCTTTGAAATTGCAGCCGACTGGACGCCTGCAGACACTGAGCGTACCGCTAACGCACGAGTTAACGTTACACAGCGTGTCTCTATGTAGGCAGTCATTCTAAGGCGACCTGTTAAAACGCCCTTTGTCACAAGGCGTAGTTTTTTTTATAGTGACAGCATGGCACATTCGGTTTGCTTAATTACCTACAGAGCAAGCCGGCGCAACAATATGTCTTGAGTAAAACACATTGTTCTTCTCATTTGTTTTAATGTCCTTTACTTACATGGAGTGTATCATTGTGTTGCATTTCAAAACAAAACTACATGAACATTATTGTTTTGCACGATTCTCCCTCGTTTCGTTGTACTTACCGTATAGTGGATTTGCAGGGTGTCTCCCATTTCTGACGTTTCAGTACAGGATTCGGGTTTCACCTTGTGCGGGGGAGCAAAAAAGTTTGAAAAAGTGTGGAAAATAAGTACAGAATAAAAAGGCCAAAATAAAAAGACTAAAACACGTTCTGCTTGTTATCACATCTGTTGAACGGGGAGATATAAACTATCATGAATACAACGTCAGCTGGACTATAACTACAATGTTTTAAGGCTTTGCCTGCTACGTGTCTCCCGGCTTCAGTAGCCTGCACAACACCCATTAGCCTGCCAGCTATTTGGCCGCTTTTTAAAAGTTTGGATAAACTTACCAATGTTTCTACCAGCAGCTCTTCCACCGCATTTTGCTCTTGGTCCGTCTCCTCCACTGCTCCACAGCCGAAAACAGCGAACAAAACGACTAGGATGACCCCAGCCTGAACTTTCATTATACTGCGGTATATTTTTAAACCAGAATAATTTAGATTTGGATAAATTATTTCAACTAAGCGCCAATGCAAGCCTACCTAGACGACCACAAGTTGCTTTAAGCTGATGTGTTCAATACAGTGATAACGGGGCAGCCGTCACTCGAACTTCTGTACCAACACCTGGATATCCAGAGTCCCCGCCTCGAAAGTCCTCCAGCATCCCATAAGCCCCTCCCGGCCGTGACATTTTTAGCGTTTACCTCGGTTCCCCTTTCTGTCAGACGGGAGGAAAGTAACATATGTTACCATTACTGTAACTCAGTGTTTAGACAGTAATTACAGTCTTCTCGATATGTAGTTTTCATATGTAGGACCTCAAATATAGGGCGAATTCTGAGCAACTAAAACTACTTTTCCCTGAAATTTAATGTTAACCATAATATTTTCACAACATGATTTTGATTTTCTCTCGTTTTCTTTATTTTCATTTATTTATTTATTTATTACAATATATTTATTCGTTTTCACTTTTACAACAACTAGGAAATGGATACAAAAGACTAAACAAAAACCAAAAACATACAACACCAGCTCAGACTAATGCACACAACACCATGAGTTACAATGATAACGTGCAACAAGAACCAGAAGATTCCAGAAAATCCCTGCAGCATGATGGCAGACATGTCAGGCTCTACATAGTTCAGATAAGTTTCCAGAATTTCATAAAATTGGTCTGTTTTTGAATGTAACATACACGTAAGGTACTCTAATGACACTAAATCAAGCAGCACTCTCTACCAGCCTTTGAGTTGGCACTTTTTTAAATTAATCCACTGCAATAAAATAGTCTTCCTGCAGTATAAGTAAGAATACAGTACAGTCTCTTGTTTTTTGATGTTACATGTCTGCTTGGGAGACTGAGTCAATCTCCAGTCCCAAACCCAATATTATTTTCTTTTTCAAAGACAATGAATTACAGTACAAATTTCGTCTTGCATTTAAGCCACAGGGGTGAAAGAGTAGGGTTGAAATGGTGTCTACTGTTGGGATATGTGCATTCTGTGGATACTCTTAAACTGAATTGCTTTGGCACGGCTGCAGACTGAAATTGATTTAGCATGTCTCCGGGTATCTTCCCACTCCTCATCATCGATTGTGACAGATAGTTCCCTCTCACATGTGCCCCTAAGCCGCTGTAAAGCAACAGGTGGTGCGAACTGCTTAGCCTCATATTGTAGGCTAACAGACATCCTTCCAGCTGTTTGAAATAATGGTTTCTCAGCAGGAGATCTTTCAGGATTGTCAATTGACGTTGTGCCATGCAATATATAGTGCCTTATCTGCAAATAACGAAAGAAGTCCTGCCTGGGAATACCATATTTCTCAATTGCTCAAATGTCATTACTGTATTATCAGAAAGTAAATCCTTCAGTCTACTCATGTCGCTATTACCCCATTGTTTAAAACCTGCATCAACCAACCCAGGCTGGAAATTAGAATTATTCATAATAGGGGTTAAAACAGATGTCAGTTTTGACCTTCCTTCGAGTCAGCACACTAACAGCCAGGCCTTATTGTTGTAAGTGTAGTAGGGTTGTCACAGCTCGACCAAATAGTTTTAAATTTCTTAAAGAACAATAAGCCCCTTAGTGGATACTTTGAAAGGGAAGTATCAACACCCAGCCAAACAAAGTTTGGATTATTTTCGACTCAGTCATTAATATATCTTATATGAACACACAGCTGATATGTTCTGATATTTGGTAAGTTCAGACCCCCCACAGAGTCCTGATAACCACAATGCAGCCATCTTAAGCTTTGGTTTGCGTTTACTGCATATAAAGGAATTAAGCCAGCCATTTAGGTCTTTCCTCACCCTATTCGGGAATAAAACAGGAATCATTTGGATGGGATACAATAATCAAGGTAATATATTCATCTTTACCAGCAATATGCATCCTGATCAAGAAACAGGCAAAGTATTCCATCACTCCAAATCCTGCCACACCTTCTTGAACAGGGGAACAAAGTTTACTTTGTTAAGTTTCGGAGTTATAAATACACCTACACAAGTACACAAAACCTGCCAGTCACCTCTAAGAGGGAAAAGAAGGCAAAGCAACAGGTATCGAATTAACGCTCCCCAGTGGCATGGCTTCAGACTTGGTCAAATTAATTTTGTATCCAGAAAAATTGGTACATAACTTAATAACGTTAAGTAGAGCTGGTATTGACGTCTCTGGACTGGAAAAAATACCAAAACATCATCTGTGTATATGCTTATCTTATAATGCACAATATCAACTTGTAAACCTTGTATAGTGAGTGTCATCCTTAAGGCCCCCACCAATGGTTCAATGGCAAACAAGAGGGGTGACAAGGGGCAGCCTTACCTTGTTCCTCTATACATTGGGAAAACGTCCGATCTAAGCCCACTGGGCAAAATAGCTGCCTGGGGATTGTCATACAGGACCTTGACCCATCAAATGAAATTCTCACCAAGACCAAATTTGTTTAAAGAATAAAATATGTAGGCCCATTCTACCCAGCCAAAGGCTTTCTCAGTGTCTCCATTCTCTTCATGTATTTGCTTGATTTCTGTCATTCTACTCGTAAGTAGTCGGAGAAATATCATGAAAACGATTGCGTTGACTGTCAGAGGTAGTGTAGGCCTATGAGGTAACGTATAAATGGATTCCGAAGACGAATGGACGGGGTTACGTAGGGGGGTGAACTCAAATGGTGTACCATGTGTTATTGGTTTGAAGAACGAAATGTTTTCCTTATTATAGCCTTCAGTTGAATTCTCTTTTCGGCCACTAGATGTCAGCAAAAATTTACTTATGAATACTGTGACGTATCATACTAGTCTGGCGAGATGGATCTGATGACAGCATTTATAAGGCCAGTACTGAAATTCCCAGGGTGTCCGCTAAGACCATTCAGAAAAAAGAACCCTGCCCTCTCAGCCTAAAAATAAGAAACAACTTACTATTTATGTTAATCCAGCTGGATAGTTGTAAAATTCCAATTTGCCAGCTAGATAGCGAAAGTGAGCATTGGTTTGTTGTAAAATCTTCAATTTCTGTCTTTTGAAATTCTGTACTGATGCAGGGAAACTGCTGGTTCTGATTGGCTGACACAAGCACACTGCAGGCCATGGCTGATGAACTTCACTCTTGTGCAATGACACACGTGCAGCCAAGCCACCTGAACCTCTATGACCCTGGATAACACCACAGCCAGTTATTCACTGCTCTGCAGAGTTACCGGCTGCAGTCAGGTTCAGTATAAAAGCAAGTGGGGGACAGGCACAGTGAACCATTGCTTTGACAGGCTAACCTCTGCTAGCTAGTACTTTGAGAGTACTTTGAGAGATAGTACTCTCTTGGAGCTTGCTAGGGCTGCTAGAGCAGCTAGGGCTAGGTACCTTGCTTGGGGGGTACCAAAAGAACCATTATTACCATTATACCACACTGCCAGCCCAATGCATTATGGTACCACCATTCAATCACAGTCTTAAGTTGTGATTGAGCTGGAGGGAAAGAAAGAGAGAGAGAGAGAAACAGAGGGCCTACAACACATTCTTCAGTTGGGAGACTAGTCCCTCTTCACTTAACCTTGTAGTGGATGTTCTGGAAAGTTGTGATTAAGGCGTTCAGGGTGTTCTGGAAACGATTAAGGGGGATGGGATGTGGAGGGAAGGGGAAGGGGAAGGGGAAGGGTAGGGGTGGTGTGGGGGGGGGTCCCTGTTATGCAAGCGTCCCTCTCTGTGTGCAGGCAGGCTTGTGGATGGGTGCAGGGGTGGAGCTGGGGTGTGGGGTGTGTGGGGGGCCGGGGGAGGATTGGGGGGGGGCTGCGTGCGGCTCTTGTGGTATGCTGTCCTCGGTGTCACCGCATCAGGGGGAAGTAACAGCCAAAAACGAAAACGTCTTCCATGCGCTGTTTTTTTTCTCCGACAGGCAGATGCTTTGGAATACCAGATGGGCCAAGCGCCGGGGACGAAACTGATGAAAAGGTGCTGGCAATCAAATTCCCACCCACGCATGAATATACATACGCACAGTTACGCATAGCTGCGGTTTGAAGACCCCCCACCTTCCCTTTCCCTCCCCTTTTGCCCTGTCCTGTGGAATTGTGGGGATTTAACTGAGTCAGTGCTACCCTGAAGCCCCGATACAAACTGACTGTAGTAGAGCAGTTTCACCACCGCCACTAATCTCTGTACTCTCAGGGCCAATCAAATCCCACCGTGGCAGGTGAATGCTGGGATACATGAGTGAATATGCAGGAGCACTTATTTGGTCTGTGGTGTATGTGTGTGTGTGTGTGTGTGTGTGTGCGGACCCAGGTCAATCAGTGGTAGTAGTGGCACATGCATGCATGTGTGTGTGTAAGCGAAAGGCAATGGAATGTGTCAGTCTTCCTGTAAGCCACTCTCTAACTCCCAAACTGCAGCACATAAACATTCCTCTCCCTGTGTGTCAGCACTGAGTCCCAGCCCGCTGTCGCTGTAAAAACAGCCAGTAATTAAAACCAAAAACCCTGTGCTGCCGCTTCTCTCTCTCTCTCTCTCTCTCTCTCTCTCTCTCTCCCTCTGTCCCAAACAACACATTTTCACGGGAGAGCACTGAGACAATGTGTCACTGATGATTTCGGGCTCAGTCCAAGTCCCCGCTTCGCACAAACAAACACAGATTCCTAACGCGATAAATCTCAGGGACAGGCAGTCAAACTCACTGACAAGAAGATGCTCGGTCCCACAGATGTACAGACAGACATTAGACTCACTGTCCAGATTGGAGAGACACAGAGACGGCAAGACAGACAGACAGGCAGGTAATGACGTAGCCCTGTGGACTCGGGGGCACATGTCACCGGAGAGTGGCGCAGACTGTACAATGGCAGTCAACATGCGATCTCCGCAAATCACTTATTCCACACATGTGTAAACACTTACAGTGCAATCAAAGCCAGGTTGATAGCAGATATAGAATATGAAATGGTAAATCAGTTTGGTTATCGGTTCAAGCAGAACGCAGAGCCAAAATAAGCATTCCAATATGTGAGAACGGATATGGTCGTTCAGAGTTCTGTTGATGACATGAACAGAATGACTAAGATCTCTTCATATGTCAGCTGAAAATGTCAAGGTATACCCTGGGTATTGTGACCAGCATGCATAACCAGTCTAAACTGGTTTCCTATATGTGTTAGCATTCTCATATATAACTAATTCCACATGTGTATCTACTATTATATGTAACTAGTTTTATATTTGTAACCATGTAGTTCACATGTGTAACTACATTAGTGTCATATGTGTCACCAGTCTTATACGTAACTACTTTCATATGTGTCACTAGTATAATATGTAACTAGTTCAAATGTTTAACCAGTCTTATATGTAACCAGTTTCAAATTTGTAACAAGTTCATATGTGTAACCAGTCTTATATGTGACTTGTTTCATATGTGTAATCATTCTCATTTTTAACTAGTATTATATGTAACTAGTTTCATATGTAGATAGATGGATTTCTTCATTAATCTGAGGAATTCTTTTTGTGTTAACCATGTGTAACTAGTTTCATGTGTTTGTAACCAACTTTAAACTTTTTTCTTTGAATGAAAAAAAAAGCCAGAAACGGAATCAACCACTGAACCTCCCCATCCCCGACCTACCAGCTCCTTTCAACACTCACCACAAACACATACACACACACACACACACACACACACACACACACACACACACACACACACACACACACACACACATACACGTGGATGGCTCCGACTGCTCTCTGAGAGGTTTCATTTGCGCTGTCACACGGCGTCTCGAAGATGACACCATATCCCCCACGCGAAGCGTCCCCCATTCCGTCCCAGCGATCTGGGCCTCGTGGTCACAGCGTGGAGGGGGTCGGTAACGGGGCGTAAATTATTCCCCCTTTCCCCCCCTCCCCATTTTAAGTTAGGCACCCCACACAGACACAAGGCCCCCAGACATCCCACCTATTGCTCACAGCGACCCGGCAGTCTGTCCACATTCCGGATCCTGATTCACCATCCTCAGAATTCCGATCTCTGGGAACAGCGGTTTGAGTGTGAATGTCTGGAGTTCTGTGGGCAAGGGTGAGGGCTTCCTGCCCCCACTACTCCAGGTCCTGCTCTCTCACTCCTTCTCTCCCTCTCTCTCTCTCTCTGAGTCTCTTGCCATTACCGTCCCCTCCATCCCTCTATCTCTTACCCTTCCTCTTTCTGTCACTCTGTCATCTCCGTTGGGCCCTCAATCTCCCTCTCTATCAATCTCATTGTCCTCACTGTAACCCCGTATCTCTCCCTCTCCCTGGCTCTTTCCGTCTCTCTTTCTCTCTAGCGGTGATTTATTGACATGGCAATCATACGTTATTTGTGTACCACAGCGAGTGACACATTATTAGCAGGACGTGCGAATTCCTGATTTACACACAATTGTTTTAGATTCATTTCAGAAAACCGCCAAATTCATGCAGACATGTCAGTAAGACGGGACGGTAACCAAGCACAAGCTGAAATTTATGACTCAGTGTATGTAAACGGCAAAGCCCAGTTGCAATTTAGGATATGTCCCCAAACCTCCCCAAAACAGAGCTGAAGGAGGATAAAAGACTGAGGGAGAAAGACAGAGGTTGGAAAATTTTGAGCATGTCACTGTAGAATGTTATGAAGACTTAAAGTGAAGCATAACTATAACTTTGTGGCTTCAGAACGTGATTGGGCAGTTCAAGATGTTTGTATTTATTACTTTGCGTCCCATTGGCCGGAGAGCAGAGGCTGGTGTAATTTGTTCTGTGGTATTGCAGGCCTGTTGATGAGCTGGAGATGAAGATGTCACTCTGGTCACGGTGGAGATGGATATGCTTATTCTTGGGGTGAAACCATCTGCTAAAACGAGACCGTGGCTGGAGGCTGGAGGTTAGCGCTCCCTGACTGTCTGCTTCCCAGCTGCTGTGTCCATGCACTGCCCTTCTGTAACACACACACACACACACACACACATGCACCCCCACACCCACACACACACACATACTCACACACACACATGCACTCCCACACACATACTCTCACCCACACACATGTACTCTCACACACACACACACACACACATGCACTCCCACACCCACACACATACTCACACACACATACACACACACACACACACATGCACTCCCACATGTGCATGCACACACACCCAGACGGACACTCCAAAACACACATACCTGCACTCTCCCATATCCACACACACAAACACTCTCCCACCCCAATGCTAACACACCAATAAAACATATCTATATACACCTAAACACAAACATATGAACAAAGTGTGATATGTAATGGAAACCTCCCTTTCTCACTTTTTTTTTATCTAAAAGGGTCCTCTTGTATATCACTCTGGACCCCTCAGTTTCCCCTCCTTAGTCCCTCTATCTCCCAGGAGCAAGGATTGGTCAGCATTTTCCTCATTGTGGTGACCCAAAATATATCTACATTCTCCCCTCCACAACACACCCCAAACCCATACCCCCCCCAAAAAAAAAGTGTCCCCTCCACAGGCCCCACACCCTCCGTAAGGAAAACAATCTTCTGTAATTTTAAAGGAATTTTAATAAGAAGCCCTGACCCTTTCGCTGTTGTGCTTTTTTGCGCGGTATATTATCTTCTTCGCGGGGAGAGTCGCGGTGGTAACGGCGGTAGCGGTAGCAGCCAGTTGTTTACGCTGCGCCTCTCCGCGCGGTCCAGGACGGGTTTCTCTGTTTCTCACAGCATACGCGGCTAAGTGGCACACAGTTAAGCTTTCCTGGTATAGGAGAGGGGGCGGTGAGGTTCTGGGCATTCTGTGCCTGGAACGTCACCTCTTGGCAGGCTACAGAACAAGGGTGGTTTAGCTGAAGTCACTTCATTGATTCAGTTTGTTAATTAGAATTAACTAAACACACACACACACACACACACACACACACACACACACACACACACACACACACACACACACACACACACACACACACACACACACACACACTACTATTATTATTATTTTTTTAGCTATCAAAGATACATTACTTTTATGGTTTTTAGTATATAGTATTTATGTTTTGTAGTATATAGTATTTCCTGACTGTAACATAACCAGTATTACCATTTTTTAATATATAATATAGTAATGGGCATGTTCACATACAACAAGTTTGTGATTCAAATCTTGTCATTTGATAAACAATAATCTTTTCTGTGTTTCACATTAACTTCATCAACCTGAAACTGAGCATTATGGGAACAGAAATATGAACAAGTTTGATAAAACTGATATGTCACCTGGCTAGGTGCTTGCGTGCTGCTCTTCTACAGTTACCTGGACAGGTGATACAGTTTGAGGTGTGATGGTGGGAGAAGAAACAGGACAGGCAATACTGCACCTTTAAGCCTGTTAATTCAGGTGTGGATCACTCTGTGAGAACATCTATTGTAAGAAATTGTTTAATGAAACAAATTTGGAATCCGTACATGGCGGAGAGAGAGAGAGGTTGGTAACGTCTCTGCCTGACTGAGTACACTTGGCTTTAGGGTTCGGCTCCCCCTCAGCAGTTTGTAAATGGTGCCATCCTGAGATTGCATGACATTAATACAGCAAAGAGGAGGAGCTAGCCAGGAGAGGGAGGAGTTGGCAGGAGGAGACTGAAACAGTAAAGGGAGATTAGCCAGATCCACTACAAACTGGCTTTGATTGATCCTTTCTCTTGAATTTATGTCATTAAACTTCATTAATTGACCTAAATCTGCTTTTAATTGATTTTTGGAGATTAACGAGCTTCCCAATTTAATATGGTACGAGATTAATTAAATTATATTTCATTTTAATGAAGTTTAATTAAATTTTGTTTAATCTTTATGGCAATACTTTCATGTACATCACACACAGCAGGTATTTTATTATTGTAGCATTTTCAACTATGGTGAAGGAATCTTTACGATGAAATTTTTTACTTTGTAACTTTTTAAAAATCACTTTTTTTTTGTTTTTTTTGTAAATGAAATTATTTTACATTCAATGTCCGCAGAGTTTATGGGATCACAGATGTGATCAAACAGGAACCAGAGTCCACCACTGAGAGCATGTGCGGTTTGAGACTTGTTAATTGTTCATGACAAATCAAAATGGAGGCGGAAAGCAGGCACAGGTGACCTCTCAGATTTTCCCTTTAAAATTCATTGTCTGCAATTATGGCTCACATAGAAAAGCATAGCAGAATTACAGCTATCTAATTTCACTCTTCCATTTAGGAAACCGGGACCACAAGTTAGTGCTTTCCTCTGTTTCTGTCCTCACTCTTTTGACCCCCCAACCACTGTCCACCATCCCTCTCTCTCTCTTTCTCTCTCCCCCTCTCTCTCCTTCCTCCCCGTCTGCCTGCCTCTCCCCTTCTGTTTTCTGGTTTTGGGAGAGATGATGAATATATATTTTGCGGTTTTGTTGTTGTTCCCCCCCCCACCCCTTTTCCCACCCTCTCTGTCCCGGCTCACCGCATGGCAGTGCTCACGTGTCAAAGGTGGCTGCTGGAGGGACAGACTGTGGGAACAGCCGGTTAGCCTCTTCCAGGCTCCCCTGTGCCACGTCCAGAGGACCAGCCATCAATCCAGTACTGCCCCAACCCACCCCCCCCCCTGGCCCTGGCCCCCCAACCCACACACCCTCTCCCCAATAATCCGCGGAAGCAATTTCATCTCGACCGGGGTGGCAGCCCATTGTCGCTGTCCCCCTTCACTCATTCCTAATTAACTCCCGCTTTGTCTCGCATCCCGGCCCCCAGATCCATCTCCTACTACATTCCGATCCAGGTTGGTGTGAACACTCCCAGGCAACCCCTGTCCTTAATCCCGCTACCCCCCATCACCCCACCCCAACCCCACCCCAACCTCACCTCTCCACCTCCCTCCATCTCCTCACCCACCCACCCACGCAAAACCTACGCCAACACACACACACACACACACACACAAACATGAAGGAAAAACCGCATTCTTTCTCAACCTGCCCGTCACCTTCTCGCACAGTTCGGTAGCGCCATTAGCCTCCTTGGGTTTTTTTTTTTTTAAAGGAGAGAATGAGAGAGGGGAGGGAGGGAGGGAGAGAGAGAGGGAGAGAGAGGGAGGGAGGGGGAAAGTAGAGGAGGGCTGAAAGTGACTCCAGCTCAGACAATTAGAACAATGGGCCGGGCCGGCGGGGGGCTAACTCGCGGCGTCACGCCTGGGTGGTGGGGTATTTTGTCGGTTTAATGAATTGTCCGTCAGGCCCGGGGTGCTCCGCGGCTCGTCAGGAGCAACCAGTGGGGGCCCAGACACTAAGTCCGTATTTATTACTCTGCCTTTGTCACTAATTGAGCTAATTACCACTGAGTCCTAAGCACTCCCACACTGACAGATCAACCCCCTCGCTCCCCCCCCCAACCCCCCACATCCACCTCCTCCCAGGCCGTTGTCATGCCTGGGAACCGAACCTATGGCACTCCTCTCTCTCGCTGTCTCTTTCCCTTTCTCTTTCCCTCTCGCTCACTTTCTTTCCTTTTCCTCTCCTCTCTCTATAATTCCCTTTCTCTCTCCCCTCTCTCTCCTTCGTCCCGGCTCACCGCATGGCAGTGCTCACGTGTCAAGGTGGCTGCTGGAGGGACAGACTGTGGGAACAGCCGGTTAGCCTCTTCCAGGCTCCCTGTGCCACGTCCAGAGGACCAGCCATCAATCCAGTACTGCCCCAACCCACCCCACCCCCTGGCCCTGGCCCCCCAACCCACACACCCTCTCCCCAATAATCCGCGGAAGCAATTTCATCTCGACCGGGGTGGCAGCCCATTGTCGCTGTCCCCCTTCACTCATTCCTAATTAACTCCCGCTTTGTCTCGCATCCCGGCCCCCAGATCCATCTCCTACTACATTCGATCCAGGTTGGTGTGAACACTCCCAGGCAACCCCTGTCCTTAATCCGCTACCCCCATCCCCCACCCCAACCCCACCCCAACCTCACCTCTCCACCTCCCTCCATCTCCTCACCCACCCACCCACGCAAAACCTACGCCAACACACACACACACACACACACACACAAACATGAAGGAAAAACCGCATTCTTTCTCAACCTGCCCGTCACCTTCTCGCACAGTTCGGCAGCGCCATTAGCCTCCTTGGGTTTTTTTTTTTTAAAGGAGAGAATGAGAGATGGGGAGGGAGGGAGGGAGAGAGAGAGGGAGAGAGAGGGAGGGAGGGGGAAAGTAGAGGAGGGCTGAAAGTGACTCCAGCTCAGACAATTAGAACAATGGGCCGGGCCGGCGGGGGGCTAACTCGCGGCGTCACGCCTGGGTGGTGGGGTATTTTGTCGGTTTAATGAATTGTCCGTCAGGCCCGGGGTGCTCCGCGGCTCGTCCAGGGAGCAACCAGTGGGGGCCCAGACACTAAGTCCGTATTTATTACTCTGCCTTTGTCACTAATTGAGCTAATTACCACTGAGTCCTAAGCACTCCCACACTGACAGATCAACCCCCTCGCTCCCCCCCCAACCCCCCACATCCACCTCCTCCCAGGCCGTTGTCATGCCTGGGAACCGAACCTTGGCACTCCTCTCTCTCGCTGTCTCTTTCCCTTTCTCTTTCCCTCTCGCTCACTTTCTTTCCTTTTCCTCTCCTCTCTCTATAATTCCCTTTCTCTCTCTCCCCTCTACCTCACTTCTTCTCTTCCTCTCTTTTATCAGCCCTTTCCCCCATTTCTCTCCTCTCTCCTTCAGCTCTCTGTCTCATCCCCCTATCCCCTTCTTCCTGTCTTTCTTCCTTTCCCATTCTCCCCCCCCTCTCTCTGGTCTGCATTCCTCCTCCTCTCTCTGCTCCTCCATGTGGTGTGGCACTCACTCTCTCCTTCTCTCTCTCTGTCCCCTCTGACCCATCCATCCGTTTGAGCGTGAGGGTTTGTGACAGTGTCTCGCGACGCTGCTGTCCCGTTCGTCCTCTCCCTCTCTGAATCACCCCAGAGCTCCTGGCCCGTTCTCTCAGCCTCATCTTTCTTTCTATCAACAGAGCAATTAGATCCTGGCGCATAATAACACGTCTCCCATAACTAGCAAATATATTGTTATTCTGGCGTGCAGATATAATTTTAGAGGGCGAGAGAAATCTGTCATTACTCATGTGACTCTCTCTACCTCTCCCTCTGTTGCGGTTTTTCCGCTCCCTCCATCCTCCGAAGGCCCTTCATTTCGTTTCCAGTGTTTCTTTTCTTGTGGGTCTTTGAACACATCTCCGCTCAGCCTCCCTCCCTCTCTCACTGTCCTCTGTTCATCCACCCTGTCCTGTCTTGGTTGAACCGTCCCTTTTTTCTGTCTCACCCTCTCTCTTCGTCCCTGCTTTAGCCTAGCTCTATCCTCCTGTCCTTCTTCCTCCTCTCCTTCATCCCTTTGTCTCTCCCTTTTTCTTTCTCTCTTCCTTTCAGTCTATCCTCTCTCACCTCTCCTGCTCTCCCTCTTTCTTTGTTGTCTTCTCTCTTTCCATTTCTCTCTATACATGTCCCTCCTTTCTTTCTCCTCTCTTTCCATATCACTAGTCTCACCCTCCTCTATCTCTCCCCTTGCTTTCTTTGTTGTCTCTCTCTTGATCCTCTCCCTCTCTCCTGTCTTTCTTTTCCTGTCTCTCCTCTCCCTCCCTCCCTCCTTCCTCCCCCCCTCTCTCTGGGTTGGGTTTCTGGGGTTCTGGTGGGCTCAGGGATCGGGGTTTGTGGGAGCGCTGGCCGGCTCCACGCGGGCCTGCAGCGCTCCGCCTGGCTGACCCCCCGTGCCCCTGCGACGCGTTGCGGCCGAGCGCGGGGGGAATGGAGCTAGTGCCTCCAAACTGCTGCGGTTTGAGCGGCCTGCCAGAAAAGGGGTGGGGGGCGTTGGGGGGGGGGGACTGGAGGAGTGGAGTTGGGGGTGTAAGCTGTCATTATTTCATTTATTATTTCTTTCATTTTTTTTCCAGCATTAAGTAAATGAAGCAAAACGCTCTGTGTCGTAAAAATCTACATAATAGGAGCTATGCGTGCTGGTGTCCAGGGTTCCACTGTGGTTTATTTTTCGTTTGGAGTTTCTGGGTGCAGCACAGCAGAGTTTTTGGATATAGAAGATGGATCGCTAATGTGGTGTAATGGGTGTACCAGGAAGATGGTCGGACTAATATCTCCACACTGCCCCGCCCTTCACCTTACGTTAGGAACTCGAAACAGATTATTACTTTTTCATTTTCTTATTTCTATTCGTATTCAATTTTTTCCCATTCATGTCTGTGACTACTGCAGACCACACAATGTTCTGTGGGAATTACAACAACAAAAATTGCAAACCTGGCTTTGGTTCACAACAGTAACACTGAACAGTGGGAGAGTGTTTTTGGGGGAAGATTGCATAAATGTGAAGCTGGTGAGAAACTGAAATGTTCCAAAAAAAAGTGCGGAGACAAGAGGAGACAGACAAAATCAGAAGTTAGAAGAAACTAACAAGAACGATGGAATAAGTAATAAAATGCACAAGTGAGGGGAAAAACAGATGACAGGGAATCGAACGTTTAAGTTTTATATAAATAAAGAAGAAACAAAGGGGGAAAGGAAAGAAATATAGGAAAGTTATTGCTCCAAAGAAAAAAGATGAGTCCATATGAAGAAGGGTTTCTGACAGGAAAATACATTAAAGCCAATAAAATAGCCAAATGACGACAAGGAAAGACATCTTAATTGAAAATATAAACTTTTATTGATCTATAACACTAAAAGAAATAAAAAAAACACTTTACACTAAATCTTTAAACAGGAAAGGGAATAAAGATTTTCTAAAATACTTTAGTTTCACTGCTCTCCTCTAGTACAGTATAAACCTTCTTAATAAATATATTTTTTTATGTATTTACAGAATCGGAGGAGGTCATGTTCAGACCAGGCCTGGACAAGGACCACAGTAACGTGAATCTTGTTCCATTTCAAAAGTTCTGGATGAAACAGATTACCCATCACTGATTTCTGTCTCTCCGTGAAATCCTTGTGCCACCCAAATCAATGCACAAAGGATTAGCACAAAACAAACCCCCAAAATTCTTATCCGTATTGACAAGCTCTTCAAAGTCCACCACACCCTCTGCTTGTTATGGGACATGGATTTTGTTTTTTTTTCTGGGGAAGGGGGGGATGGCATGGTCTTCATTGTCACTGTATGCAACATCAGCATAAATTATGTATTTACAATATTTTGGTTACATCAGCTGACGTACAGTGTAGTTCTACTTTTAGTGGCAATCAAGAAATCGCTATCTACCCATTCCAGGGGCCTGCAGCCTCCTTGAAATCCCTTTTCAACTTAAGCAAAGTTGCAATTAGTTTATGTACATTAGGGTAGCAGGCTGCATTTGACCTCAACACACTGGAGCGGAGCTTTGCCAGAGAATGCTACTGTCCTAATGCAATACAAATGTGCTTCTACTGAATGCTGGAAGCAGAGCCAAAATGGAGGCTCTGGAGTCACTAACGAGCATCTGGCTCATTTAGTTGTCATGATGTCCCAAACCCCTGTAAATTAACATTTTTAGTTTTTTCTTTTTTTCGGGCGGGGGTGGGGGAGCCTATCTTCATTAGCAGCCACCACCATGTTTGATGTTTTTGCTGCTCTTACATAAATACAGTAAACCAAGTAAACCCAATGTTTTTTTAATTATATTTGTTGAATATGAACACGCTTCTTTTCTGTACCATTTTGTACATGCTAAAGCTTTTTGAGACAAGCTGTATGAAATTAGATTCTTTTTTTTTCGAAAGAAGGATATGCTTGCAGTTGAGACCAGTCGTTTTATAGCGTACCATAGTGTGGTAAGGCGCAGAGTAGTAAATCATACAGGAGGTGTAGGAGATTACAGTGAAACTCAAATAAAGACAGGAAATGTGGGGAATTATGGGAGGAAATCAGAAGAGGCTGGGGTGGGATCCAGAGGTTTAATGGAGCGATTGAATGGGGGGGAGTGGGATACGGTACTTAGAAATTCCTCGAGGTACCCTCCTCTTTTCATACTGTTTTACGTGAGAAAACAAGCGTATCAAAAAAAGAAAAAACATTCACTGACATTTGAAATAACCACTCTGTTTGTACGGGATTTTTTTGACCGTTTTTTTTTTTTTTTTATGAGAGAGCATGCTTGTGGCTCCATGACCACGCCACCATCTGTCAGACAACGTGTTCAGTTTCTTTCCTTCCCCACTGAACCGTGTGGCTTTTGGAGGGAGAAGGGTGGAAACACAGAGAAGAGGACGGATGGTGAGTGAAAGTGAGGGACAGACAGAAAGAGAGAGAGAGAGTGAGAGAGAGAGGGAGGGAGAGAAAGAAAGGGAGACAGAGAGAGTGAGAGAGAGAGACGGAGAAAGATGGAGAGAGAGAGGGAGACAATGTTATTATAGTTTATAGCTTTCAGGTCCCACAACCTCCTCAAATATTTTAAAATGTTTTTCAAGCTTCCTTCTCCCTTGATACTTCAGTATTTTCATGGCAATTATTCTGCTGCTAGGCCAGGAAACAGCTGATTAGGACATTATACTAACTATATCTCTAACATTCTAAGACTCGTTTATAAGTAGCTTGCAACCACTGGAGGAGGTAGAAAATGGGCCATAAACCTTTACATTTTATCTATATGAAATGTGCACAATAATATCGTACTTAGATGATCTATTTTTTTTTTTTAAAAAGTCACTTCACATAGGAAAAGATTTGTCATGTTCAATTAGTCTGGATCTTAGACACTACTATTTACAACTAAATACAATTTAGTACAGTAGCTCCTCATAAAAGTGGTTCAGAAGTAATCAAAGTGTAAATCGTATTATCAGTTTAATACCTGCTCACTACATGTTTAGTAACAGTTTAAGTTAATGCTTAATTAATGAGTTGTAACATGTTTATTAAATGTTTATTAACTTTATGGATAGGCTCTTTCTGTCTGTTTTTTTCCACAGTATCGGGCTGCACTCGGTCACAGTCTCATATTCCCAGCTCTTTAGTGTTTCCCTGTGCCTCAGACATCATATTTTGGCCTTGTTTAACTTTGTTTTCAACCGCTCTCTCCCTCTTTCTCCTTCCTGTTTCCGCCACAATCACTGGTGTAACAGAAAACGGCCTCTTGCTCTTTCCAGCACCCCCCTCCCCCCCACAAACTACTGATACAATGCCAAGTACTCAGGCCCAGTGCCCAAACCCGACCATCACCCTCTCTTCACACTTCCTTCAATCTCTCTAATTCCCGCAGCACCCTCTCTTCCACAGTCTCCGACCATACATTCTTTCTCTCCCTCTCTCATCCTCACAATACCCTCTCTCCTTCTCTCATTCATACCCTGTCTCTCTCTCTCTCTCCCCTTGTAAGCCTGTATGTAACAACTTTAAGATGACATAGAAAAAATGCTACCCTGAATTTATTAACCAAACGAATAAAACAGGGTTTTTTAAGAAACAGAACAGTTTCTCCCTCTCTCTACCTTTTTCATAGATACCTGTTTTTGTCTTGTCTCTTCATCTCCTTTAGTGGTATTGCTCCCCCCCACACACAACGCACACACACACACACACACACACACACGCGTGGTCCCGGTCAGAGGCACTGGTGTAGTATCTGGGTGCTGGTGCAATTTAGACAGCTGACATGGCAGCACCAGTGGAAGGTGCAGTGGCACCTCTCAGTCACCCTCTCGGTCCGGGTCCGGTACCCGCGTCCGCAGCAGAGCAGCTCGCACCCGTCCAGCGCCGGCGACGAGCTGTTGCAGCTGCGCCCGGATGTGCCCTGCGTGCCCGTCTTGCCGTTGTACGAGCAGAAGTTGGGCGACTTCTCGAAGTAGACCAGGTCACGTGTCGAGGGGGGCTTGTGGGCCGGGTTCTCGGGCTCCAGGTGGCGCGGGTCGGCACGGTGCGAGGCCCGGTTGCTGCCCTTGTTGGCGTACACCACACGGGACGCCCCATCAAAACGGTCCTTCAGGAAGTCGCCCACGGCGCGGAAGCTGGGTAGACGCATCCAGCAGGTCCGGACAGTGCAGGAACCGGACATTCCGTGACATTTACACTCCTGACGCATCTCTGACGACACAGTCTGAGAGAGAGACACACACATCGACCCATCAGCTCTGTACCCAGTGTCTACTTTCCAGAAAATTCCCCACATTGTGGATATCAGATTTGGTAGATTTATTAGCTGTTTTGTTCAATTTCACCAAAAGTTTCAAATTGATGTGTTGCTCGATTTTTGAACTGACCATTTTTATGGTATGTCAGGTAAAACATAAGTTACTTCAAGCAATGCGTAACAGCGAAATGAAGATGTGAGCAGATTGGAACTTTCAGGGGTTATTAATGCTTGCCCATTGGTCAATGTATACCACGTGGTTCGCGTATGCGCACTGTGGTTTGACCTATAAACCTAGATAAGCCTAGTCTCGTTATTTAATAGCCATTATTAAATAACCTCATACATGTGTCCTCTTTTCTTTGTCCCCTAAATTTTAGTCATGAAGTCAGAAGGAACATTGAATAAACATGTTTTAGAAACATCATGCAATTTTTGCAAGTGTTTTTGAAAGTATTATGGAAGATGTTGTGTTAATTCATCAAAAAAAAGTTAGCAACGTTCAGCAAATCTGCCATTTCAACACCTAAGTCTGGGAAAGTCTTAAAATGTCATTGACAATTATGTTCAATGATGTTTTTCATAGCTAAATGATAATTATTAGGGGATGGTACCAATAAGTCTGTATGCATAATGAAACATGTTGGTTTTACAAAACACTCACCCTCCCCCCCCTCTGTCTCCCATGGATAAACCAACCAGGGCTGTCAACATCTGAGTTTCTTTGAGTATCTTTTTTAACCAATTCGTATACTGACTACACATAAATAGTTATTTCAAGTGTAATTCCAGGTAATACATATTGTAAACACATACTGTGAACATATCATGTGCAAGACATGATATGTCTTGCACATGATATGTTCAGCAAGGCTGTCAAAATGGTAATTCAGTCAAAATATTAATTCAATCACAAGCTAATAAAGCATTTTCAAACATGCAACAGTACACTGTAAGTGTGAAGTATGTATGATATAAACTTGCACATCTGATATGTGCTAAAATGTGCACTCAAGTTGCTTGCTGTACTTGTGCTATGTTTTTCATTGTTTGCATTTTACTTTGCTCTTGTCAAATCACCTAGCCTTGGAAATGTCTCATTCTACATTTGTAGTCAGGTAATTCAGAACTCTATTCAAGTACCAAACATGTGTTGGCACTTAAAAACAACTCTCCTAGCTTCAGAGAAATTATGATTTGATTGCAAAGATATGTGGCCTAAAACACATTTGAACGTCCAGTTTATTGTTTTTACTGACAAGAACATCAGCTCGTACAAACCTTAAACTCAGAAAATTAATTGAATTTCACACTTCAGTTTGAGACAGCCTCACACAGTAACAGACTCTGAAGACTACAGTGTTTCATGAAGTAACCGTAGGTGACCACTAGGGGGTGAAAAGGTTAGTTAAGTGGTCATAGCCAATTAAGAAATCCTCTTCAGTCCTCTTATGATAAAACGAGTAGCCACTCTTCACAATGGAGTGGCCATATGGCTTTCCAACTGGGTATGTAAATACTGAGCGATACATGAGGAAAACCCCGAACTCAATAACGATCAGAAATACATTTCCTGCACTAGCAGAGTGTTTCTGTAGGTGCGAGCCTTTAACGAAAGTTTTCAGGTGGACTTTCCATATTGCAGCGCCGGTCATACTCACCATTCTCCCTGCCTCATTGTTGTGCAGATTGGTGAGGTAGCGGAGATCTCGCCCCCTCTCGCTGGAATCCACAAACTCCCGGCCGAACACTCTGCCGAAGTCCACATTATCGCTGCAACCTCCCCAATGCCAATCCGGGCCCCCAGGCCCTCGGCGCCGGTAGTCACAGGTGCACGACTCGATAGCGCCTTCCGAACAGGATCGAGCTACTGCGTGGGTGACCCCCGCGCTTGTAATGGCAAACACAAACGCGGTTTCTCGGCAACCTGCGCGTGAAATGACAGTGACGGTTAATTTCATCATTTCAAACAGGAAGTTGCGCTCGCGCCAATAAATAAATCCTATTTTGAAAGCTTTTCTGACCAGCATAGAATACGCCGTACACCAAATAGGCTACCCCTGACTGACTGAGTGACTGACTGGTAAAGTATTCACCAGATATCATAAGCTACACGTTTCCCACATTAAAATGGAGTTACCATTCTTCGCCCAGTGTGACAGACAAGAGATACTCACCGCGGTTAACGATTTTGCCGAAAACCGCTGGGCTGTGCGTGGTCGGACAGTTCCACCGCCTGTTGCGAAACTGCCACTTGCACTCCTTGATGGCAGCGTGCAAGCCGGCGGCGATGGCGTGTAGAATCCCGGGATTCTGGCGGATCAAGCGCCGCTGGCGGCGGCTCAGGAGAGCTAGGCTCGGGTCCAGAACCAACTGCACGCTCTTTGAGTTGGTGAGGAGGTTGGCAGAGGAAGCTACATTCACGATTCCCCTGCAGGGACGGGAGAGGCCGAAATCAGCGTGGGAGAGCACAATGACATCGTCCATTGTGATTATGTCACTTATTTAAATTCTTTAAATGAGGTTTCCAACATTTTTTATGTAAATTATTTCAAAAGTGTTAGGATTTCCCAAGATCACTGTAAACAAATAGTAAACAAAATAATTACTTCGGGAGAGGTTTGTATGAGGTGCAACAAAATAATCAAAATTGCGTTTGCTAATGTTTCATGGCTGACCACAAAATCACATAAAATACAAAACTGCCTATTAACCTCGACCTCAGAGCTGTTAAACTATCATAATCACGCAATTACAAAACGAGCTGCTGGGATGTATCCTGAAAAACAAGACAGAGCACAATACAGGTTCATGTATACATTTAAGATAAACTCTGTTTACCTGATATATGCTTCTAACTCAGCACGTTTCAAATCCGTCTAAAACAATAATAGCATTTTACCAGCAGGAAATATCTGCGGCTTTGAAGCAAATAAAAATCTCGACACGCAAAACGATGGAAAAGAGGACATAGGCGCATACCTCTAAAATATGCGACTAGCTTGGAACGTGACTCTTAAGAAATTCTGCCAAATGTGTCATGTCGAGAGTGCCATTTCCCGCGACAGTTATAAGTTCGTTCTGTTCTTCAGCTTACATTAGGCTGTGTCTGTACATGTATTAATAAAACAATCTGTGCTATTAATCTTCAAAAATGCTTATGATGCGTTTTATTTGTCTCCTGTTTCGCCGGGCCCTCTTGGCTATTCGTGTTCCAAAAGTTGCTTATTTAGCAGACTGACCCCATCGGCTACCGCGGTCGAAGCGCTGGTGGAACATTAATAAATGATCCTCAGTTCGGATACATATTCCAATCCAATTTTATTCTTTCTCCGTATTTTTCTCTTTATACTTCTGGCATGTGCCAAGGTTGTAAATGAATATGATATCTCCAGACCAGAAATCAAGTGGAGTAGTGAAGCGAAGTGGATGCTGCCAAAAACATCGGTGCATCGCATCACTTGGGCAACATCTTTGGGGGTTGTCGAAATGCGCCAGACATCCAGGTGTTCAAATACCCTTTCGTATATCCCTGAGATCTACGTGGAAATTTACCTAACTGTTTATACAACGGTCAGCATGGGTGCTTGCCAATGTAGTTTTTGAACCTCGTGCGGTCTTGGGATTCACCAACGAATTCATTTCTATTTGTCTCTTCGCGTAAAGGTTGTTTACCGGCTGACGCAACAAAATAACTGATTGCTTTTGGGCTGTTCAGTCTCTCCTGATGAATTATTAAATAAGTTGCATAAATAAAACCATTTTGCTTTGCATGCAATAGAACCTCATCGTGCTTGGAGTGCTCAGTGTATTACGCGAATAACCCTCAATGCGACCTAGAATGGAATTGCTCTCAGCCATAAAATAAATCCACTTTTAATTTATCCCACATTGGGCTGAAAAATCTTGTCCCGTGTTCAAGCCACACTGTCAAAATGACAGGGGAGAGAAAGCGAGGGAGAGAGAGAGGAGGAGGAGAAGGAGGGGGTGGGTTGGTTATACACGGAGGGATATGGTGCACATCTGTCATCGGATAAATGAACACATGGAAGGTAAAAAGAAGCTTCATAAATAAATTAAACTGCTAAACTTCTTAGAACTGCAGATTTATTTTTCATGTGATAAGACGAGATACTGTTCGGCGGAGATGTGATTTGTTAAAGTGAGATCTAAGATAAAGATGAGTTCACAAGTAATATCACCTGTACAGAGATTGTGGTCGCAATGAAATGTAGTTGGTTGAATAGCGCGTGCGTTTCAGAGCGCCTGTAGGCCGGCAGGCGCCTCGCGGACATCCATCAAGTGTTCTGACAGATGTTTCACGCGACTCAATTGTCGTTATCACCCGACAACAAAATGCCCGCGCTATTTGTAATAAGGTATGGATTTGCAATCTATTCGCATTTGCATTTATTTTCTGAATAGGTTAACCACACGAACCGACTTTTCCTTCCCAACGAACTAAAGCTTGAAAACTGTCAAAAGTGTCAAATATTCACAACTCGACACTCCTCCAGACACATGCTTGCGATGTTTATACAGACATTTTTCATTGATCTTGCCAGTGTCAATATCAACAGAAAATGTAGCTTGGCTGGAATGGGTATGAATTGTGTGTCAACTTATAGTGAAAGTCACTGATCCATTACAAGGCAAACCACAACCACTTTCCATTGCTCAAAGTACTGTACGCAGTATGAAATTTATAGTACCTCGGACCTTCGGGGGATAGTTTTGAATCACGACAGTTAGCCTAGGCTACCACAAACTGGCAAGCTTTTGTAATTAAAAAAAAAAATGTTGATGCCTACAAGTTCAGTTACACTGATGTAGAAGTAATGTTGACAAATACAATTGTCAGTTTGTTCCACGAATAAGATTTATATAAAAAAATAGTTCCAACTCAACAGGCTTCTCTCAATAGGCAGAACTTGGGTATTTTTATAGAATGAATATATATCACGTGAACTGAACTCACCACCATCGGCCGCTATTGTTCACCGCCCCCGTGCCAGAGAGCGAGGATACCAGCAGGATGCACGCGGCTTTCACCCACACAAGCAGCACGAGGATCCGCATTGTGTCTCCGAGGACGAATTAAAAAAATAGAGACTCCACCTTCTAATTACAATTGTAGATTACCAAAAATGCAAAGTAAATAAAAAAAAACAATAAAAAACAAACAAAAAGGATGCAATAGCTTACTACTGTAATAAACAATTTTTAAACTGTGCTGGTTGTTTTGTTCTTGATGGAAGTTTCTCCTTTGTTGCAGATTTAATTTTATGTTGAGGAAAAAATATAATCATGTAAACATGTATTGTTTCTTGCTTGTATTCATACATTCACGGACACCTTTTTCAATGTCACTCTGCATAGCAGGCAAGCAAGTGTCTCCTGAAACTCCTGTTTTGTTTATTTCTTCCTGTCTCTTTAAATTCGGAGCATCTGTTTTGTGGCAGAATTCTGGAAATCATAAATACATATCCGTAAACATGTAATTTTCCTTCGCTAACCTATAAACTCGTAATTTTAGAACAGGTAGCCCTCGCGCTACACCAGCACCACGCTCATAAAAAATAAATAATGAAATATGTATGAAGTAGCGAATCATCAACCGGACCCAAGAACTGACCAAAAAAAAATCAGTTATATAAAAGATAAAGTTTAAAAGTTGAAGCCCTCTTGTGTCTCGTGCGGATGCTGTGGTGTCCTCAGATGGATGCAGTTACTGCTGTCCTCCTCTCTCCTGTCTGTCCAAGTGATGCTCTGTGGAGCCCATTGAGCGCGTGGGACAGTCCCGCGGACTTGATCCCCTCGATGACTGATAGGCGACACATTCTTCACTTATTGAGCGCAACAAGAGGAATAAAAAGGGGATTTGCTGCGCTCATCTCCCTCTGTGTTTTTTCTTCTCTCCCCCTTTTCAATGGGATTGGGTGGCAGGATAAATTAATTCCCCTCATAGAGCGCGAGGAAAAGGGACGAAATCAGGACATAAAGAGGAGGAAAAAAAATAAAGAAACAACACGGGAAATCTTCTCTTTGAGATGAGTACATCACTCAACATGTATTGGCCGAACTAGCAGCGCAGATCGATTCCTTTTGCCTCTCTTTGAATGATTTAACTGTGTACAAAAAACCTTATTCCCTTCTTCTTGCTCATTCAGACCCTGGTCCTGGAATGAGTCCTCCCGCACAGCACAGATTCCCTGGTATAGATTGTAGTGGGTGTGTGCACGCTCGGAATATCTCCAATGCCGTGCGCGCGGTTGGTGTCACGGTGCAGTACAGTAGCAGGCGCTGGGAATGCGAACCGTCTATTCTGCCCACTTTTCACCCTAAAGTGGTTGAGTTAGTTCCCACAACCACGTCTCCCTTTTTATTTCGTTCTTTTGCTCCCCCTCTCTCCCTTTTCTGACTTCTCTTATTTATTTCTCTTTTTTTTCTACCCAATGATCGCACGCACATACACAAACACACTGTGTGAACTAAAATGCCCTTGTGCTCTTATACGTTGATAGATAATCTTTGCTCACTGTACGCTCTCTGCTCCCTTGTTTCCCAGTACATTTTGACTATTCGCATCTATGTATGAGCGGATGACGGGTGTGCTCACTTACTAAAATCCACAACGCGCATTTTGTTGCGCAGGTAATTGAAGAACATCGCAAGTTAACTTGCCCATCAGATTTTCTCCGCCTCTCACAGATGTGTTTACACACTGATATGCGATATGAGCAATCAGACTCGGCTACATACAATTGTTGCAGTATTTGTGCGCCGCATATAAACACGCACAAAACAAAACACTATAGAATAATTATCCCCATGTAGCAATACATCACTACAAGTATTCTACCCAAGATGAGGAACTTAACATTTAAAATGTTGGCTCCTTGTACCGCCTGTCTTATAACCAGTAGGTACGTTACCCTGCTGTGCTTTCTTTTTAAAAACCGAACCGTTAGAGATGCGTTACTCTGACTGAAAAGAGCAAGTTAATAAGAATAAAAAACCGTCTTCACATCTGGTCCGCAGGCCTCCCTCGAAGCATCTCGCCTGCGGTGCTTCAGCACGAGCCAGACCGCTCTCTCTCTACCTCTCTCTCGTTCTATCTATTCACATCTGTAGACTGCAGTCATAAAGAATTCCACCTTAATGCCAAAAGTGGTACAGTGTAGGAGTATGATGTAGAAACCCTGCGAACCAATAAACAGAAAATATTTCCATTGTTTCCTAATACAATTACTTCGTTATCTGGATTATTTTCTCGTGAATCCCCATGTTGTAGCCATCATGTAAATTTATTGAACAGTCTTTGGAAGATACAACATAAAGGGATGAAATAGCGCCGTATTCAACATGTGTTTTCTGTGGAGATACAAGTTCTCCATGCTCACCCACAGTACGTGCCTCGTGGAGCTTAACGCGCGTTGTGGAGAGAAGGAAGTGCACTTTTGTCCGTGATCTTTTAATGATTGCTGTTCGTCACTTAGTTCTTCTCTCCTGAAAGAGCGCAAATGGGCGGCCTGAATCAGTCACGCGGCACGAAGCAGATTAGAATGGCAATCCGGTTAAAACGGCGCCTTTTATATACAAATCAACTTCAAATCACTTTTTAAGCCACTTAGATATACAAGCCGAGGCAGAATGCTAATGCACCTTTCATTTCCAGCGCTCGGAAAGAACTGACGGAGATTAGTCGAGGAATTACTTGACAGTTTTGCGAGCAGCGGTTATGAAGGTGTTTTATCTTAATTTTATTAAACTGCATCACTTCTTCTTAGAGTTCTGTCCCTCCCTCCATCTTACCCTTGATCTTTATCGGTTTTTGATTGCTGGAGGGAGAATGGACTAACAATCTGTAAGATATCTCTAGAAGAATAAAAACAGATCAGGGCTGAAGTCACTTAGACTCTAGATCAGATGAATGATCTGAGTGGAAAAGAGGTTGTAAATTATAGTTTACAATAAAATTCTAAACACCAGGTATGATTACAGCTTCTTCCTTGTGCACTTTAGCTAAGAGCTGAGTTTATACCCAGACTTTTTGTCAATCAGATTTTTGATTACTCTTTGTGTAAGTATATACTCTACATGCCCAGCCACATTTATATTTTTTAGCACTGCTTGTCTGCAGGCCAAATTGGGGCCTTCAGGAAAGGTCAGGAAAGTCTCACCTGATTGGGTATGAGCACCATACACCCTATCACCTTCACACTTTCTACAGGGGCAAGGAACATGTGTGTGCATTACAGGTGTTTGTGTACTCTAGGCCTAGACAAAACCTAAATATGGTAAATAGCCTAATAGCTGGCACAACACCTCACTACTGTGTTCAGTGACAAGCAGGCCCATGTTTTGGAGAGGCACAAGGCGCATTGCACACATGATCAGTGACAGAAACAAACAGTTCAGGGATTCACAACTTATTGTGGCTCCACCCATTTATGGTGTCATGACACTTGATTCTCAAATCACTAGAAATGGGTGACATATATCAACACATTACAGTAGGTAATTGGCAACAGTGACCAACACCAGCCAAATGGAGCCAGGGTTTCCACCCCCAAAGGATACCCATGATTCATTGCACAAGGAATTTAGCAAAGTGCCTCATAATATTCAGACTGAATTTACAGCTCAGTAGTTAGACATAGACACAGTATGAAAAACAACGTCTCATAGAGCTGGGTAGCATAACAGCCAGCCAATGAATAATACTTTACAGAACCTAAATTGTAATCAAAAGTGATCACCCTTAATGAGATTTTTTTCTGCAGTTTCCCTGCTTCTGTTGAACCATCCAGTGTGCTCCTCCCATAGCCACCACACAAGTGACTCCTCTAATCCATGTTGTGACTGGTCTTTGTTTTTCACTATGTAAATACAGAAATGGTAACAAATTGCCTGTACTATCTAAGGAATATGAAGTAACCATACCGGTATATTTTTCTCATGAAGTTGCAGTAACCTTGCTAGCCAGGAGAGGTCACTAGAGACTGATGGCTTTAACTGGCTTATTCCCTATTTTTCCCCTTCAGGGCTGAGCCAATTGTCTCTCCTGTCTGGACCTCCAGCCATATGAGTCAGCCATAATGACACAGCTGGGCCTTGACAGACAGCTTAATTACATACATGTGCCTTTACTTTCCTCTATGTTCCTCCCAAAGGCCTTACCTTTACAAATTCAATCAGACAGCCTAAATTTTCTGTGAACAAGACTAAACCACATGAGGATCTCTAATAAACACTTTCCAGGATAACAATTTCTTTGCGGCCATCTTCCAGACCTCTCCCAGACATTTCTGCCAAAATTTTATCCAGTCACAAAAGTGAGAGTAAATTAAACAAATCTTTATCTTGAAAGGGTGTCTGCATTTGTGTAAATCCAATTGTAAGGGTGTCTTTAGATCATGAAAAACAAAACCTGCTGGACCCCTTGACTCCTGTCTTGGTGGAGGGCACATCCTGACTCGACTTTACGATTTCTCCAAATATAGTGTGGAAATGTTTCTGGTGATGACATATTCTACAAATTGCAGCCTACACACGATCGCCCACAAAAAGGCAACATTTGACCATAAAATGACCATGATCTTGGAGTAGTGTGTAATGATGACTAACTTTGCATGTATTTTGTCTAAATAAGAAACTGAAGTAAAAAGACACCCATTAAAAGATTTTGAATTCCTTTATTGTTTATTATAATTTGCAACTCGATTGCTTGCTACAACTGCATGTGTAGTCTTGTGGACATGTTCCTACTTTCTCAAAACAATAGGCTAATCTTGTTTCAGCTTGAAATGTTTCTCAAAATTAACGAGCCAACTACACATCAGTTGGATCCCTTCAACTAATATAGCACACCCTGGAAGGACACGTGTACCATGCTGACAATTGCTGACAATGTAGCAACTTATACTATTCACCTGGTGCTCTCAAAAACTAAAATGTGACAAAAAAAGGAATAACGTGTTAGGAGTGATGCAATACAGAAGGATTCAGGGACCAGATTTCAGCGTAAAGCTAGTGAGGGATGTTTCTTGTGATGTCATAAATGACTGCACAACAATCCCTAACAGCAAATTTAGCACTGTGGGTGTCAACACAATTTGGGTACAAATCCCTTGTATCGCTATATTGTCCTGCACTCAGTGCTAGCAAAAAAATGTTGGTGTGTGAGAAAGATGTGCATTACAGATGAATAGAACTTTACCATATATATATATTCCTCCACACAAGACACAAAGTCCTTTAGGTCACTAGGTCCATCTTTATGGTCTACCCTCTTCAATTCAGCCCATTCACTTTCTGCTGGATGTAAATCTCGAGACCGAGATGACCTTTGCAAAATGTTGACTTTGCTTTGAGCTGACAATTTCTTTATTGGTTTTAAGGTATGTTTGGGGTCATTGTCAAGCTGGAAGATGCACCTGTGACCAAGTATCTCAACACTTTGAGATTCGATTTGATTTTGGGGCTCACAGGACAAGGGACAGCCCCATAACATTAATGATCCACCCCCATATTCCATGACAGGTACTTTTCCTTGTATGCATCCATCCTCAGACACCAAACACACCAGTAGTGCGCAAGACTTAAGAGTTACATTTTGGTCTCAACTAACAATAGGATCCTGCTAATATCAAAGTGCTAATGGCATTTGGCAAACTCCAAGTTCTTCAACAGGTTTGTTGTGCTCAATGAGAGCTCTTCTCTGCCAACAATTCTAAAAAGCTTGTTGGCATGGGTGTGGCAGTTAACTGTTGATTCATATATTTGGTGACCTTGAGATGCAATCAATCTCAGCAGGTCTCCAATAGTAACTCTTAGAGGCGTTTTTACCATCTTCCTCACGTAGGGACAGGATGCACGACCTGGTGAGTCAACCATTTCTATAGCAGTTTTACAGTTACTTGCTTTATGTAATTGCCAGGATAGTGGTAGGTGGTGTGTTGAAAATTTTTATATGTTTTTGTTCCCCCAAGATATATTTTTGTTACATATTTGTTCTATATTTTTGTTCCCATTGTCTCTTTTAATTTTTTGCCTTTCCTCATTGTGATAAAAGTGGTAAAAGGTTTTCACAAGCATGTTACCTCATTTTTATATCCTATTTTTATAACTCATGGAAGGCCACAATGCTGTCCCTTAAGAATGAGACAGACAAAAATGAGTACAATCATTTTAAAGGAATCTTCAGGGGTGGCAATAATTCTGAAATGTAAGTTTTTGAGTAAAAAATAGTCTCAACCATTTCACTTTTACAAGAACAATTTGACATGAATGAAAGAGTACCCTTTCCATTTTGTGAGCATGAATATGGCTCATTATCTGAGTTTATTTTGTATAGCCTTTTTTCTTCATCTTAATCAAGGGTGCCAATAATTCTATTGTGAGCGTTGGCACATTAGTTGTGATAGTTGAGAGATCGAATAGCTTCTCACTTCACAAGAGGTCAGATTGTATAGTGATTTTACTTTACATGTACAGTCAGACATCACCTGTGGGTTTGTGGAAGCGTGGTGGATCTCTGAATGCTACATCTGAATGCGGCGTGGAAATCGCTCTTGGGATGCATGTTTGAAGAGAGATGTTTCTCTTTGCACTACAGTCTGTCATGGAATGTGCCTTTCAGCAAATCTAGTATCTATAGGCAGCCATGTATTTATCTTCATGCAGATGGAATTTGCATGTAAGTGCTGATCCGGGGACAGCTTATAATGCTCACTGCTTCCTGGTTATGATTAGGGTTTGCCTGGGGAAAACTGGCCCTAGACCATTGTGTATTGGAAGCCAATATCGTGCAAGGTTGATATGTTCTACTGTCAGTGATGGGCCCTGGCAGGTGGGGAAGGTAGATCAACAGGGAAGAGAGAAAGAAAGCCTACCCAACTCATCTAATAGCAGCTCATTGGCTAAGAGGTGAAGCTGAAATGAACTGCTTCAGAGAAGTTCTACAGCTGTCACCTTCTCCATAATGAAGCTGTTTGATCAGTGCGGATGAAAATCAGATTCATGTGGAGCTTATCGTTTCATTATGTGACGTGACACTAAAACACGACAGGCATTCCAACAAACATCTTTCCACCTCGATCCCAGCCACATGATAAAACACATGCAAAACACACCCGTTCTCTGACAAGGTTTGTAAAAAGCAAAATAATAAATGGACACAAAGTATACCAATTAATTTATGAAAAATTGCTATTGTCCAACAGGGGCCTGACATACTTGTGAAAATCTCAGCACTTCCACAAGCTACCCTTTTCATTTACGGGTTATAAACAGATCTCTAATGTGCAGTCAATCATTGGTTTTCTGAATGGTGACTCTAGCCTTCTGCATTCAAAAATTACATCTCCAGAGCAGGCTAGATTCACCCACCCAACCCCTGCCAATTCACACAGCTGTAAGTAGTCAACTCATGAAGAGAATCCAAAATGTCATCTGTTGTCATGGAAGATTATTTCAAAATGAAAAAAGGACTGACAGCAACAAAAATATTGAATAGATAATTGGTTTTATTTTGAATGATGAATAAGCATATTTAATTATGTGAATGCTATACAAACATGCTCAGTAATGATGCAGTGATGCATAAAAATTAAACACACATACGTGTGCATCTTAAATAAACATTCTGTTTCAACAAAAATGTTGTCATTGACACAATAAAATAAAGCAGAAGGCAGTTATCTCTGTCTCATTGTTTAACTTTCAACACCATACAATATAGTCTCAGTATGTAATGTAGTGTGGGTTGCTTAACATGTACAGATATCCCTGACATGCTGTAGATGAATATTAGAAAATTTATGTGAATGCACATTCATCTAAAGACCTTATTTTTGACTGTAATGGGATTATGGATTGACTTTAGCTCTTTTATCATCACTTTTGGGTAATAGTTTAAGAACAGTAGCAACGTGCAATCCGAGGCAATTAAAACCTAAAGCGGTCCAAATATTGTATACACTACATAGACACAAGAAACTGTATATACACGAATGACGGTGTAAAAATTCTGTAAGGAACGGAGATTGAAATGTATTATCAAATCAAATCGTATTTAAATTTTATACTGAAGTATTTATTTCAATTGTTCTGACTTTAATGGGTTGGATGTAGGTTAATCTGGTTCAAAGTTCGTCAAAAAAAAAAATAATAGTAGTAAGAAGCAAGCAAGCTGATTGGGCAAGGAGGAGGAGGGGGGGAATAGGAACAGATGACCACGCGCCCAGACTGGGTATTGTTCCAGCGCCGCGAGGACAGCCGCGCGCCTGCCTGCTGCTGCCTCCCTGTCGTCGACTGGAACTTTCATGCTTTCCCCCCTCTTTCTTTTATTCTAATGTTCACCCTCTCTCTTACAGAACATACTTTTATAGATGTTCTTACGTACCCTTGTCCTTGTGTTAGCTTTTGCACTTCGTACCCTCTTCGTCAAAATCATTTACATTGTGCAGTTATAATAACTGAAGTTGAATAATAGAATGATCTTGTACGTTTTCATTAACGTAGTGCATTTTCATGATTTTAAGTGAAATTATTTATACAATACTTATGTATATATACTTACACGTACACCTTTTTAAATCCTGAAATACGATGTTAATGATGTACAAAGCTGCGCTGGCCTTTCTGTCGATTGCACGTAATCCATTCGCTCAATTATTACATTGCAAACGGTCAGGACTGTTTTGGACTCCTGAGATATCTTTATGTTTTATAAATCGAATCCTTTACCTGACACATTTTTTTATGTTTTACTCTACAACTTCAAAAACAACCGCCTGCCGTGGTGTCTCCCCTCCCTAACCCTGCTCCCCCCTCCCCCGGCAGTCTCTCGTACTCCGTTCCATCCCACGCAGTTCTTTCATATCTCTCCTCTGCCGCTTCCTTCAAACCTCGACAATCTCAACTTTAGATAGAAAAAAATCTGACTCGTCAACGACACTGATTCCTGGTCAGAATAAAAAGTATTACCCAAGCGTTTTCATGTCACCACAGGACAGACGCTTACCGAAATGGAAATACCACACCGGCGCCGTTGGGAACACGTCTTGATTTTGGCCACTGCGTTGATGTCACCTGCGTTCACGTAAGTAAAGTCAGAGATGGGCGAAAGAATTATAAAACACTGGTAGGTTTTATCCAGCTTACCGACCAAGGTGAAGCTAGGTATGTTGAAAATTACAGGGAATGATGGAGACAGAGCTAAAATCTGTCTGGATTGAATTTTATTGGCATAAGAGCTTACATGTTCAGTGTGTTCTAACGTCTGAACGAAGACATTCTGCAGAATGACACGAGCTACTGCAGTTTTGTTTGAAAAAGAACAATGTTAATGATCAATGTATTATTATTATTATTAGTAGTAGTAGTAGTACCGCGACTAGTAAAGACGATAATAATAATTATAATAATTATAATTATAATAATAATAGGTATAATTACTAATTCTGAATAAAAACAGTTTTATTAATTCAATGTAGGGAACACACAAAAGAGACGCTAATCAAAACCACCGGCTCTAGATGTGTCGCGAGACTGCATGACTAAAGGCGCAGAGTACTTGAGATTGGCACTGTCTTCGAAATAAAAATGTCCTCAAAATGCGATCATTGTTCTGTGAGCAGCATTGTTTTTTTTAACAGTATTGGATTGGAAAACTACCTGTGGTTTTGGATTTGAACAAATTAATAAAAATGACATTGTTCAAAGACACACAAAATAAAATAGAACACACCGAAAAGTGTAAGATGATGGTAATAGACAATAATGTCTGTTGATTAAATATTAAACGGACCCGTCGTGTTTCTTCTGGTGGTTCCATAAAATTAGCCGCGCCCTGCAAAAATCTGCACAAATACACGATATACAGCATATTGACATTTTAATATTTCTAACAATAGTTTAAAGAAGCCAGACTCAGAGGAACAGGATATGTGAAACCTGGATTTAAGTTAAAACTGGATAGAAGTTAAAAAGTCCAGAACAGGAAACAGTAGCATATAATAGCTAATGAGTGCCCTGAGAGAACAGTGGATATGATGTTGGACGGATGGGGATCACCAAAATCCTTCACAGCAAAAACAGTACACGAAAAACATGCAAGTAATTAAGACTTGGCTTATTGCACAAAATTTCCACCAGCGTATTGTCTGTGCTATGCAGAAGTGCGTCGCAGAACTGGATTTCTCTCTCTCTCTCTCTCTCTCTCTCTCTCTCTCTCTGTGTGTGTGTGTGTGTGTGTGTGTGTGTGTGTGTGTGTGTGTGTGTGTGTGTGTGTGTGTGTGACTGAGAAAATCTATCTTGTCGCGGGTGCTTGTGGAATTGCTAGTCCATAAAGCTTTTCATAACCCAGCTTCTGGGAAACAAAACTTTTATGTTTGTGTTTGAACGACAGGTCCCCTACCTTCTGTTGGAAAAAGTGAGGACGCTTCGCAGCGTTCTTTATTTAACTAGTACAAACGCAATTTATAATTATGACTTTCAGAAAGACCACTTTCTTAGATTATTACAGGTCTTTTAATCTTATGCTGTGAATGTTCAAATCTTTGAATCTGAAAAGATTCTGCAAGAAAAATAACTAAATACACGTAGACTGGACAGGTGCATAGGTTGCTCGCTTACTGATCAAAGCCTTGTCGCTACATTTAGGTATTAAGCGGGATTCTGAACTTCTTGATGTAAGTCGTTTTTTTTTTAATATCAAATATACCTTTAATATCCCAGGAAAGAGGAACTAGATACCAAAAAAGACTTTTAGAACAAAGGGGCTCTTGGCTTCCGGGTATAAAACATCACAGTCCTAAACATGTATCACGGACATTTATGCGACTGACTCTCTAAAAACTCCAGATAGTTTCGATAGATAGTTCTAGAAGGAAAGTCACAAATGTTTTCCATGAAGATTGAAACACATTTTAGCTCAACGATTTGCATTGGTATTCGAAGTATTTCTTATTTAAACTTTACAATTAGGTAAACTTTGAAACTTAAAATCTCTGGGAAAGCACAAATACAAAATACCGCATCGTCATTAACCTCATTTAAGATGGAATTAAAATGAATAGAGTGGCAGGCGAGCATCCATCCCTCCATTTTCCCTCCTGCACAGGGCTGACTACCATCCATTACCTGTATTATCGATTTGGGGGCTACTAGGAGCTCCCTAGAGCATACTTGACTGAGTTAACATCAAAAGAGCAAAAGGGGGACTCTGCCATGCCCTCAAAAGGGCAGGTCATCACGAGTCTGGGATGGATTCACATGGAAAGGGTGGCCGTGTGTTGCAGCGTAACAGTAAGGAGTCTGATCTTATAACTCAGAAGATGAAGGTTTGATTCCCAGCTCAGACAGAACTGTTGTACTGTTGAGAAAGACACTTCACCTAAATTGCTTCAATACACATTCTGCTATGTATGTGACTCTGAATAAGAGCTTCTGCTAGTGTCCTCAAATGTAAATAAAATGAAATTTGCAACAATGCCTATTGGTTGGTTACAGGCACCCCAGGGGTCCATAAAGGAGTCCACAAAAATGTACTGTTTCCATATTTCATAAGTAACATCATTTAGACTTAATATAAATTGTTGTAATCTCATTGACTATTTTGTGATCGTGTGATGTTGTAAATTACTGAACATGTATTTTGTATAATATTGTCCTAAACAGCTTCATGTATTACCTAAATCCATGAGGTAATGGCATCAGAATTTGGAGCTATGTCCATGTAATAAAACATTCTTAAACTATGAGCAACATGGTGAGTGTAGAAGTGTCTAAACAATAATCGTTTTGTTGGAGTGGAGATCTTCAGTGAGATCGTAGCCACATTAGGGTACCTCAGCAAATGTAAGGACGATTTCAATTCTAGGACAACAGCTGCAGAGATGGTGTTGCCTCTTTGTTTTGATGACACTAGCAAGTGAACAGCTGACTCACAGGAGCTTCTGTGTGCTTAAAACAATGGCGGCGGCAAAACCCCACACAGTTTCTTGACCATCTAAGGTTTTGGATGCCTGATCAGAGTTCATTTTTCTGTGCTGCATGATCTTCCATCCCACCTCAACTTCTCCAGTTTGCCAACCAAAGCCTCCCCCCACCCACACCAGGTTCCTGTTTTGTCAGAGGATGACAAAGTCAGCAGATATTTTATATATTTAGTTTTATACCCGGCCAATTAAGAGTGGCCACTAGAGAGACTGACAGACTTAACCAGGTAACCCTATCATTCATTTATAGGGGTTCAATTGTTGTATCAGTTGTTGCCTCACCAATGAGGACATCTGGCCATAGCTAGCAGTGGCACAGTTGGGACTCAGTCACAGGGCTCATGTTTGCTTCCCAAAATTATGCCCTACTCCATGGGCCACCTGGAGACCTCACAAGTCCATAATTATGATTATGTCAGTGAAACTCTGTAAGGTGGTGCAGTAGTGCCACCCAGGGATGGAGGGTCTCTGTCAGCAGGTTTGTCCTGTCCTCTGTTCTGTGCCAAATGCAGATAAAGTCTAGTAATCACACAACTTAACGTGAAGGGGGGACTGCTGAGTGAAAAGAAATGGTGGCTGGCATGATGCATTCTGGAGATTCTGTGGTGTCCCAAACTGACAGACGGAATGTTGTAACAATGATTCTGGCCTACAAACATGAATGTGCATGCCAAGCTAAGAGAAACAAAATGGCCTGGGTAGAATGAATGTTATATTTTTTTAATAGAAATGAGGCTTTGCTCTCTCTCTCTCTCTCTCTCTCCCGACAGGGTGCTGTGCAATGACATCCTGGGCCTAAAGGTGGCAGGGGATCCGGTGCTAACACCGAACACGGTGTGCCTGAGGCTGGCGGGGCTGAGCAAGCGGCAGATGCGGCTGTGTGTGCGCAGCCCAGACGTGACGGCCTCCGCCCTGCAGGGCATCCAGGTGGCCCTGCACGAGTGCCAGCACCAGCTGCGCGACCAGCGCTGGAACTGCTCATCCCTGGAGAGCCACGGCAAGCTGCCCCTCCACAGCAACATCCTCAATCGTGGTGAGCAAGCGGCGGAAAGCATCGAGGAAGGTGTGGGGCTGTGTAGTGGTGGGTGGTGGTGAGGTTTCATTCCCCCGGAACTAATCTAGTCTGGGATACTGTCTTCATTGGTTTGGTCTGGAGCGCTCATTGGTCTGGTCTGGAGTCCTAACTAGTCTGGTCTGGTCTGTAATCCTTGCTGGTTTGGTCTGGTCTGGGGTCTTTATTAGTCTGGTCTGGACTTCTAGCTAATCTAGTCTGGGCAAGAGTCTTCATTTAGTCTGGGCAAGAGTCTGGAGTCCTAACTAGTCTGGTCTGGTCTGGAGTCTTTGCTGGTCTGGTCTGGTCTAGAGTCTTCATTGGGCTGGTCTGAACCTGTGGCAGATCATCCACTGGATTTTTCATAACCAACCTCACTGGCAACACTCATGAGTGAGACGGGAGTGAGGTTTCCTTTAACTAAAAATGGGAGGAGTCTGATTGTGTTGGTGGGGTAGGGTGCACTAACAGAAGAACTCCAAAAAGCTTTTTCTGTGCGTGTTCAAAGTAGCAGCACTGTTTAAAAATAAGACCGTTATGAATGTTCTGAAAAGGTGATATATTTGGTATGCCATGGACTACGAAACGGGTTTTCATGACTACTGATTCTTACTAGACATTAGTTATTTTGGAGTAGTCAACTTGTCATTCTTTAAGTTATTTAACATACAAGACCTAGAGAGGGGTTCAGTGCATGAATGGAAATAGTATTCATTAATTATCATCATTGACAGGCACTCACATGAGTGTGTACACACATAAGCACAAAGACATTGGAATAATACAGTCTGATGTTGGTCCAGCTGTGTGCTTGCTGTTCTAGCCTGCCATACTACTGAATGATGCAATTGCCTGATGCTTAACTAGTGAGCTACTTGATGAGTTCATTAATTGACTTGTTAGTGCAGCCCCTAAAGCAAACGCGTTGCATGCTTTCTGAGGACGTCCCATCTCGTCCCACCAGGTTTCCGTGAGAGCGCATTCTCCCTGTCCTTGCTGGCGGCAGGTGTGGCACATTCTGTGGCGTCAGCCTGTAGCCTGGGGAAGCTGCGGGGGTGTGGCTGTGAGGCCAAGCGTCGCCTGGACGAGGACAAGATCCGCCTCAAACTTTCGCAGCTGCAAATGCAGACCCTGCAGCGAGGGGCCGGTGTCCGGGGGTTCCATGGCGCTCCTGCTCCCGGCCCTGCCGTAAGGCCCGGCCCCCATCTCGCAGAACTCTCCTCCAACTCCCACCCAGTGCACCCCTCGACCCTCCTCAGCCCACTGGCAGAGGACACCCAATCCTCGACCCTGCAGGACACCTGGGAGTGGGGCGGGTGCAGCCACGACGTCCGGTTCGGCGAGCGATTCTCCCGCGACTGGCTGGACTCTCGTGACTCTCCCCCCCGTGATATCCACGCCCGCATGAGGATCCACAATAACCGCGTGGGGCGACAGGTGTGTGTTTCCCAGCATGACCTCCTTTCCCTAAGCCTTTTTTCCCTCGTCAGGCAGTTCTGTAGCTTTTTACTGAGACCCCCTAAGCCTCACCATGCATAGTGATTAATCTGTCTTTTTTGCTCGACCACCTCAAGCCTCGTAACATTCACTTGTTAAGGCACTCTAGGAAATCTTAGAGAAAGTCACTCCACTGCACAGCCATTAGTTCAGTGATGTACAGTTAGTTATTAGTTCATGAAATCTCGCCATTCATTTGATACTTCATACAATGAAGCACACTCACTGCATTAAAAAACACAAGCCGTTATTTACTGTCAACCACATATCATCTGTTCAGAATAAACCCTGACTTTTATTAGCTGTGCAAGGGACTTTAAACTTGTCTATTTTCAGACCCAGCCTAGTTAAACATGTGGAGGAAGCAGTCCCATAAAGACCTCCTACAGTTATTCTGAGCTGCTCTGTAGTCCAACACTCACTTCCCTGAGGGGGCTGGAGCGTGTGCAGAACATTAAGCTCCAGCTCCAGCTCCAGCTCCTGCTCTTAATTGCTTAATTAGCTCTGATTACTCACTTGCTTGACCTTTTCCCACATTTCTGCAAGCAATAAATTCATGGCTCACTGTGGAGCGCTTCAGCTGTGTGCATTAGCTGTGTGCAGGACTGGTTTTACTGCACCTGTGAAACTAACAGGTGTGTAAATGTGTGCAGGTGCTGAGGTAGGTGCGTAGTAGCTGTAGTAAATATGCAGTAGTCCTGAAAGGATAGAGGACACTGCAGCAACAGGTGAGGTTTGCACTTGCAATTGTTGATGTCACAATTGGGAGAGGGAAGGGTTAAAAAAAAAATGAGCAAAAACTCCTGTTCATGGAGTAAAGGCACATACTCATAATGGAACTCTGGATTGTGTAGCTGGGTGTCTCAGGCCCTGCCAGGCCATCACCAGCTCTGGATGGAAGTCTACACTGTCTTGGCGACAATGGGCTCAGTCTTACTAAGGAAGAATAGTGGTTTAGCCAGTTAAACTCCTCATCTCATCACTCACTAGTGGCCTCTCCTGGCTAGCTGAGCTCTTGCAACATTTGCGAGTTGATCACATGTTGCTTTTGTGTCCCTTTGACATCCTAGGTAGTGTGTGATTGGTGTACCATCTGCATTAATGGGTGGATCTGCATGGGAATCAGGGAAGCCATGTGTGTACAACCTCTGAGTCTGAGAGAGACAGTCACTTTTATCGGTTCATTGAGCAGTAGTTCAGTTTGGATGAGAAAAAGACAACAGAGGAATTGAGTTTTGACATGCCTTGCAAATACAGAAGGGAACAATTTGGGTGGAGCTGTCAGGCCTAGTTGAATATCACTTGGAAACCTTGCATCGCCAAAAATAGCATTATCAGGTACTGGAACTTACTTCCTTTTTTACCAAAAATATTACGGTTTAGTTGTTTTGAACAAACAATGATTGCTTTGGGTTCTAAGAATTCTACAGTGCAGAGAGCTAGATGAACACTTCCAAAGTGTCAGAAAAGGGAATAATTGTAAATGTACATGAACACAAGTTTATTAACATGAAACACATTCAATGTATCTGGTATACGAGTTGTGCTTCTCTCTTACCAGGGTGAAGTGAATCCAAGCAGCAGTTGGTAAATGTGACCAATTAGTGGTGAGTTTTTCTCTATGCAGGAAGGCATGGCTAATTAGAGGTGTGGTTATCCCTGTGCAGGTGGTGACAGACAACATGAAGAGGAAATGCAAGTGTCATGGCACATCAGGGAGCTGCCAGTTCAAGACCTGCTGGTACGTGTCCCCAGAGTTCCGCTTGGTGGGGTCCCTTCTGCGCGAGAAGTTCCTATCGGCCATATTCATCAACTCACAAAACAAGAACAGTGGTGTCTTTAACTCCCGCGCCAGGGGCGGGGCCAGCGGAGCAGGGGCGGGGCAGCAGTCATCCTCATCGTCACCAGCGGGTAAAGGCCGGCGCCGCAGCGTGTCGCGGGAGCTGGTGTACTTCGAGAAGTCGCCGGACTTCTGTGAGCGGGAGCCGGCCGTTGACTCTCCGGGCACCCTGGGGCGCGTCTGCAACAAGACCAGCCCACGCATGGATGGCTGCGGGTCCCTGTGCTGTGGCCGTGGCCACAACGTGCTGCGGCAGACGCGTAGCGAGAGGTGCCACTGCCGCTTCCACTGGTGCTGCTATGTGCTCTGTGAGGAGTGCCGCGTCACCGAGTGGGTCAACGTCTGCAAGTGACCTGGGGTCGGGAGCGAGCATGGGGTGGGGGCGGGCCCAGGCTCAGCCCTGCCTCCACCACTCGCCCGACATGGCGTCAAATCCACCAAGGACAGCATACAGAATGTCACCTATCACCCAATGGAATGTTTGTGCGCCCCACTCCCACCCCCACCCCAACACACCCATTTCCCCTTTTTTACTAACAGAGCGGGTACAATCAAGAGCGCACACTCCACCCCTTCATTTTTGCCCCCCAACCAACCCCCACTACCCCTCCTGAGTATTTCTCTCCCCGTATTATCTGTTTATCCCCTCTTCCTTTTCATCTCATCCCGGTCATCTGGGACCCATTTTCCCTCTGTTGCTGTTGTTATTTCCATAAATGCCCAGTAAAGCGGGACTGAGGACTGAGGTGACTCATGTCATTCCTCTCTGTGTTTTCTCATTTTATTTCCTTTTTTCCTCCTCATTGTTTGGATCTGGCCTTTTTGAGCTATGAAGATGTTGCCCTCAGCCTTCTCCTTCTTTCCACATTTTGTTCCATAAACAAGAAAAGACTGGCAGGAACAAATAACAAAAATATCTGCTACCTGCTGTGTATGGTTTTCATGCACATTTTCACACTCATTTCTTTTTTGGTGCCCCCCACTTCTTTTTATACAGACTTAGTTTTTTTGAGGAATAAAATTAACCACAGATTTCCCCCCTCTGTGTGAACTCTCTGTACTACCCTGATTGGCTGGGAATGCATAAAAAGAGACATGTGAATTAGGACTGATCTAGGTTTGTTTTGTGAGCTCCCAAGCTAACCGTGGATGACATAGATACAGTGTTGTACCCCATTTTAGCTTAAGTTGTCTATTTTCATAATCACTTTAATTGAATGTAACCCAATCTTATTTCTTATTTGAAAATATTTACTGTGTAGCACTCAAGAGCAATGCTACTGAGCCATAATTGGCATGATTAAGTGAAAAGTGACGAGTTTGCCAACGGATGGTCTGAACTATGAATAGCGAGCTTGTTAATCACAGAGAAATACTGATTCAGGACCAGTTTGAATTCTCTGCCCCCCCCCCCACCATTCTATTTGATCACTGGCTCCAGTTTTCTAGTATGATCCTTTGGGAAAACAACTTCAGAGTTCACCTGTGGACCTTATGAAAACTTGGATAAAATGTTATGTATTCACACATTCGGATTACAATCCCTGTGGTCTCTTTTGAGAGCACCGTTTTTGCTGCTGATGGAATACTCCCCACAGGAATGTTTTCCCCTTCCCCCAAAATCAGTTTTGTCCCCATATAAGGACCTCACTTTCCAGACTGTTTTCAAGCCTTGCTGAGGTACAGATACGTCTTTTTGGGGGGGACCAAGGAGATACCCATGGGGAACCCCATGTCACCCTTTGCTGTATACATACACTCACGGTTACTGGCTCCAAAACTGCAGGTTACATTTCGATGCCTTTTTTTGGCAAACCAATAGGAATCCTCAGAGTTGTATGACTGAACAGAATGGGAAGTGTTGGGCCCTGTGGACTGAACTTCAGCTACAAAAACTCAAGATTTGATGCTTGTAACGGGGAAGGAATTGCATCTACATTATTTCTGCATTACAGCACTGATAATGGTCAAGTTACAGGAAGTTTTTTTTGTACGTGCTTAAAGTCTCCCTTGTGCACAATTTAACATGTGATACAATGGATTAAGATAATAAATGCTTTTTTTGTAATGCCTGCCTTATTTCAACCAACCAAGAAGAATGAATTCTCTTGGCTTTATACAATTAAATAAGGAGGACACTTCCAGGCAACATGAGGACAATTTGTAATGTGATTTCTTTCTGATAACTGATGACTAACCGGCTAAGCAGCTTACTAGGGAAAGGATATAATATGTTATGCAAAGGTTTTGGAAGCTAGAACTATCAAGATAATTTTATTTAGCTACTTGTTACTTATCCAGATTGTAAATGTTGATTACTCAACTGAGAAAGAAAAAAAATCTTTGTACTTTGACTGATTTGCATAACCAGCAAGCTGGCAGCTCAAACAGTTGAAAGAAGACTGAAGATGATAAATGACTGAATATAAAAGATAAAAGCCAGGGTTGTTTTAGACAGGAATTTGTGTAACTTTTACCGACATTAACACAGGCGTATAGCCAGGTTGTGAGCGTAGGGGCAATGTGTCCTCTTCCACCTGCCACGCTATGCCTTCACTGAGCGTGCTCACTCTAAGGCCTACAGCTGAGCCCAGCTAGGTAAACGAAACTAAATGCTAGCCCTGGGGATTTACTAAGCCATTCTGATGAGGTTTGGCCTGACAAGGATTGAGGTTAGTGTGTCCCAATTGGCTCTGTGGCTAAAAAGACGATTTACTGGGAAAAGCTTGTGGTTAGTGTATGTGTGTGTACTGATTCAGTGTTTACCTTCCCAACAAAAATGTGAATATAAGTAGAGGTACCTACATAGCTGGTTTGTGGCCGAGAGTGAGACCCTCTCTCTGAGCTGTTTAGCTGTTTCCTCCCCCCCTCTCAGAGACTCTGGGAGATCAGCTGTGAGGGCTTTGGAGCCAAAGGCAGCCGCTTGCAGCATGTGTCGTGCAGAACGGTGCGTCCTGGCCCACTCCACTGCCACGGAGACGGTGATTTACACCCCATCCAGAACACATGGAAACAGGAGAGAGAAAATGACTGAAAGAGAGAGAGAGAGAGAGAGAGAGAGAGAGAGAGAGAGAGAGAGGGAAAGGAATGATAGGGGGGACCCAATCTCTGGTTTGCATTTCTTCATTCTTTTATTATTTCACTCTGTCGTTCCCTGGAGCTGCTCGGAAAAGCGAAACTTCCTGCCATCGTCCCCTCACTCCCCAAAATGTGTGACACAGAGACATCGTGGAGACCTGGACAAAGATCTCTCCCTCCCTCACTCCGTGTCTCTGCTTCTCTGTCACACATTCTCTATGCCTGTTGCTCAATGCCTCTGTCCCCCTCTGGCTCTTTCTCGCTCCGCTCGGTCTCTCTGCGTCTGTCGCTGCGAGTCTCTTGCACATACACAGCATGCAGAAGGGCTGTTCTCAGAGTAATTAGAACCAGACATTGCCCATAAAGGGGGGGGGGGGGGGGGTGGCTGAGAGAGAAAACGGGGGGGGGGGGACAAAGATAGAAACCACATAGATGTGCCATGTGCAGAGTTTTCCTGTTCACACTGCTCAACTTTCTGTACCTATCGTTTGTGGAAATCACAGATAAACACAGAAGAGCGTGCTTATCTTGCGTGCACCAAGTGTTGTTTCATTTCAACCAAAGGCTTAAAATATTTTTTTTTCAAGAGATAAACTGCCAACTTCTTTACATCTTCTCACAAGAAGAATGTAACTGGTTTTTCATATTCTTTCCAGCCCCATAACTGTGGGGTGGGAGTGAAAGACAGAGGGAGAGACACACAGAGAGAAACAAACAAAAAAATGAAACAGAATCTGTATAAATAAACAGCTGGAAACATCTGCTCATAGACCCTTACCCCCCCACCTCCTGTACTCCCACTCCCATCAGTTCTGATGTGGGACAGCGAGGGGGGACCAAATGCTGGGAGCCAGCTACCCAGAACATCAAAGCCCTCTTCTCAATGTGCGAGACCTCATTAGTTCTGTAAGTGTAACAGACGAAGCTTGAGCTTGTGTATTGCTGGGGTGTGCTTTGGCAAACACTTCAGAGAGACGGGCTCTTTCAATTATAAACCCCCTCCCCCCCAACACACATACACACACACACACTTATGGCTACCCCAAACCACTGTAACCCCCTTATAACCCTAGATCTAACTCCACACACACACACTCATCACTATCCCCAACCCGTAATCTGTGCCACATATGCAAACATCATTTCAGATCTGAGATTTCTTCCTTTTTCCTCACTCTGTCAATCACTGGACTGATAACGCCAACTGACAATGCATGAGGGATGAGCTTCTCTAAGTGTCGGCCTGATAATACGTAAAAGGGAGAACAGGTGAGTCAAAAATACATGAAGAAAGAAAACTGCATTTTGAAATTCCTCAAACATTGTGTTTGTAAACATTTACTTCCTCATTTACGTGAAAACTTGTTTATTTTAATATATCTAATGTTGTTTATGTTTATTTTTTTTTTACTGATCTCAGTTTGCAATACATTGCTAACGGCAGACAAGCTGTCACCTGACCCCAGGTGAAAACCCCGTGTACTAATTAGCAAGCTAGCCGGATTTTTTCCCTGTGTATGCTTCCCTCAAGATCACTATCTAAAATGATATTCATAGATACTGCTGCCAAATTATCTCACTTGGCAGGCACTTACAGGTTACTAATTCATAGTTGATTCATTAATTAAATTATTAATGACCATGCTTGCCTGCCGGAGGCCATTTTCTCTTTAAGATTTAATGTGACTAGATCCACAGCTATGTTGATATTTTCTGGGTCAAATATAACTGCTGGTAGCATCGCTGATATAGCTTGAATGCATTTGAAAGGTAGGCTAGATAGAATCTACGTAATTTGAATATGAGATGTTTGTTGTCGTTATCCATACCACCATGAGCATTTATCTAACACTTTCCCGCACAAATGTTACAAACAAGACAGTCAGTGAAAGACGTAATAGTAAACAACAAGGTTACAAACTAGTCCCAATTTGAAGGTAGATTTGTCAAGGAGGGATGCTGCTGCTGTACAGAGCGTTTCAAGATGCTACTCTCGCAAGATTTGAGAGCCCTATATTCCCATGTTGCGAGTCGTTGAAAAATCGCGAGACTTCCCTTATCTATCACCCGAATTCAGCTGGTGTCGCCGTTGGAGGTGAGTGAGGATGCGGGTGTGGACCAGTGTCAAAATAAAACGGAATAATGATCAAGAGAATATTTAAATGATTTGCGCATCGTACAGATCATTTCTGAATTTGTTCTCCAAATGTGTTTGCACCTTGCCATGGTAGCCATAATGATTAAGCGAGGAAAATGGTTTTAGCAATTGCTAGCTAGCCGGCTAACAAACTGCTTGCTTGCGGAGTCGTGACTTGAGCGAATAAAAGGTGTGGATTATCTATCGGGAATGCTTCCGCCGTTATTAAAATGTATGTGTGGGCATGCTGTATTTACAAAAATTATTCGCAACCTTGATATACATACATTTATGTATGAATAGGTATAGGTAAAGGAAATAATTATATATTAAGCCTGCTTCAATTTCTAATTAAATATATCTAGCTAGCTGGCTAGCTAAAGATCCAGCTTGCTTGACACACCAATCATACATACGGGCTCGTTATTTTTGACTTCATAAATAGCAGCTTAATTAGACTTGTCGTTTGCTAGTCAGCTTTTAAATTTTAATGAATCACTGTCAGCGGCAGGTGGAATATCACAAATAGATTCAGGATAGACTGATTAACTACAAATCATATTTCACAAATTGTATTACACACTGCATTTTGGACAAGTTCAGCTGAATCCTAAAGACAGATTTTAATTGTGGAAACTCAAGTGTGTGTAATGTTTATTTGCCGTCACTCATGGTGCAGTGGTTATCATTTTTATCATATTTATACAAGCTCATGGTAGGCTGTAGCAATTCCAATATGTAGCCTACACTTATTATTTAACATAACAGCCAAGCAGGAAATAAGTTATACTTTGTAATATATTTTTAACAAATGCTAGATTATATATAGGAATATATATAGTCTAATAATGTAGTAATCTACAGTGATTCTCATTGTGCCACACTCCAAAGTACAGATCACCCAGTTTTTTGGAGGGGTGTTCTATATTCATTGTATTCAGCTGCACTCTTAATGGACACTAACTAAAGCATTAGAAGTTATTAATAGAATCTGCTTTGAGCGCAGTTACTGCTGTGTCTCTTTCTCAGTGTGTGTCTTCTAAAATCACATGTTCAGGTGATAGGTGTGTGCGCGTGCGTGTGCGTGTGTCTGCCTTTCATTTGGGGCGGTGGGCGTGGGCGGGGTATAAGCAGTCATGTGACCAGCACCTGACGGAGGAAGACTCCCCTGAGACGGCAGCTGTTCTTATCATAGTGAAGTGCATCATCATGAGCTGTTCACTCTGTGTCTTACAATGAGCTGTTCGCTCTGTGTATCATGTAGAGTCATTATGTAGTCACCATGCAGACTGGTATGGACTTAGGCTCATTAAACATGAACATGTTTCCTACTTCTGCAATGCTGGGTTTATTCAATTTCCTACTCAGCCTGGCTCCTTCTCTATTTATCTAAACTGCCATGAGAGTAAAGAGAAAAAATGTAAAATTAATTGACTGGTTTAAATTCAGTGAATGTTACAGCTACACTCTTGGGTAGGACCGTACAGCTCTAACAGTGGTTGTAGGTGAATTGATATGCACACAAAGGATGTGCAGACTGAAGACTGACATCTTACAGCACATGTGCTTGTTTGTACTCTTCTGAATTGACAAGATGAGTAAGGGTATTGTTTTACAAATGCAGATCTACATGAAACCCTGAGTAACAAAGATAAGAACCTAGGAACAAAAAGGAGCGCATGAATGAATAAATATAACTATTACAACTAACAGTTATGCTTGTGTCGCTGTTTTTTGTCGCGCCTTCTTTTCTTCTGCTCCAGACTGCAGGCTCATTGGACGCGCAAGGCCCTGCTCAGGAGAAGTCGTCTTTGCTGGGAGCTGCCGCCAACCCATAATTTCAGAGCGCTGTGGGGAAATCGTTGCCAGGGGAGGCCACAGTAACCATGGGAAACATCTTTGGTAACCTGCTGAAAACTCTCATAGGGAAGAAGGAGATGAGGATCTTGATGGTGGGGCTGGATGCGGCTGGGAAGACCACTATCCTGTACAAGCTGAAGCTGGGGGAGATCGTCACCACCATCCCCACCATCGGTACGGCCCCTGCTCAAAAACCTACTGTAGCCCCACACTGCTGTCAGTATGAGGAAAACCTCCCTCTAGAGTGGAGTTTGTTGATGATTTATAGCACTGCTATACTGAGGTTCCATTGAACCAAAAATGGGAGGGGCTACCATATCATTTGAGTGACTCATCAATTTGGACCAATGACTGCGTTGGCTGCGGAGAGAGAAAAAATTGATTGGTTGAAACAAGTCATCGACCGATAGCTGGGTGTAGCTCCACCCTTGTACCAGTAAATTTTATGAGGCAAATAACTGCTTAGTCTCCTTGGGTGCAAGGTAGGTTCATCTTTATTGAACTGGTTTGTTAGCTTTGTGTTCCACCTTTTGTCTTGTTTAGGCTTCAATGTGGAGACGGTGGAGTATAAGAACATCAGCTTCACGGTGTGGGACGTGGGTGGCCAGGACAAGATCCGTCCCCTGTGGAGGCATTACTTCCAAAATACCCAGGGTGAGGCAGACATCACAGATATCATTTTGTCAGTATGGAATTTTACAGATATCAGTGTGTCAGTAGAGCTTTCTCAGATATCACTGTGTCAGTACAGAATTTCAGGGATATCACTCTGTCAATAGAACTTTCACTGATATCAGTGTGTCAGTATGGGATTTCACAGTTACCAGTGTGTCAGTAGAGCTTTCACAGATATCAGTGTGTCACTATTGAATTTCACAGACAGTACAGCTTTAACAGATATCACTACGTCATTATGGGCTGTCATAGATATCATTACGTCAGTACTGGCTTTCATAGATACCAAAATGCTGACACTGGGTTTTACAAACAAAAATGCCAACACTGGCACTGACAAAGAGTTATAGGCTAACACATCTTTATCCTTTAAGTAAAAAGCAGTTGTGTATTTTTCAATTCCTTCTTGACAAGAGTTTATACTTATACTTTGAACTTATCCAACAGGCTAATATCCCATTGACCTATTTTGCCAAATCACATTACACTTGAACATGTGGTAAAATGTTTTATCTGCCTATCTTAGCCACCCCCTCTCCCTATTATACCATTCACCATGGTTATTAGCCTTACAGCTATCCATTAACCCACATTTCATAGTTGTGACAGAAGAATGCGAACTTGGGCTAAGAAAGTGAACTGACTGTGAATGCGTGCACTCCCTATCCCGCACCCCCACAACAGGCCTGATCTTCGTGGTGGACAGTAACGACCGGGAGCGGGTGAACGAGGCGCGGGAGGAGCTGATGAGGATGCTGGCGGAGGACGAGCTGCGAGACGCCGTGCTTCTCGTCTTCGCCAACAAGCAGGTTAGTGCGGTGTCCTTCGATCTCCTCTGTCCCTTCCCTAATGCACTCACCCGTTGTCATCCATTTGCTTCCTTTTTCCTTCTTTAACTTCCTGTGACATCCTCTCTCACTTTAAGACCCTCGCTTCCTCCACTGCCTTAACACCTCTCCAACGCTCCTTGATTTTTTTACCTGCCAGGAGGAGGCGCTGTCAAATGTGATTATGTTAATTTCACTCTGACGTGGTTGTCATTATTTTCTTAAACACCAACATTGTGAAAATAGCAAACCAACTTGCATCCATTTTCTGATCCATTGAAAAACAAGGAATGGTCAAACTCATTGCTGCCGTATGGCTGTTTTGATTCTTTGCAAAATGGATAATTTAAACTCAGGTTGCATTGTGATTTTATTGGTGTAATTGAGAATGCGTAGCCTACTTTTTGCCAGGGATTACATACTCTCATACACTCTAGGGGTGCAACGGAGCACAAAACTCACGGTTTGGATCATGTCATGGGTTTTGAGTCATGGATCATTTTTGAATCAGCAAAAAAAATGGAGACAAATATAACTTTGCTTTTCAATTATTATGTATTTATTATGATGTATTGCCATTGTCATAGGGCTTTCTCATGGCACAATGCCTACATTCTGTTTTTTTTGGTTTTGTCCACCACCCTTCCGTCATCAGTATATTTTACAGGGAAAATGCTCCCGCACATGCCACGTAAATGATGCGGGGGGCTCTTCAAGGTCTTCCTATCCTCCAGTAGCCCAGACTGTTGTTGTCAATGCTTTTAACATGTCCCATTTCCCATGAACACACAACAGCCTTATCTGTATCTTTTCACTGCAGCTCTGTGTGTTGTAATGACACTGTTTGTTAGAACACAGAGTGCATTGATATGCTGTGTGATGCAATTCATGTTAGAAATGAGTTCTGGTGCGTTATGAGACTAACGCTCCATGTTCAGTTGGATGCTGCTGCATATAATCTGGTTTGTCAATACATTGTTGAAATGATAGATGTTTATTTGTGTTTGTAACACTACAGTCTGCATTGAGATTTAGGGAATTATTACTTTAAAAGGTAACAGCGGCAGTAAAACTGTATTTCACACTATTTTGGTTAAACTTTGCAATTAATCCATGGTTCGCATGCCTGCCGAACTGTGGAGGGGGATCCATATGGATCATGGTCCGTTACACCACTAATACACATGGGCACAAACATGTCTAACCTCTACCTTTTGTGATAGATAATCAGTTGTTATACTAATTGGGATTGTTTATATTGGGAGACAGAAAAAATCATATTGTTGAATAAAAAGGGAACAGGTGTGAGAAGGCGTTGAAGTACTGTGGTTTGGGTCATTTCTTTTATGAATGAGGAAATTAATTTAACAATGTTGCTGTGTTTTAAAAAGACCATGAATGACATAGCATTTGCTAGCTAATTCATGAACACAATGCCCCCATGCTAATCAAATTCCACCCATGTGAGCTTCCCCTTTTGTCAGAGTTGTGCCTTATTAGTCACATAAAATAAAGGAAGGGAAAGAAAGTTCGGTTAAGCATTATTTCCTCATGTTTTAAGAATTCGCCGCCCCCTCTATCTAGAGAAAACTTGGCCTAGACTCAAAAGAGACATCGCCACATGGTGCTGATGTTTGCTTACAATGACATGCTGTCCCCGCTGGACATTCATCAACTGCTTAAGGGTATAACAGTGTCACACTAGAGCACAAATCCGCATTTGTAGCTGTGTGACTGTCTGTCCGATAATACGTTCTGTGGTTATTTGACAAAGCTACCCCTATGCAGCAAATGTATTTCGCCAATGTGTTTAAAACACAATTTTAATTGGTATATTTTACCTAAAATAGAATTGGATACCATGTTAGGGAATTTTGATCAAAAAAACATGCAAAACAATGATTTTCTACCTCACCTTTGAAAAATTACGTCATTTTTATCACGGATTTCCTGAAGGAGAAGCATCGGCCATGTGTTATGTACTGGTGGCTTTTAGAGTGAATTGGAGATTGGATGCTCTTATTACAGGGAATTTGAGTTGAGATGCTCTCATTATTGTGCGTTTATGCCCACGACAGACCTATAGGTAATTGGACCATGAAATCCACCCTTAACAACTGTACCCCTTAACCTCTCCCAAAATGCAGCAGTGCATTCAGCAGTAACTGACTTAGATGCACCATAAAATAACTTGTGCTACATGTCATGCACCATATGCAGAAAAATTGTTAGAATATGGCCTTTTGTCCACCTCCTTCCTCTCTCAGTGTCTACATTCTCATCCAGTAACCCCCTGTCTCCTACCCTCCATCTTCCTGTCTCCTTTTCTCTGTTAAACCATGAATGAATTTGAATCTGGATCCTAGATGCGTCTGCTTCCCTTCACTTCAAAGGGGGGTGACCCACACATTGCTGAGAAGTTCAAGAACCGCTCAGAACAAAGTGATTAGCATCTAGTAGTTGGGACCAGACCCAAGACACTCTAATCACTTTTTACCAGGAGTCGAAGGAACAATCAATGAGTGACTATTTATAGCCAGCAGGCAAGCATAATGTGTGTTGAAATGGCTCTTGAGAAATGCTTATTTTGAAGGCTGCAACATTGTTGGTTTTCCTGAAGAGATTGGTGAAGTTCCTGACTAACCCCTAGCTTCACTAGTGTTTATCATTACTTAGGTTCCAAACACCCTGGGATATGATGGTATTATGAAGTTATGAAGTGCTGGGTTTAGTGTATTGTCTTGAACCCAGATTCTAATTCACCCCGTTTCGCGGACTCCTTGCCCTGCAGGACCTGCCCAACGCCATGAACGCGGCGGAGATCACGGACAAGCTGGGCCTGCATTCCCTGCGTCACCGCAACTGGTACATCCAGGCCACCTGCGCCACCAGTGGGGACGGCCTCTACGAGGGCCTGGACTGGCTGGCCAATCAGCTCAAGAACAAGAAGTGAAGGCGGAGCCAGAGGGAGAGGGAGGGCGGGGCAGTGGGCAGGACTAGAGCAGTGGCTCATTAAGGGTGAGGAGGTGGTTGAAATATTTTTTTGGGGGCGGAGGGAGGGGCCCTTTTCATGGAGTGTTAGAAGGATGGGGCTGGGGTGGGGAGTTATAGAGTGGGGAGGACAGGTTATATTGTTTTTAATAACCCAGAAAATCTTAAACCGTAGGGTTTGAGTGTGTAATTGTCTGAATCTGTTTGTTGCTGTCATGACCATGTGCACAAGCTCCCACACAAGCCTGTGTCGCAGTGTGTTTATATCACTCCTAACATCCCTCCTGGTTTACAGTTAGTCAGTCCAGAAGTCTCAGCTCTAGGGCTAAGCAATCCTGTTCACTTTAATTCAGTATGATGCCAAGTTTTCTGTGCCCCTAATACCAGTGGTATCAGTTATGACTAACATGGACTTCTCTTGCAAAATGTGGTGGATGGATACATTGTGCTTTTAGTTTCACACTCTGCTTCATTGACACTGAAGAGGTGAGAGAGGGGGGCAAGCTACATACGAACAAATCCTTTTCCATTACATCGACAGTCTTTCAAAACACCAGCAAACGAAAATCAGAAATAGAAAATTAGCAACATATTCAGTAATGCTTTCACTGAAGTGGTAAATTAACTGTGTGGATTTTCAGTGTTATTTTAATTCAGTTTTTGTATGAGTTGGCCAAATGTAATCAATATCTTGTCACTGGTCCTGACACTTCTGACACTCAGCTAGTCTCCAAAGTGTTGATACTGGATATTGCTGCTCACTGCTGCTTCAGACAAAGCAATATCATCAATATGTCAAAATACAGGTATCCACCCAATTGGACGTAAACGTCTATTATGCTCTTAAATCAACATGAAGGGTCAAGTAAGGGTTCCAGTGTTTTCTCAGAACAGTAGGCTGGGGTTTTGGAAAACTGTTAACCTGGAGTTTAGGTCCATTTCAGTTTAATCAGTCAGGAAAATTACTGAAATCTGGATACTTTGTTGAAGAGTGCTCTTAGAACATTCTGGAACATGACTGATAAACTGAATTTCAGTTAATTTACTGAGTTGACTGAATTGAAATGGAAATGACCCCTGAACTCTGTCATCAGCCATTGTAGATGTTGTGTTCCTGTGACAAATGTCATGTTTTTACGGTTATCGCAAATGGCGTGGTGTTCGGGGAGCTCACCTTTTGAAACCAAGCCCTAGCTCTGCAGTTGTGCACCCGAAAGAGGTACTTAACTCTGATTGGTGGATACTTAAAAGGATCATGCTTTAAAGAAATGAAGTACACAGCTTAGCCTGGAGAAGGGCATCTGGCGAACAGATAAATAACTTATAAAAACGTGTTAATGTGGTGTGCATGTCTCCACTGTTCATCGTCAGTGGCCCGCCGGCTCGTTGAGCACAATCTGTTTCTGGGGAATTGACAGATTATATTAGCGCTTGCATCACACATGCTGGACTTCACAGCAACCATAGCCATAATATTAATACGCCTAAGACTCTACTGGGAAAAACCGTAGGGAAAGGGGGAAAGGTAACTTTCATTAGCTGCTAATTGCTAATGAACCGGCTGCTTCCTGTTGTCTGTGCATGGACATCGGAGGCCTTTTCCCAGAATGCTCTTGGGAGCATTGCAAACCCTAGTTGCATATTTTAGATTGGTCCAAAGGATGGAAAGAGAGAAAGAGATGGCTTTAGCTCTGTAGCCACCCTACCGGTCACATGATAGATGCCAACAACAGGTAATACTGTTAGATTGTCAGTGAAGTCCAGTAGAAATTTACTCTCAGTTGCTACTGCTATAAGACATTACTTTTAGGTTTCTATGGCTGTAATTGCATGTACTATGACTGCCCAGATATAACTGTAACCACATCATCGCCGTAACATCCATCGTCAGTTTGTGACGGTGCAAACCGGCATGCACATTGCTCAAGTCTTCTGAGATGCGTGTAGTGATGGGAAATGACATTTCACCAGACGCAAGTGGGTGACGCTCAGATCAGCCATGAATCACAGATTTGTGCGAACTAACCGAAAGAATGTGCGCTGAACCAAAAAAAACAACATAATGATCGCTTCAGATTGGCCTGTCATCGATAACTCATGATAATTTTTTTTGATTTATAGCCCATTTTTTGGATGTTACCCCTCATTCTCCCATCACTGGTAACAGCCAGTCACTTGGTTCTGCTCCATTTGGGTCTCCCCAGCCAAGCTATGCAGCTACTGTCATCTTCTCAGTTTCACTGTCAGACTCAGTTTTATTTGTACAGCACAAATTACTTCAGTTAATCCTCCATCATATTTTACACACAAACACAAAACAGAAGCCCTTATTGCTAAGACTTCACAACAGAGATGCCCTGTTTAGAGAACCAGGCCCCTCTGGTCCTGAAGCAGTACCTCAAACTGCCATGTGCTCAGTCGGGCTGAAGTCCCAATCAACTGCACCAACTTTTAATCATGATTTTTTTTAAAAAAATGTCTGTTTTCGTTATGTGTTATGTTTGAGTAAGGCTCAGAAGGACTGCAAGGACATACCATCATGTGGTAAAAAGGTTATGTGATTGTATTTGTTTTTTATTATTATTCCATTAAATGGGGAACTAAACTATGTTTTGAGAAAAAAAACAATATTTTCAAATATTATATGTAATATGCTAAGATGGATGCGCACACTTTTGGCTCAAATCTAACACGTCTGTATAAAAACTGTGAAAATTAATGTTCAGCAATACGAAAGTTGTTTTGGCGGGGGGAAGGGATGATAAAATGTTGTTTTCGATTGCCGTGTCAGGGTTTCTGATGAGCTTTGTAGCCAGTTCCTGTTTGGAATCGTTTCTTAACAGCAGACAACAAATGGATGTTGAAAAATGTGATTCAAATGAGTGGAATGAAGTGCTGAAAATTTGCCAACAGAAAGAGTTGTCATGGCAATATGTGCATGCATGTGTAAAAAAAAAAGTAATTTTGCATTGGGTTGCTTTAATGTGCAAACCGCTGCTGCTCCTGCTTCTACAATCTTGTCTCGCAAATTAAAACAAATATATTTTTAACATTCAGACTACTTAGTACCTGAACTGGTATATTGCTCCCTATCCCATGAAAACACCATTAAGTATGTGACAGTTCTGTAATAACTACAGTGTGTGTTGTGTATATTGCGTGTACATATACACACACGTACAGACACACCTACATACAATAATTGTTTTGTCTGTGCTGTATCGATATTTTGTTATTGTAAATGATTTTGAGAGACTTGAAGGGGGTGCAAGTAATGGGTATTGGTGTGTGAATATGACAGTTTGATTTTTGATGCTATTTAATTATGGCTTCTACTGCCCCAATATTTAAGAAAAACCATCATTAGTCTGTTTTAAATCATTTTTATCATGTTGAATGTTTTTTTAAATTATCTTTCGATTTGAACTGGAATGATCTTTCTTGTTTATGCAGCTAAACATTCTACATTCCTGTTGTTTTAAAGTTTCTGCACCAACAGTTAGGCCTGCTTCCCGGTTCTTTCTGTTAAAAGTACTGTTATAGGTGTCTGTACATAAATATCGATTTATCAACCCTTTTTTGCGTGCGTAAAAACTGGCAGACATCTTCTCTGTTAAAACTTATCACAGTATATTGAAAAGATTAAGTTTTGTGGCCTTATATTGATATTTTAATCATTTTATTCTATTGGTTTGAAGTTTGAATATTGCACAGTGAGGACATGTCCTATTCCTTATGTGCCGCGTTATGATGTCATGTGAGTGTTGTGAAAAAATGTATTATTATTATTATAATTATTATTATTATTATCACTATTATTTATTATTTTATTGTGTTGCAAGCTTGTGTTTGTTATTGTTTTTTATGCAAGATGAATCTAGAAGTGTTTATATTTGATTTGTATTTTTCCAACTTAAATTTCCATTGCTCCTGTGTTTTTACAGTTTTGAGCGTTTTGGTCCTAGGTTTAGTGTGGGCTTCTGAAACTTGGTCCTGGAGGGCTCTTAGGCTGTCCTGCTCATCTGGCTCAACCAATCACTGTTCATAGAACCAACATATCAACCAATCACTGTCTTAAATTTTATTTCTTCTTAATCTTCCATTTTCAGAATACCCAGTTCTTTATTTGGGCTTGTCTTATTGTAGAAATATCCACCTTGGATTTTAGAGAACGCAGACTAACACTAACACATCCTTCACAGCAGCTCGTCCCAAAGAGCTGTGCAGTTGATGAGTACACTTCACACTCAGCTGGTGCAGATTTACTGCAAGCGATTGGCTGACCTGAGACATCACTGTCATGTAGCGAGGTATGAACAGTGCTTCCTCCCTGGGCAGCGACCGGTAGGGTCTACCAACGAAAGTCTTTACCTGCCAAAGTCTCCACCAAGTCTCCATAATCAGGGTCCGTTCTTCATGGCTGGAGCACATTGCTCTACAGACCTCCAGTGGTTTAGCCTGATTGGCCCCCTTCCTCTTCAGCCCCACCAATCACTGCCCGGTTGATATCTTCTTGCTTCAAAAAGGCATTGATCAGTTGGTATCTCAGTTCGAGAAAATCACTGTCTTTATTGAACCAAGATGCCAAGCGGTCATGGTCTTTCTCGAGCAAAGTTAGCTTCCTGCCCACTGCAGTGAGAGTGTCGGTATTTTAGAGAATCTGAAGGATTGTGGCCCTCCAGGCCCTGAGTTGAGTTGCCCCGGTTTAACGTGTTTGGTCAAATTTTGAGGGCTAGATTGTGTAAAAAAAATTAAAATGGAAAGAATTACTGATTACTAAAAACAGGATATAAAATGAATTACCATAAGGAGTACATATAGCAGTGGGCTGTGGTCACGGCTTGCTTTTGCAAGCAGCTGTACTGGCAAATAAAGATGTTTTTCCTCCATACGATCATTGGCACAGACTCTGTTCTGCTTCACTTCTGATTGGGTTGTGTGAGTTCTCATTGGGTGCTGTGTAGTTATGTTTGAGTTCTGATTGGACTGTGTGATGTTCCGCAGTAGGATGGAGCTGGTGTGATTGTGTGTTGTGGTGTTTTATGACAACTCTGATTGGATGTATTAATGTTATGGGGAATCTGATTTGTTGCAGGGGATTATGGGGGATTTGTGGGGAGGCCAAAGATTGATGGGTTGGCAGAGTGGCGGAAGTTTGTTCCCCTTGTACCCTCTTGCACTGCTGTATGTGTGCTTTCCTAATGTGATGCAGTATGGTGATTTATAAAGTATATACAAGCACAAAAACAGGGCATTCAGCCCAACTGCACTCCCCTTTCACCTACAATCTACTTAGTATTTGGTACTACATCAAGCCTGGACTTGAACACACCAAGAGTCTCTGCCACAACTACAATACCTGGCAACCCACTCCAAGCATTGACAAGTATTTCTGTAAAATAATACTTCCTGATGACTGTGCGAAATTTACCCCCGAACTAATTTCCATCTATGCTCCCTTTTCCTACAGACTTCGTCTAAAAATCTTTTGCAATTCACTTTGTTGAACCCTTTGTATGAATTTAAAAGCTCAGTGTATTCCCCCAAGCCTCGTCTAGCAAAGCCTGATAAAGGTCGTGTCAGTTTTTTAGTGTTACATTTAAACTTTATTTTAATTAAAAATGTCTTTTATGACGGAAGGCCCTCCTTAAATATTGCTTGTCTCAATTGGTTTGATATAAATACGAATGAATGTGGCTGTTAACCTAATCCAAGCAACAGCTGCGTTCTGTTGTCATGGATAGCATAGAGAAAGCATGCACATGTCTCAGATAACCTTCGGAGCGTCTGTGTTTCAAATCGAGTCTAATCTACACCTGCCTAGAGCTGCCGGCCTCACAACATTCAGAGTTTGTCGTTTCTCCTACCGCCTGCGCCTGCCTTGACACGGAGCGGGCTACTGTCACAGCCTGAATTTCTGGGGGAAAAACCCTGATTACTTTGCTTTTGTTCTTCTTACTTCCTAACAAATAGTCTTCAGCAGTTGTTTTTTTTAACATAAAAAAATCTTTTTTTGTGTATGTGAATAGGACCGTGAAACATTACTTGGACTGTTGAAAGGCATGAATCTGGTAATGGTTCTTTTTACAGGATAAACGCACCTACTTCAACCTGGCATGGCACCTGAGGATTGTCATACATTTTGTCAGCCTGTATCAGTTTGTGGTTGTGGCCTCAGGTTATGGCAGATTTGAAGCCGAGAGCTGGTCAGTGGAGGCAAAGACTGTTGAGCAAGCACTTTGGCCGTCGTTTCAAATTCCCTCGCCCCCCACCAGCCTGGGTCCCTCCCTCCCTCCCCGAAAATCCCCCCTGTCGCCCCCCGGCCAACCCCAGTTTGTCTCCAGGGTCGTGACAGCGGGTATGTGAGTGAGGGCCGGTCCCGGGGCCCCGGCAGACGCCGCGGGCCCCCTGCAGGGCGGCGACAATGCCGAGGGCCTCCGTGGGTGCCATAGCTGGGATTCCCTGCCGTATCCGGGGCGTCCACGGCGACGAGGCAGACACACCGGCAACAGTGTCACAATCGATTCATCAATCTTCTGTAGGGGAGTGGAAGGAGGGAGGGAAGGGGGCGACCACGAGTGCCAGATCCTCACCCCCCAATTCCCCCCACCACATCCCCCAAAACCCCCTTTTCCCCACCTCACACTCACCCTGCAGATCCACAGAAGGTCAGCGGACACACACACACACACACACACACACACACCAGTGCAAACAATCATAGACACACTTGCTCACTCACTACTATAAACACCATATACCATATGAACAGTCTGTAGGGTTGTATGTATGCCGTGTCATTTGAACCAATAGAAAGACAGAAAGACATTAAAGACATTAAAAGTGCAACAGAAAAGATGACAGCCATCTTTGTAATGTTATGAAAGTTGGCAAGGAAGCTAACTAATGATACTCGGACAATTCATTATAATGCTTTTAATACAGATTCATTAATCTTCTTTTGGGGAGGGGGAGGGGGCAGGAGATGCCACAAGACCTAGAGTCTACCGCCCCCTGCACATTCACCCCGCAGGTCCACAGGAGACAGTACGCAGGCAGAGCATGGTATTCGTAAGGCTGTTGTAACGGCATTCCTCTTAGCCATTATTATTGGAGGATGTCAAACGACCTTGTTAATAATTATCACTTTGTACTGTGTTAAAAAGTAGAAAATGTGTCTGGGTTTTTACATGTTCACCCTCTCCTTTATCAATTTTTTTTCCTGCATGGAATATTCAAATGCTAGTTTGGATGCTACTGCATTGCGTACTTGCTGAGACTGAATAAAAATAGCCAAGGTAGCACTCAAGAGGAGGGTTGGGAATTATTGAGCCACAACTTGTATGGATTAATTAAATCATCGCATTCATATTCTGCTGTGTATAAAATACTTATTTTTGATTTTTAGTACAAAATATTTGGTAATATTTGTAACTCTAACCCTAACACCTCAAATTCATTGCTGAATGTTGAGTCAGGACAACTGTCTGCAACTACACCCCAACTAAGGTGCGATCCCATTCAGGGGTTAAATTGTTGGGAGGAATTGTGCCTTCCCCGAAGAAAGTATTGAAAACATAGAAGCAACTACATTATCAATATTATATTAAAAATTTTCAACATTTATCACGCTTATTACTGAAGAATAACTATAGAACTCTGGTTTTAAATAACTACTTTACATTTTTAGCATCGGCGGACTGCAAGCCTTTGGTACCCTTAGATTTCTGAACGTGGATTTCGTTGGCCCAGACAAAAATGCATGTATATATTTTACAGAAGAATAATCAGAGAATTATCCTGCTCTTAATAGCCACTTTAAAATGGAGTTCAGCCTACCCTGGATTGTGATTACCCTGAAGAAATAACTGATCATTGGCTTTTCAACAAAGAATATTCCCGAAAGTTGGTCGGCGTTATGCCATAACTGAGACAATAGCTGGTCAGGTTTATGGTTATTAGCCTGGTTAACAGCCTGACGAATGGGAACTATAATTATGTAAAGCATAGCTGGTCTCTGTCTCCCCCTTGTTGCAGATGCTGGCACAGCAGACAGTGCTAGGATGGGAAACACTTTCCAGCCACTCATAGTTACTGTGCACTTACCAGTTGCCACCGGCTCCCTGCCACTTAATTGTACCATTTAGAATGAAGGTACACCAGATCTCTGTACGCATCCAACACGTTTACCTTGGGAATTATCAACAAGTCTCTCAAACGCAAAAAATAAATAAAAAACATCCTTCTTACCTAGGGCACACTTTTGGATGATTGCGATTTCAGTATTATTTTAAAAATATGTATTTCGTCAGTCGTATTACCTTTAATAATTGATTAATTACTTCCATATTTTATACATGATACATAAATTATGAGCAATGCTGGAAGGAGGAACCTAACAAGATGACGATTGTGATTTGACGGTGTTGTGGATCAATGTATGTTTGGCCACTAGATGTCTCCCTTACACATGTCATTCGGGCCTCATCGTCGCTTTCTTTCCAGATGTTGATTTGCCAGAATAAATCGTTTTTTCAAGGAAACAACAGGAATACTTCCAATATAATCGTGACGAGTGTCACGTCCTTTGATTTTTTTAAAGACGCAACGTGAGAATGTACTCATTTTTAATGAGCTGAACATTTGGCCGGTAATGAACGGTAGAGAGCACCAAATATTGAAGAAATTAATGTGTCCCCACCTAGAACTGATTTGTGGTAACTGGGTGTGCCTTTATATACACTGATACCATAATCACATGTGCCAGGAAATATAATCTGCTCATGTCTGAATGCATATGAAATGAACATACTCCGTGCTGAAGACAGGGAAATAACAAGCTAGAAATGACCCGATGAACTTTCGAACCCATTCTGTTGATTAAGTCATCGATAACTTATGAGATACTGAGCGAAGAGTCTACTCAGAGTGGTTTCACTCTGCAGCAATAATGTTCGTATTTTCAGCCCATTGTTGCTAAAGTGGTGAGTAATATTTCTTACTTCGTATCAGAAAATTGTGACATTACGGCTTACACCCGCGGTATCTGTCCAAAAACGAAGAAACGCGTCGTCGCACGTTTCCACAGCTTTAAATAATACTTGGCTCCCTCGCTCTCCGTGATGACGCACGCGAGGGAATGCCGAGCGCGCTCTTCTCACTGTAGCGGCTCTGTGGTACTTAAACATGTTCTTGTCCGGGGATCAGAAGTCAGTTCACCCATGGACAATGTGTGCATTGTGACAGTTGGATCCATCTGCATCAAAGGAGGGGCGAATCGACGGGGCCCGAGGACAATACCGCTCTTCAGGGCGAACAGGACGGCCACTCAGACCCCTGCCCTCAACGGACCGCCAGTATCACTGATATAAATACCCCCTACTAAAGGGGGGTTGGGGGGGATTTGGGTTCATGCGATGGAATGGGGAAGGAGTCGAAATAGATCCAACTTTACACTTCTATGACTCTCAATACAGACAATACAGCCCTTAGACACCACGCTTAAGATGTGTGAAATACCAAAGTTTTAAGATGCCTCTTATGTCATTTTTGCTCTTTAAAAAATGTTATGCCGCAGAAAGATATTTCATAGCATTCTTATACCCAATAAATTTTAAGTGGTTCCTCCTGAGACCATTTTAAATGTACTGCCTGTCTTCATTTCTGTGTTCTTGTATGCCTTGGATAATATTATTTCTCGTTTTGTCACTTTTTTTTTTTGCTGTCTGACGAGTGCAGTTTTTAATCTTGGCTATACAAGATTAAAAACATTTTTTCATGTGATGTTCTTTCAGTGCATTGCTTGAAACGCTGTCCACTATGTACCATGATGATGATGATGATTATTATTATTATTGTTGTTGTTGTTGTTGTTCGTTGCCATTGAAGCAGCTGTTGAGGGCAGGACCCAAGGAGAGACTGTGCCAAGAAGAATTAATGGAACCGATGCACATTCAATTTTATCAGCTAAAAGTTTTTTGTTTGTTTTCCCCTCATGCTATGCTCCCTGCTCATGCTATGCATTTATCCCATTGTGAAAATCAGTTACAGCAAACCAGTAACGTTACTGGTTTGCAGATTACTCAAGACTTTCCAGAATTACTGCGGCGAAAAAAAGGTATTTAGACATTTCGAACAAAAACATTTTTACAGGAACGCGACCTGAATTCCTCCGATTTGACGTTTAATTTCTAGCTCGAGTACGCAGTATTTCTCCAAATGCATGGACACCAGTTCAATTCATGCTCACGTTTGGTACAGTTAAGAGGGTTTAGAAGTGTTACGGAAGACACACGTATTCATTCAGCTGCAGATTGTTTTATTTCTGTGTGGATCCCCTCGTACAGAAATATGTTCCTGGACAGTTTAACTCCAGAAGTACACGAAGGTACGGCATCTGATTGGTTCAACAGAATTGTCACTGACCAATGAAAACGTACATGTTGTTTTATACTGCGGGAGTGGGAAATGGGCGTCAGACGCTCAACTCGCGTCACCTGGACTTTATACTTCAATTCCACGCGCTGTAGTGGTGTTCGATAATAGACTCGTCGATTTTATTCCACTTATGTCTGGTTTTATTTAATTGTTGTTATTTTTCAGTCCTCAAAACTTTTCAGAATAATCTTACGATACAAAGATACGTGCAAGGTGGATATATAGTGTAAATAGCTTTCGTTTGAATAATTTTGACATCATGATACGCTGCCAGTAGCCTTCCCTGTGTGAAAGGTCGATTTTAACAATACCGCTTACATAAGATAGACAGTTTATTTATACATTCCAAATCTATTCATAGTCAAATTTCAACTGAATGATAACCGACAAGACCAGTTGACAGGACAGCAGCTACAGACGTGGATCAGCCCGAAGTCATCGTGCTTTGACCCGTCATGGTTCCTTGATTGGATTCGGCTGATCTGAGTTCAGTGCCGTGATGGAATTGAGGATGGCTGTGCATCGGCAGGTGCTCGCGGTAAACCTCACGCTGCTGTGGTGTCTTCTCTTTACCACCATCGAAACGCAGGACGGTATGTCAAGCTATGCATTTGTAAATATTATGACCATGGCTTACATATAAAGTGTAACACTTTATTTTAAATATAGGTTATATTTAAGACACCAGTTCCCTCAATGTGCCCAAGAAGTGATAAAAAAGATTGGAACTGGTTTGCGTAAAGAACGATGTGCGAGTGATGAAGTGGAAATCCTCTCTTCTCTGCTGGAAGTGTACTGTTTTCCGATCATAGCGTTTCTATAAGAACTTGTGTGTGGAGTTAGTTATGAAGTTGGCTCTATGGGTGTAGCAGTGCTTCTGCGCCCAAGCTCCTCGTGAGCTGTAAATCCGACAAGAACAGTCGATAGTGTGCACGAGCATCGGAAGGTGGTAGGGGGCACCTTGACTGTAGTTTCATGTGTGAAAATAGGATATACAACCTGGGGGTTGGGGAGAAAAATACGTTTTCAAAATGTATGTGTGGGAGGGGGAGTTTGTCCTCACCCTCCTATACTGGTTTCAGCCACTTCGCAATATGGATCTGCGACCCCTCAACGTTAACCCCCGTCATATTTCTTTTTGTCCGACTTTATCCTTCCTTGTTTTTCTTCTTCATTCTCGGAAAGCCTTATTTCATTTTTTGCACAATCTTTTCTGGAAAAGTGCCAAGCTCCCTCAGGTTTGCTGCGCCCTCCCTCTTTTCTCTCCCTAAAAGGTGTGTCCAGGTGAAGCTTTGTGAAGCCGCTTGTATTTACAGTGAGTCAGAGTAGGTGGGGCCAGCAGAGAGAAGTGGATTTGATTGACAAGGCATTTCCTGAGCGCTCTGTCAATTCAGAAAACAGTGTGGCACGAGGATTGGCAAGTCGGATTGGCAGATATGTGTAAAAATCAATTGTGAGGCTTAACAACTTGAAAAGAATAAGGGACTCGAAATGACAAACCAAAGCTATTCTCTCAGGTTATGTGATAATAAACATTTTATAGGGACACAGAGCATTTTAGCGCACGTCGTGATTGCATAGATTTAAGACAGTCCTTTCAGAGATGGTAGCTGGGTGTCTGTTAGAAAGTGAGAGGCGTGAGGTCTCAGAGTCCCCCTTGTTGGATATATCTTACCCAAGGCATTAATAGGCAAAGTTATGGACTGTGAAATTACACCTACGGCGATAACATGGTAGGGACAGACCCCCAACCCGTGTATCATTCGTTTTATTGCATTTTGCGCAGTTCCGGCTGAGTTATGGCTTTTTAATCATTAACCAAATTTCCTGTCTTCCTCTCGTGCCCCATGTTATACACACAGGCACCTTCTTTGTCGCATCTTTCTCGGGGAAGAAGGCGTTGCTCCCGGCATCTCTGCAATCACGACCCTGACAATATTAATGCCGAAGATTGAGCCGCCGGCGGAAATGGGAGTTATGGGTTGGAACATTTAGGCCCATCATGTGATAAAGTGAAATGGCAAAACGACTTGGACAAGATTAATGGGAGCGCTAGAAATAACCTCTCGTCCTCGTACTCATCTGTTTTTATTACGTTTAAACGTTTCAGATCTATTTTTAAGGTTAATGCTACGGTATTGCGGGAAGCAGCGTTTGTATACACGGGGTGTTATTTAGCTACCTGGGGAACGCTTGTTATTCCTTCAAAGTGTGATTGTTTGCAGCTCATCTCAGCGTGACTCATATTTTGGCTTTACAGTAAGCGCAAGGAGCCACGGCGAAATACCAGTTCCACCTCCGATGGCGCTTTCTCCTAAAATCCGTCAAGTCGTCACCAAGGGAAATATGTTCTTTTAGTTCGCCTTAATTCCTTGTAAAAACTTAAGTGTCCCCTGTTTGTTTGATAGTACCGGTGTATAATTTTCAAGGCAGGTTGAGCGACAAAAGTCTTACAAAACCTCCCCCGTATTTTTACCTGGATGAACCGAGTAGACAATGGGACTACGTTATGCAAACGGATCATATTTTTTGTCAAGGGGAAGAGTCAAGTGCGAAACTCAGTACAGTGTAAAAAGGGGATACAACTCTACCTTTTTATATTTGCATTGTCGAAGTCATTCACATTTGAATATCCAAAAATCCCCTCCCCCAGTGCTTTATGCCAATATTGTTACATCTGTGTACATGTCAATAATTAATCTGTGTGTGTGCATACCTTACATACCACTGTACCACAGTGCCAAGGTGTGTATTTGTGCAATACAGAGGTGCTTTGATTCTAGAGTCATATTCCCTGACATTTTCGGTGGAATTTCTGTTTCATTCTCTTCTCATTCCGAAAGCTGGGGGTGTGAAAGAGAGAGGGCTGAGAAAGTTACTCAACTTCAGAGAGTAACACTAAGGTAACACTGAGAGAGAGAGGAGAGAGAGAGAGAGAGAGTAAATGGACTGTAAGATCTTTGGCCATATAGAGGGACTGCTGGCCATATTACCCTGTACAACCTGAAACAACAACAACCTTTAAAGCATGGCCTAATTAATCACATTACAGCCAGAAACAATTATTGTATATTATTAGCTGTATGGGGCAGTTGGTGACATTTTTGTCTGAACAACATACAGGCAAACATCACAAAACAAGGAGATCAGTGCCAGAAAGTGTGAGAGAGCGAGAGGGAGAGATAAAGAGAGAGAGTCTGAGGGGCCTTTGGATTGTGACGGAGGATGGCTTTTTCGTGGTTGCTGAGAAAAGAGCCATTGTGTGACTATGCCTCCTCCTATTCATTTCCCTCCATCTCCCTCCATCCCTCACACACAGACATATACATATGCATCTACACAGGCACACACTCACATATATACACACACATGCATTTGCATAAATGCATAAGACAAACGTGCATGTACATGTATGCATACACACACTTATACACATAGCTAAAGAAACATGCACATGCATGTACACCCACCCACACACAGAAACATGCACATCTGTCCCTATTCAGCTCACACACCTGCAGGGTTGAGCCCTGGCCTGGCCTGGCTCACTATGGCCTGGGATAATCAGTAGCTGGACACACTTGACCCTATACCACCAGGAGAGGGGCAGGGTTAAACTGGCTGGGGTCCATAGTGTATAAAAAAGCCTTTTTCTCAGCTGTAAGTGTATCAGTAGAGTACATACTGCAGCTGCAGTGATGCTGGTATATGGTTGCGGTTGACACTGAGTAGTGGGTCCAAACTAACAGTGCACCGCTGTGTTTGCCGGTTTTGTACTCCAAACACAGCTTTTTTAGTTTTGGATTTTCTCCCCCCCATTTTCACAGCTTGAACTCAAAGTATCAATCGCACCATAGTGCCCCGTCCCACTGATGAAGGTCATGTGCCATGTGTTGCCAAGCTCACCCATTGTCTCCATCACATGCTGCATATGTCATCGCTAGAGCCAGTCCGCAGATGCCCTTCCGGCCACGAGAGCCTTATGATACTGATGAACCTTAACCGCCTTACCCCCATTTTTCCCCCACTGGGTCTGAGCCAGCTGTTGCTTTGGTAATGGCCTGGCTGTGACTTGACTCATACCCCCTGTCACATGACAGACAGCTGCTCTACAAACAGGCACCTTCCCTGTGTGAGCCACCTGGGGCCTCTCCAACCACAGCATGACCCCCTGAACAGCAACAATCTGGTACCTGTTATTAAACAGACACCTGTACAGTTTTTAGCAGTAAAGTCACAACCATAGAGGGTAAATGTATGCAGCTCTTCATTCCCAATTATTTCTGCCTTAATTTACTCAATGACTCATTAAGCCATATGAATTCCTTGTGTGAAATGATAGTGCATACATATAAATCATTATTGAGATAATGAAAGTAACTCCTTTCACCCATTTTAATGGAGTTAAAAGCTAAATGTACATGACTCAATCACTAGAGACCACAGGTGGTATTTACCCTTTAAACCCAGATTGTGTCAGAAATAGATATGTAACTAACACTTTAATTTTCCTGTGGTGCTATGTAGACAGTTACTCCTTTGTGAAGGGGGTTATATTTGTAATGGATTGAATTACTGCTTAACAAGTGAATCAGTGTGGTCCTAACTGGTAAAAGTGTGTACTTCCTGGTTGAAGCCAAACCATTTTTTAGGTAATCGGGAATTCAAAAGCTAAATTGCTCTGAACCAAACCTGAATTGTGTTAAAAAGCTTAAGGAAAAAATATACAACTGATTGTGTTCCTTGTAAATGTTAAGCCAGGAGTCACCTGAGCAATACATTAATATCAACATTGATGTTACACACACACACACACACACACACACACACACACACACACACACACACACACACACACACACACACACACACACACATTGTGAGTGTGTGTGCATGTGTGCTAGTCAGTGTCTGTGAGTGAGTGTGTGTGTGTGTGTGTGTGTGTGTGTGTGAGCGTGTGTACATGTGTGAGTGTCTTTTTCACTCTGGGTGGTGATACACATTTCCTCCTGCATGTTTCCTTAAAGCTTCCACTCCCTGTCTTTGTCAATATTTTAAATGCGATAAAGTGTGCATGTGTGTGAGCGTTAGCCTTAATGTGTGTATACGTGTGTGGGTGTGTGTGCGTGAGTCTGTGCACAGGTGTGTATATGGTGCTGTCAAAAAGGTGTAAAACAGTGTGTGCTTGTGTGTGTGTGAGTGAGTATTAGACTGAGTGTGTGTGGGGGTGTGTGTTGTGTTGTTGGGTATTTTTGTGCGTGAGAATGAGAGAGTGTGACATTTTGAGTATGTATGTTTTGCAGGATTTCTCAATCTTCATTAGTCAGAATATAGGTATTCTGTGGCCATTGCATTAAAGGGCTATGCTATCTTTAATAGCTTGTTTGAGAGAAATGGCAGTTCCAGCTTATTGATAGCGATAAGTCAATCCCATTAGACTTGGTTAAACAGCAACCTTACCATTGAGTAATAATCAAACTGTTTTGCTTTGATTGACTGAGAAGAAGAGGAAGCAAGCGCACAAGCAATTGGATTGTATGTGATTTTCCCTCCTCTGTCCCACTGATTCAAAATCTTTTATTGGTGTGTGTTGCAATTAATAGGTTTTCATGTGTACATAGCACATTCTTGTGATTGGAAGTGCGTATATAAAAGTGTGCGTGTGTCTGTTTCGGCAACTGTGTATCAGCACTTTGTGTAACTACATACCTGAGTCAGTCGGTCACACCTTCTGTACAGAGTGTGCTGTGAGAACGGCTACTCCGTCTTAAAAGTGAATGACATCATCTTCAGTTGGTCGGGCAGCAGCTGGGCAGACTAGATTAGATCTACAGCCTCCCACTCCAGCTGTGTGCCCCCCCCCACCCGCTATAACCACCTCCGCCATGTCTGTCTGTCAGATAGTGAGCCTCTTCTACACACTCACCCCATTGTCTCCTGCTGGAATCACGGCTCTGGAGATTCCTAACACACAGATACATGACTCCACACACACACACACACACACACACACACACACACACACACACACACACACACACACACACACACACACACACACACACACACACACACACACAAGACGCAATTGCATTCACTGACATACACAGAAGCATAACTTTACCTTCATGTGCAAACACACACACACACACACACCATTGCAAACAGTCATACACACACTTGCTCATTCACTACTATAAACACACACACTCACTACCATTCACGCCCACACATGTAAACATGGTAGAGTAATTTGCAAAAAGCACAGGAAACCAGTCATAAAGGAAGTTATCTAGATAAAAATGAACAAAATGAATTGTATAATGTTTTAGTTATGCAAAATGTAAAATACTGTGTTCAGTTTACAAACAAACGATGCAGAAGCACCTGAAAATGCACAGAAAAGGGCAACAAGATTGGTTCCTGTTCTCAAAAACCTGCCTCATATAAGAAGACTTAATCGTATCGACTGTATTGGCTTGAGGGTGATCGTGCTTCTGTATTTAAACTTTTTAAAGGTGATAATAAAGTTCACATGGAATCTCATCCCAAATAAATTATGTGAACTAAACCAGAGGTCACAAGTGCAAATGAGCCTTCACGCTACCATTAAAGAGTGTCTCCTCACACAAAGAGTCATTCATGGATGAAAATGCCTCCCACAATTCATTGAGTTAGAGACCCTGGGAATTTTCAAGCCAAAACTGGACAGTTATACTCACACAGTAGTTATGTAGCCATTTCTGTTATTTATGGCTATCTTGAAAATATGTATTTTTGTGTATGCAATTTTACTAAAAAAATTAATTTTGTAGAAGGAACACCCAATGCCTTCACCTTGTGGGATTCCCTGACCTCCATTTTTCTTTTATTCCTGAATTATGTTCATATAAACATACTCTTTGTTCTTTATGATCCCTTAATGTGTATCTTACTTAGTTTGTATTGCATTGTATTACTTTGTTTGTGCATGCTCAGCACAGCCTATAGAATGAATTTTCCTTATTCGATATATTGGTGATTGGTTATCTAAGTTGGCAAAGATGGCGCATTCTCACTAGTACAATGTCTTTATTCATGTGCTTTTATGTGTAGAGCCCGAGCTGAGGGAAGGGCAGAGGGGTGGTGGGGGGTGGGTATCTGTCTTTACAGCTTGTCTCCCTCCATTTGGAGGAGTTTGTAGAGCAGTAACATTGAACTGACTCATGGACTCATCCCTGCAGTACACCAGTTCCTACGCACAACCCTGCAATAAAACATATCCCATAATTCACAGCGCTCTCTCTCTTTCAGTCTTTCGCTTGCCCAGTGAGCAGCCTCGCCTTTACCCCTGATAACGGCTCAGTGAAGGTTTCCTGTTTGTCTTTCTTATTTCAGTTTGTGCGTGTTTTAAGTGGAGGCGCAGCTTAAAATGTCACTGGCTGTGTGCAGTGGACGTTGGATGATTTGTTGACGATGCTCAGAAGTTAATTTCATTTCTGTATGAATGGAACAGTCTTAATAGTTGAATGCGTTGAAAACTGCATGTAGTTTGAATATGGTCACCAGGACAGCTGACCGTCATACAACTTGAATTTATAACTTACAGTTGACTGTACTACTTCTTCCACTTACTGTCTAAAAGTGTGTCAGCTATTCCTTTTCTGTTGTCACTTCTTATCTAATTTGAAGCCACTCATCTGCTTTTTTTATTTTATCTCTGAATAAGAGCATATGGTGAATTATGGGAATTAACTGCTTCCTAACGTCTGTCTGTCTGCCCGTCTGTCTGTCTGCCTTCGATTCCTTTTTGCTGGTTGTATCTATACAAAGATTAGCTTTCACCGCAAGGTGACAGACCCTGCACTTTCAATTGGTCAAGGACTCTTTCATCTTTTTCCCAGAATCCCCTTCTTCCTGCCCTTAAGCCTTACCCTGACCCCATAACCCTAATCTTCCCCATTTAAAATTTGAAACACCCCCTTCTTTACCAACCCATACCAAATTTTTCATTCCAAATGCAGTGATTTTCTCACTCAGACTGAAAAAAAAAACAGTGAATCGCGTCAACTTCCACCAATTCATTTATCAACAAGCTTGCCATTTTTTGCACTGCAAGTCACCGACCACGCCTACGCCTATGTCGCTGGAGGAGCACAAAGTTGACAGGTGCTCAGGTCAGGTGTGTGCAGGCGTCTGCCCTTAAGGGCGTGGCCCCCACAGGGTGACGAGGCTCATGATCCCTGCTAATCCCTGTACCTCCCTGCTGAGGCCAAGCCAGCGTGATGCCTCACCAGCCACAGCCAGTAACGCTGTAACCAGGTCTCAAACACTGCAACAGTTATATTCGCCTCTACTCTGTGATCCCCTAGTCCTAGTTTTTACCATAACCTCTGCCCAAGAAGTTCTAACAAGGGGAAGAGTTTACCTCGCTCTGCATGCTCAACCACTACAAATCAAATTCTGCCATTTATTCCACAGACTGACAGCGCATCTGTGCTGATGACGCTCTTGTGCCTGTTTCACCTGGCAGAATAAACTGCACTCAGTGCCAGAGCTGTAGGACTTATGTGTCTCATAACGGCATTGCCTGATAGGTCTTGTTTTGTATCTGGCTCGGTAGCGTGCTCACGCACTGATTCACAGTTTAAAGGTATGCCCTTCGGATTGGTATCAGTTCCTGATTGGCATTAGGGCATTAAACTTAATTGGCTTTAGCATTGCACTTGTGATGTGTGGAAATGTACAGGTGATGCGTGAATGATATGTTCATTAGATGGGCACAGATGTACTCAGCAGTAACGTAGCCCCCTGTTGCCCCTGTGTGACGCAGTGAGGGTGTGCTCGGGGACCCAGAATTCCTTCAGCGGGAGCAAGGACCTGGAGGTGCATTACGGCATCATGAAGACTACGTATGAAGGCTGTGAGATCCTCATGGGAAACCTGGAGATCACCCAGATGCACTCACACCACAACTTCAGCTTCCTACAGGTACCGGGTCCGCCAGACAACGCCCCTATAAGCACTAGCATCATCCAGAACAGCGTGCCCCAAGAACCGGGTGCCCTTAAATATGATATTCACCTAAAACTGTGGCCACTTCAATATGATATGCACCTAAAACTGTGGCCCCTTCAAAATGGTATTCACCCAAAATTGTGCTCCCCTACGTATGATATTAACCCAAAAATGTGGCCCCTTCAAAATGATATTGACCTAAAACTGTGTCCCCTTCAAATATTATTTTCACCTGATATTAACCCAAAACTGTGGCCCTTCAAAAAAGATGTTCAAAATTATACCCTAAAACCAAAAGATATTTACCCAAAACCTTGGCCCCTTCAAAATGATATTCACCTAAAATTGTGCTCTGTTAAATATGATATTCATCCAAAATTGTGGCCCCTTCAAAAAGATATTCACCCAAAATGTGGCCCCTTCAAAATGATGTTCACCTATAACTGTGCACCGTTAAATACGATCTTCACTCTTGAATTACACCCAGGGCTCTTCTGTCAATTAAGCGTTCAATGAAATAAGGAACCATTATTTACATAGGTAGTGATTTCACTTTGGATCCTGTTAATCTAGTTACCGTAACTCTGCGGTACTGTGGTTCTTTTATTTTGTCTCTAACGTTTTTTTTTTTTTTTTTGGTTTTCATCCTATTTCTCTCAGTCGATCCGGGAGGTGACAGGCTACATCCTCATCGCCATAAATGAGTTCCGGCGCCTTCCTCTGGACCAGCTTCGTGTGATTCGTGGGAATACCCTGTACGAGGGCCGCTTCGCCCTCTACGTCCTCAAAAACTACCAGAAGGAAGGAGACAACGGCCTGAGAGAACTGGGGCTCACACACCTTACCGGTGAGAGATTGGGGAGGAAGGGAGGAAGAGAGGAAGAGAGAGAGGAGAGCAGGAAGAGAGGACAGGGTGGAGGTGGAAGTGTAGATGAGCAGTAGAAGCAGTCACACTGTTCCCATTGTGTACAGTAATCTCCATTTTTCACTTCATCTCATATCCCCATCTGCTGTCACACACTAACCATAGTGATGTCACAATAGCCTGTTTCTATGATACTGTCTCTTTGAATCAGATAAATATCATTTATTCATTATGATTATAAATATCATTGTGTATTAAATATATATGAAAGTCCCAATAAGGATGGCCAACCTGGTTAATGTAAAAACACATGAAAAATGGCAAGCACTTGGATTATTTACTCAACAAAATGATCCAACATTAAATATCCTCTACAAAGAGTATGTGAACTTTTACACTCAGTAACTGGCAGGATGACCTTTACCTGCATTGACTAAAACTTAACAGTCTTTTTTTCTCCAAATAGCTTCAGATATTTCAAAGTATCATTGTGTACTGAAGGAGTGGGGGAAGGTGATGTAACACCTGTCATTATTGGTCAACAGTACCACACACCCTTATGTGCGTGGTTTACCTGCAGTCAGGTGTGATTAGTGCTATATCCCCTGGGGTTTAACTTGAATGGGGAAGTGAGTTGACTGACACCTGGGTTCGCGGTGCTGGCAAGCCCTCCCACACGCAGGGGAAAACAAACCGCCGTGTGGATGAATGCGTGGGAGGGGACAGGAAGTCGGTACTTACACATCCACAATGTGGAATGCTACCTGTGGTGAAAATATAGCCCAGCAAGGGGTCTACAGGTTGCTCAAAGAGAAATAAAACATATGCGTAGTGCAGCTGTGAGTCCAGGTTTTGGAACTGGTCCAATGGAAATGAGATTAGCCAGCACTGGTACTTCCACTCACATTAAGCAGGCAGAGTGACTTATGTTCTCCCACTTTGTAAGCTGATTTGGATCAGAGCATCTGCTAAACTGTAATGTAATGTGTTGTCTTGGTGTTTCTCCAATGGCATAGGCAATGCAAGGTAGGTGTCGCATCTGCAGAGTGGAGAAAAAAAATGAAAGTACTATAGGTTGCCATGTGATTTGGAGGCGCCATGAGTGCAGCCAGTTCCTTCTGAATCAGTGAGGGGCGGCCATTTTGTAAGGCAGATGGAATCGCAGCTAGATTGAGTCTCACCAAAGAGGGGAGATGCAGACAAAGGTGAGACAGGGTGAATGCTTTGGCCCGGTTGGCCTTGGTCCTGTCATGTAAGCCATTCCCTCTCTTTGGTGATAAAGCAGTGAGGTGTTATTGACACAAATAGAAGGAACTACCATATAGTGTCACTAACTCAAAGATTTGAACCAATACCTACATTTGCCATGGAGAGCAACATTTTTGATTGGTTTAAAAAAGGCAATGATTGACAGCTAATTGTAGCTCCACCCTAAGAGGGCTCATGAGACCTCATTTCAGCCATCACTACTTTTCTCCCACTTATGAATATATGTTGATCTTAATGTTTAGGCACCAGCAGACCAGCACTAGGGCAGGGGGCTGAGAGAGCTGAGCCACGCCCCCATGGAGCAGCTTTCCATTCTGATTGGGCAGGGGGCAGAGGGGTGTGAGGATTTCCAGCCTTGGGTGGGAGCTTAGGAGAGAAGTGGGGTTTCCAGTATTTCCAGTAGTAAATGAGGTTTCCTTTTGTGTTGATTTTAGTGACTGTGTGCAACATGACTGGAACTAAAAGCTCAGGGTTGTGATCTTATTAAAAACACGTCAGGGCCTGTCTGGGCTTTGAACTCTATTCAGTGACGGTGCAACTGTCTTTGTGTGTCTGTGTATCTTTATGTGTGTGTCTGTGTGCACATGTTTGCATGTGTGTACTTACATTTTTTGTGCATGTGTGTAAGTGTGTGTGTACATATGGGTTATATGTATGTGAGTGAGTGTCTGTCCTCCCTTTTTTATCTTTATGTCATGCATGTGTATTTTTATGCATGTAACTGATTTTAAGTATGCATGAGTGTTTGTCATCGCCTTTTGGTCTGTGTTTGTTGGTCAATGTGTGAGTGTTCATGAGTGTGCATGTGAGTGTGTGTGAGTGAGTGTGCATGTGTGAGTGTGTGTGAGGCTGTATGCATGTGTGTAAGTCAGTGTGTGTGAGTGAGTGTGAGTATGTGTGCATGCGTGTGTGAGCGTGTGTGTGAATGTGTGTGAGAGTGAGTGTGCATGAATGAATGTGCATGTGTGGGTCTCTATGTGAGTGTGTGTGTGTGTGTGTGTGTGGATGAGTGTGCATGTGCAGGTCTGTGTGATGGTAAACTGTCTGCCCCGTGCTCTCTGTGTGTTTTGGGGCTGTGAGAATGCTCATATGTGCTGCTTTGTGTCCCACAGAGATCCTGAAGGGAGGTGTTCTCATCGCCAACAACAAGTTCCTGAGCTATGCCCTCCAGGTCAACTGGACCGACATCATGAGGGACAGCAGCGCTCCTCTCCAGATCGAAGATAACGGCGAGAAACGTACGTGTGAAGATATGGAGGTTTATGTATGGCTGTGCGTTAATGTGTGTGTTTTTGTATGTGAATGTCTGTGTGTGTTTGTGAGTGTGTGTGTATGTATGGCTGCATGTTCAATCTGTGAATTATGTGTGTGTGTCTGTTTATGTCTATATATGTATGTGTGTGAGTGTGTGTGTGTGTGTGTGTGTGTGTGTGTGCTTGTCCTAAAGTCAGTAGAGCACATCATAAATGGGTGCAGCTCTTTCAAAGTGCTGTACGCATTCAAGCATGACTATATTGTTTACCTGGTTGGTAAAGAAATGCTGTTCAGTGAAGCTTTAGTGGTTCCACCTCAGTCATATAAGTGATTTTTTAAGTATTGCTCTATCTTAACCTTCATAGGGAGTATGACAGGAAGAGATGATGTTTTCAATATCTTTATCTTTTCTTTATTTGACCAATGAGCTGTATGTCAAAACATTTCTTTCCTGCTGAAATGACCTTCTATGAGGAGCCAAATGCAGAATTTAAAAATATGTGAGTGGGGTGTGTGTGTGTGAGTATGTGAGTATGTGTGTGATTGTGTGTGTGTTTGTGTGTGTGTGTGTATGTGTGAGTAAGAGGAAGGTCTTTTTAATTGAGATTGGATGCACTTTTGATTTATATACAGAACAAACTTAAGTCTCAAAATTATAGAAGTATCAGTCACTGATTGCTGCCGTCAGTAGCCAAGGATATAACTGCAAGTTCACAGTCTTAATTTTTAGTAGTCCCGGACATGTCCACAGGCCTGTAGTGCGTGGACTGCAGATTGCAAGCCTGCACAAAGCAAAGCCAAAGCAACTGGCAAAGTACTGCTCCATATCAGCCATCATAGTGAGCATGACTGTTTGGAAGAGACCATGTTTTCTTTTTCCTTAGTAGAACTGTATGCCATGTTGGACTTTTCAGTGAAATTTGATTCCTGTTGAAGTGGTCTTTGATGTGAAATCAAATGAAGAATCAAACCGTGTTCGTGTGTTTGTCTGATGTCGTGTGCGTTCTGGTTTTCAGTGGAGTGTCATGCAGCCTGCCAGGGTCACTGCTGGGGGCCTGAGGAAGAAGACTGCCAGATCTGTGAGTCTCTCTCTCTCAGTCTCTGTCTCTTCACTCTGCTCTTCCTCAGTCCCTGTCCCACTCACCTCCTGTCCCTCCTCTCGCACAGTGACTAAGACGGTGTGTGCGCCGCAGTGTGACGGCCGCTGTTTCGGGAGGAGCCCCAGCGAATGCTGTCACGTGGAGTGTGCGGGGGGTTGCGTCGGCCCCCAGGACACTGACTGCTTTGTGAGTCCACTGGCCGTCCCCTCTCTCCCCCAGCCCCACTTCCTGTGATGTCACATCCCCTCTAACACGCGCGTGACAGTGTCACAGTAAAGTCCCCCAAACACTGTTTTGTCATGTGTATTTGGACAGACATGATTTTACAATTCTGAACTGTCATTGAATTTGCGCTAACCCATCTTCATGTTCATGTGTTGTCTACATGTGTTTGTGTGTGTGTTTTGCATGTGTGTGTATCTTGTATGTGTGTGTGTTTTATATGTGTGTGTGTGTGTATCTGTGTCTGTGTGTGTGTGTGTGTGTGTGTGTGTTCCCTCAGGCCTGCAGTCACTTTAACGATTCGGGAGCGTGCGTCCCACACTGCCCTCAGCCCTTCATCTATAACAGACAGACCTTCCAAATGGAGCCCAACCCTGGGGCCAAGTACCAGTACGGCTCCATGTGTGTGTCCCAGTGCCCCAGTGAGTACCCACAATGCCTCTCCGTCAGAACACCACATGTCTGTCTCCCTCTGTAGTTTAAATTAATCTCTCTCTCCCCACCCAGCACACTTTGTAGTGGATGGTAGCTCGTGTGTGAGTGGCTGCCCTAAGGGTAAGATGGAGGTGGAGAAGAACGGCCTGATTCAATGTGAGCTCTGTGGAGGCCTCTGTCCCAAAGGTAGTCTCCTTCAACGTGACTCTGTACCATGCATTACACTGTGAACGTGGGGTTGGGATGTGTGGCATAACGGCTAGGGAGTTGGGCTGGCTCAGTTCCCAGGTGGGACATTGCCATTGTACCTTTTGAGTAAGGTACTTCACCTAAACTGCTTTACTAAATATCCAGCTGTATAAATGTACAGTGTGTATACAAAAATGTCAAGTGTGTAACTTGCTGTGGATAACAGTGTCTGCTAGATGCCTGTTTTGTATAATGTGCTAACGATGATGATGGTGATGATGATGATGATGATGATGATGATGATGGTTCCTGACTCACCCTACATCCCCTCCTCCAGCTTGCCAAGGGACTGGCTCACCTGACAAACAGACGGTGGATTCCAAAAACATCGACAGCTTCATCAACTGCACCAAGATCCAGGGCAGCCTCCACTTCTTGACCATTGGTATCAATGGGTGAGTCGAGTACTGAATCCTTGTGGGTGAGACCGCTACTTGAGGGAGTTAATACTGATTGAATCCCTGTGGGTGAGTCCAATGTTGACTGAATCCTTCAGGGTGAGTCTGACTTTGGCTAAATCCCTTTGGAGGAGTCTGATATTGACTGAACCCTGCTAAATGAAACCAATACTTACTGAAGCTCTTTGAGTGAGTCGGGTATTGACTGAATCCCTTTGAGTTAGTCTAATGCTTACTGAATCCCTCTCAATGAGTGTAATATAGTTCACTGAAACCCTGTTAATGAGTTAACTACTGACTGAATCCCTTTGGGTTTGTCTGTTGTTAATTAAACCCTCTGGGTATAGTGAGTATAGTACTGACTGAATCCTTCTTAGAGAGTCTAATACAGATCACATCCATTTGAGTGAGTCTAAAGCCCCTACCACATTTAGAATGACTATAACAACAACTATATCAAACAAAATCAAAGTCAAAATTAATAATGTATTCACACCATAAGCACAACTGTAAAATGATTGTTACAGATATGATTGATAAGCATAGCATATTGTTTGGATCATTTAAAAAGAAACATTTTCAACTATTTGTGTTGGTTCTGGGTATCAAAGTACCACTCTCGGAGAAAATACAGGGCCTGTCTCAGGACTGAGGACAGGCTGATGGGTAATAGCTTATATAATAGGCAAAACAAGCTTATATTTATGTTTTTAGCTTTGGTTGTCGTTAAAAACCCACCTCTCTCTACAGTGATGACTATCACAATATCTCCGCCCTTGACCCGGAAAAGCTCAGCGTCTTCCATACAGTTCAAGAGATCACAGGTAACTGTGTGTTTGTGCGTGTGTGTGTGTGTGTGTGTGTGTGTGTGAGTAACTGTGTTTATGTGGTTGTGCGTGTGTGTGCATGTATGTATGTGTTACTGAGTAACTGTGTGTTTGTGTGGTTGTGCGTGTATGTGCGTGTGAGTGAGTGACTGTGTTTGTGTTGTTGTGTGTGCCTGTGTGTGAGAGTGAGTAACTGTGTTTGTGTGGTTGTGCGTGTGTGTGCATGTATGTATGTGTGACTGAGTAACTTTGTGTGTCTGTGTGTGTATGTGTGTGTGTGAGTGAGTAACTGTGTTTGTGTAGTTGTGTGTGTGTGTGCGTGAATTAGTTCCTGTGAGTTTGTGTGGTTGTGTGTGTGTGTGTGTGTGAGTAACTGTATGTTTGTGCCTGTGCGTGTGTGTGAAAAATGAAGGTGGTTGTGTGAGTGTGTATATGCAGTTTGTATGCAACTGTGCGTTTAGGAATACATTTGTGTGTGCATACATGCATGGTTTCTTATGTGTGACTGTTTATGTGTGCATGTTTTTGCAGTTTGTATGTATGTCTATCACTGTACATTCAGCATGTGTATGTGTCCATATGTGCTTGTGTATAGCATGTGTGTGTCTCTGTAATTTTTCTGCAGACACCTTGACTATCCAGGCGTGGCCTAAGGAGCTGAAGGATCTGTCAGTGTTCTCCAATCTCACTACCATACAGGGAAGATCGCTGAATAAGTGAGTGTGTGTTTGTGCATGGCTGTGTGAGTTTTAGTGTCCGTTTTTTGTAGACAAGTGTGCCTACATATAAGAGAAAGCGTGTTCATGATTGACATTTTTATTTACCCTTAGATCAAACTCATACAGATATATTTCTATTTATGTAGATCTTGTGGTTTAATAATTTTAAAAAGAGAAGTTGTATCTTACATTATTAATTTAGTGTGCATTCTTTGTTTCCTCCTCTCCTCCTCCCTGTTCTATTAATTACTTCTTGCTTATTTCTCACCGCTGTCTCCCTGTCTGTGGCTCCTCTGTCAAATCCTCGTTGGTTTCATTGTCAAACTCTCATACGCACCCTCGTTCTTCCCTGCCTCGCTCCCTCCCTCTCTTAGGGGGTACTCCCTGCTGGTGATGAAGCTGCACTCTCTCACGTCGCTGGGCCTGCGCTCTCTGAAGGAGATCAGCGACGGGGGCGTGTACATCAGCGGGAACGAGAAGCTCTGCTACCACCACACCATCAACTGGACCCAGATCACCGCCGGAGCCAAGGCTAACAGGCGGCGGGTAACGATCAAGAACAACCGGGCGCAAGCCGACTGTGGTGAGACACACACACACGTCACGCATGCTCGCACACACACACACACACACACACACATACACACAGACAAGCATACACACACCAAAGACACAAACCCACACACACACCACTCACACTCATGTGTATACGTACGTGTGTGTGTGTATACGTACGTATACACACACACATGTACACACATGCACACATAGACAGACAGGCGCACACACACACATGCATACTGACAGATGACCATACACACACCAAAGACACAAACCCACACGTACACGCATTCACACATACACAGACACACACGGACAAACATTGACACTCACACTTCTATGCAAACATACTCTTACAGAGTGCACTCCTGTTCAGTTCATATGTATGTGTAAAGTTAACAAATACACTGATGCACCCTATATGTGTGTGTGTGTGTGTGTGTGTGTGTGTGTGTGTGTTTGTAGATGCGGAAGGGCACATGTGTGACCCTCTGTGTTCGGATGCTGGGTGTTGGGGACCAGGCCCAGAGCAGTGTCTCTCCTGTAAGAACTACAGCCGAGGAGGAACCTGCATAGCCCAGTGCAACTTCCTCACAGGGTGGGTGTGTGTGACCACCTTCCCAGAACACCCCTCTGCACCCACACAAAACCCATACAGTGCCAACATCAAACAACAAAAACACTGCCTGCGTATCAGTGTCCCCATGGTCTAAGCAAAATTTTAACCTTCAACTTTCTTCTACAATGTATATGTGTAGTTTCATATTTGGGTGTTTGTGGTTTTATATGTTTTTAATTATTTCAAAATCTAGAGATCCTTGACATTCATGAAATCAACCATCAACCATTTATACATCTGTGTTTATTACTCTTTTTCTTTTCTTTTCTTATGCAAAATCATCTGATCACTTGCTTACTGGCTTCTATAGTACAGGAGTATGCCAGTTTGCAATCCATTACAGATATCCATAGTTCTGCAATACTTATTCTGCCACCATATCTGAAAAACTGCAACAACCTAAACTTGAGAAGTCCTTGAGAAGTCTGTTAAGTAAATGTGTGTGTGTGTTTAGGGTGCCTCGGGAGTTTGCAGGGGCGCACAGGGAGTGCATGGCGTGTCACCCCGAGTGCCGGGTGCATGATGGGAAGATGAGCTGCACTGGACCGGTAAGCACCCCACCCCCACCACTCCGTTCTCCCTCTGCCAGGTCTGTTACTGTATGCGCCCGCAGAAGGAGGCCGGATAGGCCATAAGCCTTAATGACAGGGTGAAGGTAGACGTGATTTAATGGATAAACAGGGTTTGTTTGGTGCTTCGTTTTTGTTTTGTTCCATTTGCACTCATCAGATTGTATATATCCTTTCTGACAGCTGTTGAATGAAGGGCTGTGTAATTCTATAAACACTTTCTTTTTGTTATTGTTGATTGTGGGGTTTTTTCCCAGAAGGCTTAGTGTGACTGATTTCTTTTCGTTTTCCTTCCGCCCCGCCCCTGCCCCACCCCTGCCCCCCCCCCTCAGGGAGCTGATGAGTGTGTGTCCTGTGCCAGCCTGCAGGACGGCCCACACTGCGTGTCCTCTTGCCCCAGTGGGGTGATGGGGCAAAAGGGGCTCATCTTCAAATACCCCAGCGCTCAGAGGAGGTGTGAGCCCTGCCATCCCAACTGCACTCAGGGGTAAGAGCCGGGTGGCGTTCTGCAGCAACCACCGCCTAGACCACACTGTCATTTTGCTTGAGTGTGTTGGTTCCCATGTTAGCATGTGTCTGGTGCAGGTTTTCATAGGTGCTTTCAAAAGCCTTCTGTAACTCGTAGGTAAAGATATGTCTAACAGCTGAATGTACTTGTTGCAGATGCACTGGTCCCAGTCTGGCGGAGTGCTCCACAGACAGAGAGGGCTCCAGGTCAGTGTCGCCATCTGCTGGTCACCATTGGGTACTGAATTGACTGACCCGTTACCCCACTACTGTCTGTCTGAATACCTCTGATCTGGCTGTAGACATGCATACACACACTATAACACACAGTGCATAGTGCACACATCTCTCTCTCTCACACACACACACACACACACACACACACTATATGCACATGCTGTCTCACACACACACACACACACACTCAAGAGCTCATCTCTGTTCCCCAGCTTGGCCGTAGCGGGGATTGTGTGTGGTGTGATGGCGTGTCTGATCGTAAGCCTGTCCATCTTTGTGCTGACCGTGCTGTACCGCCGCGGCCTGGCGATCCGCCGCAAACGTGCCATGAGGCGCTACCTGGAGAGTGGAGAGGTGAGTCCCCCTACAGGGCGAGGGTAGAAGAGGGAGGGACCGGGGGGGGTATTAGTCTAACTAATTTTATAATTCTTTATTTAATCAGGTAGTTTAGCTAAGTTCTTTTTTTGCATTTTATGACCTGTGGAAGCAATTGCAATGGATTGCACAGCCATTCCGATATATAGAAGTTGTTTTAGGTGGCCAGATGAAGAGAGACCGGTTTTATGGCAATTTAACCAGGGCGCTAGGGGTTAATATGCCTACTCTCTTGAAGAGTTGCATGGGATCTTTAAGAATCACTGAGTCTAGACCACAGTTGAACGTCTCATCCAAAAGACAACACCTCCCACAGCACAGTGTCCCCATCACTGATGTAGGACTGGGAGGGGGAGGGGCCATATATAAATATGCATGTGCTACCAGGTGTCAGCATCAAGAAACTCTGCCAATGTCTTTGTAAGTTTCACATTTCATTATGGATTCCTGTGTGTGTGTGATTTAGAGTTTCGAGCCTTTGGACGCGGGAGAGAAGGGATCCAAAGTCCATGCCCGTATCCTGAGAGCGCCAGAACTGCGCAAGATCAAACTCCTGGGCTCTGGCGTGTTTGGAGCAGTGCACAAGGTGTGTAAACAGAACTCCGGTCTCTTAATGTGTGTCTTTGGTTAAAAAAAGCATGAGAAAGTAAGTGGTGCACTGCTGTTTTTGATTGGTCTATTTCCCGGGGGGTGTGGCTTTTTGTCTCACAGGGGGTGTGGATTCCTGAGGGGGACACGGTGAAAATCCCAGTGGCCATAAAAACCATCCAGGACCGCTCCGGACGGCAGACCTTCACTGAGATCACTGATGTAAGAAATACACAATATACACAGGCACATATACTGACACAAACATTAACACAAAAACGCACAGGCACACACACACACACACACACACATAAATACACAAACAAACAGACTTTGGTGTTGATCCAGGTGCTAGTGTTGATGTTTATATTGGTGTTCATGTTGGTGCTGGTATTGGTGTTGGTATTGGATGTTTGTGTTGGTGTTGGTGTTGGTGTTGGTGTTGGTATTGGGCATTAGTGTTGGTGTTGGATCTTGGTGTTAATTTTGAAATTTATGTTGATGTATTGGTACTGATGGTTTTTGTGTAACGCCGGTCACCCTCCGCAGCACATGCTGGCGATGGGCAGTCTGGACAGCCCGTATGTGGTCAGGCTGCTGGGCGTGTGTCCGGGCTCTTCCCTGCAGCTGGTCACTCCTCTCAGCACACAGGGCTCCTTACTGGAGCACATCAAGAACCATCAGGACAGCCTCAACCCCCAGCGCCTGCTCAACTGGTGTGTGCAGATCGCCAAGGTGAGACACTGCAGGGTGCAGAGTGTGAGGGACAGGGATGAGTGTGTGTGTGTGTGTGTGTGTGTGTGTGTGTACAAAAGCATGAGTGTGTGTGTATGTGTGTGCATGCATGTGGGTGTGTGTGTGTGTGGCTGTGTGCATGAGCATATTAATGTATGTGTGTGAGTGTGTGTGTGTGTATGTGTGTGAGATACAGAAGTAAGTCAGTGCTGTATCTCAGCGCTCTCTGTCTCTGCCCTGTAGGGCATGTTTTACCTGGAGGAGCACCGCATGGTCCACAGGAACCTGGCGGCACGGAACATCCTGCTGAAGAGTGACTACATGGTGCAGGTGTCTGACTACGGCATCGCCGACCTGCTCTACCCCGACGACAAGAAATACTTCTACAGTGAGGTCAAGGTACTGCACAGCATAGACTCTCACACCTGTCATTCATTTATTCATTCATACACCATAGTGCTCCACCCAGCTGAAGTGGTGAGGGAGGTTTGTTCATCATATTAAACTGGGAGATGGTTAGGAAGCCCAGCCTGATAAAATACGATATGTATTTTCTGGATCTGTACTAACCTCTGTGAGCCTCTTCCAAGAACTAAAGAGATAGTCTGTAGGGGAGTCCTGATCTTCTCTGTCACCTTTGGCACTTGGGACTTTCCTTCTCTCTAGGGTTATCTTTGCACTTTTTGTACCATTCATATACACTTTTCTTTGTAAGTCGCTCTGGATAACAGCGTCTAACAAATGCCTTTAATGTAATGTAATGTAATGTAACATATCTATGATAAAGTCCTTAAATCAGGGGTTTACATGTTTTTGTGTTTCTTAGGCACCAATAAAATGGATGGCTTTGGAGAGCATACTGTTTCGTAGATACACTCATCAGAGTGACGTGTGGAGCTATGGTGAGTTCCTGTGTGTGTGTGTGTGTGTGTTTGTGTGTGTCTCAGAATGAGTGTTTGTGAAATATCTGTGTTGAGACTGTGTGTTGCAGTGGAAGTGTTTGTTTTTGTGTGTGTGTCTCTGGATACTCACGTGACGCTGTCGTGCACAGGGGTGACAGTGTGGGAGATGATGTCGTTCGGAGCAGAGCCTTATGAAGCGACTCGGCCACAGGAAGTACCCGACCTGCTGGAGAAGGGCGAGCGCCTGGCACAGCCCAACATCTGCACCATAGATGTCTACATGGTCATGGTGAAGTGTAAGTTCTGCCCCTCTTACAGAGCGCGCACACACACACACACACACACACACACACAGTGAAAGCAATACAGACTCAACCACATATACACACATACACACAAACACAGAAAACAGAGACACACAACAACACATACACACATGCACACACTCATGAATAGGCACACAAGCACAACCATACACTGACACCCACAGGGGCACTCAACACACGATCACACCCACACACTGGCACACACACAAACATACTCTCTGCTCCCCCCTTTTTGCCTTTTCCATTTTACAATTGGCAGTGTCACCTACATGAAAAATGCGTACCCTCCCTTCCACATTACAGGAAAGAACTTGCACTGATTATCACTCAATGACAGTTGGTAGCCTTTGGGTGCAAGGCCTTTTCTTTGGAGAAACTACTCCAGTAGCAATTGAAAAAGCCCTGGCTGACATAGACCCACCCTACTCCTGGCAGGGAGAAGCCAGCTTTGCCCTATTTCTGAGGTCTACCAGTCCAGATGGCACACCTACACTTGGCCTTGTGATACTATAGGGTCTGAGACCCTGTCTCAGCTCACTGCAAATGTCTTTATTGACTGAGACCTCCAAGAATCCAAAAAAATATGCACAGCCTAATCAATTAAGGTGCTGAGTCAAGGAGTCCAAGACAACCAGTAATGCAGTAACGCTTGTGAACTCAAATGCACCTTTGTCGTGTGAAAAAGACAATTGTTTTATCCCTCGGGATCTTTCTCTAATTCCCAATGGTGTTGATGTACCCTAATGGACTCCCTTGAATTAAAATTCCAGAATTCCATTCAGGAAATTTAACAAACCCACCTCTTAATATACTGTGATCCACCCCAATGTCCACATTCATCAACATTTTCCACCTTTTTTTGACAGGCTGGATGATTGACGAAAATGTCCGGCCAACCTTCAAAGAACTGGCCAATGAATTCACACGGATGGCCAGAGACCCGCCCCGTTTCCTTGTAATGAACGTAGGTGGGGGGTGTGGTGTTTGAGGAAAGCTGTCTGCCATTGGTTGTTCCATCGGGATGATATTGTATTTTCTGTGCTGTTGATGTGCTTCAGGACATATCATAAGCATGCTGTAGTAGTCATATTAAACATTTTTTTTCACATGATGAACTTTCAAAAGCATTTATTTTCAAGAAAACATTTTACAGTGCATTACATTGATGAAATTATAGTATATTTAAAATATTCCCTGTTCTGGTCTCCTTTGTCACCAGTACTCATTAAAAAAAAGGTGCAGTGTCTTTCTTACACCTATCAAAACAGTTGTGTGAATACAGATCAAACATTTGGAAATTTGTTACAATGGCCGTTGCTCCTACCTCCAGGTCGAGAACAGCCAATCAGATGCAGCCGCAGATGAACCATTTCAGAGGGGATCAGAGGTGGGACGTTTGGAGGCGGGGCTAGAATACCAAAAAGTGGAGGACCTGGATGATGGTATGGCCACGCCCTCTCTATACCGGTCTCTGACAAGAAGCCAATCCCGCCTCCGCTCAGAGTCTCACAGAGTAAGTCCCGCTGTCCGTCTGAATCCATTCATCAGTGTGGTCCGCTGCCCTCTGATCTGTCAAACTACCAAACTACTAAACTATCAAACTAACTGCGATACACTGTTATATTGTTACTGTCTCTCTCAATCATCATTGACATAATTAATGACATAATTGCTCCTGTTAACGGTTACTATTTACTGTTGTTATAACACGGTTGTGGGTGTCTATATTTCTTGGTGTATGCATGGTGTGTGATAACCATGTCTGTTATTTGTTGTGTATTGTGTTGTATCTTATGTTGTGTATATTTTTCATCAGGACCCCATTGAAAGCGATATGGTACATATCAAGGGGTTTTACCCTGAAATAAATTAATTTCACATAACAATCATGTAATCTCTTTCTTTCTATCAGAGCACTCTGAATGGTCCTGTGGGATATCTTCCCATGACCCCCGGCCCAGAGGACGACCCCCTGCAGGTCAGTCTTAAAGCACACAGGACACACATGCTTTCACAGACTACAGTATCATTTAGCAGTTAACTCAGCCCTCCCTTTCACATTACAGGAAAGAACTTGCACTGATTATCACTCAATGACAGTCGGCTGCCTTTGGGTGCAAGGCTTTTTCTTTGGAGGAGCTCCTCTAGTAGCAATTAAAAAGCCCTGACTGACATAGACCCACCCTACTCCTGGCAGGGAGAAGCCAGCTTTGCCCTATTCCTGAGGTCTTCCAGCCCAGATGGCATGCCTAGACTTGGCCTGGTGATACTATAGGGCCTGAGACCCAGCCTCAATTCACTGCAAGTGTCTTTAATGACCGAGACCTCCAGGAATCCAACAAAAAAATCTATGCACAATCAATCAATTAAGGTGTTGAGCCAGTTAAGTTTGTTTGTCCAATTGCACTCTAGCGGCCCCTCTTGGTTAGGCCAGGTACCTGCTGATGCACTAACCGAGTATATGCTGACTTTGTTATCCAGTGACATTATTGGCAGTATTTAAGTGATCATGTGTTTGTGGTGTGGAAAGACACAAGAGCTTGTCATCATGTGAACCAAAGGAGTTATGTGTTCACAGCTTCCTGCTGAGTCGGCAGGAGAGGGCTGCTCTGGAGAGTGGCTAACAACTTTAGCTGAGCTCAGGGTGGGAAGAGAGGGGAAAAATATTTCAAAAAAGAAACAAAGTGTAAATCATGACAATGGATGATCACGATCACATCGTACAGAGCAAGAATCTGTTTCCGTGAACAATGGAAAACACAGCTTTGCTTCAATTGCTTATGACACAGATGCATAATATTTCAATTTAGGGATTCTCGCAATCAGTATCAGTTTATTATAAGGGCCTGCAGGCATTCTTGGCTGTGAGTCTTTAGAGGCTTTTGACCAGAGTTCCAACCTTTCTTCACAAACTGTGACTGCATTCAGCTTCATACTTCTCAGCAATCATTACATAACCAGCAAATGCATGTGACCAATTACACCATCAAAATAAATAAGAAATATCTGTCAAGAAGTACTCATGCCCCCTCCCCCCCATACTCTCCAGGTCACCAGGTCACCTGGCCCCCGCTTCAGCTTGGGGCGGACGCTGTCAGAGAGCTCGGAGGGGTGGGGCAGCGGCACAGAGGCGGAGCTGAGAGAGGACATCTCATTGGCCGGCAGCTTACGCAGGCCCCGGGCCCTTAGGAACAACACCAAAGCAGCCTCAAGGCACACAGGCCTATTGCCGTCACCAGGGACGTCGCCGCTGGATACGGAGGAGGACCACTATGGATACGTGCTGCCTGGGGGGGCCAACACCCCTGAGAGAGGTGACTTACTGGGGATATACCTCAGGGAGGGTTTGTCTTTATTATTAATAAAATTTAAGGTGGGGGAAATGAATTAGGTTTCATGAACCCAATTAAAGTAGAGCAATGCTCAGCTGTCAATCATTGACTTGTCTGAACCAATCAAAAACGTTTTTCTCTCCAAAGCCAATGTGGTTGTTGGTCAAAAATCATTGAGTCATTGACACTGATTCAGTGACTCAATGAGTCAGTGTAACCTCACTACACTTATGTTTCTCAGTCACTCAGAAGAATAGTGTCTGCTAAATGAGTTTGATGTAAAGACGCAGAGGAAGATATTAGATATTCTGTAAACTTGTGTATCTTTTGGGAAATAAGTAATTAATAGTAATTATTTGCTATGAACTTTCTTGTAGAGAGTCTCCTGTCCCGCGCATCCTCACGAAACGCTGTCCGCAGCAGTGGGAGGACCTCCCGGGGCCTGCTGTCTCTGCCCAGATCCATCACAGACCCTGCCCCCGAGGAATACGAGTGCATGGACAAACACATCCCCCTGCTCCCTCTTTCACCCCGTCAGGGAGAGGACTCGCTGAGAAGGAGCAGGAGGGAGGCCTCCCCATCCTGCAGCAGCTGGCTGTCACCAGGAGGGGGAGAAGCTGAGCAGAACCAAGGGAAACAGAGGAGCAGAACCCCTGCTGCTACAGCTGCAGGGCCACTCACAATCCCAACACCATGCAATGCCAAGCAATTACCAACAGAGGGAGACAGAGCTGACAAAGAGAAGACTGCAGGCAGTCCCAGTGTTAGCGCTAAAGACGATGCAGAAGGACGGCAACGAGAATCAGAGAAAGTTGAGTATGAGTACATGGACATCAGGAGTGAGGAGCTGAACTCTAGTGAACGGGGTGTTCCCCTGGCAACCACACCATGGAGGCAGAAGGAAAGGACAGCAGTGAGGAAAGAGAAGGAGATGGGTGGACTGAGGAGGAGGAGGAAGAAGAGGAGGAGGAAGTGTACCAGTACACAAACGACCAGCCCAGACTCAGGCTTAGCCTCCAAGGAAGGGGCGGAGTCGGAGTGAACAGTCGCCATGGAGGGGGAGGAGAAGTGGACGTCTATGAGTATGAGGAAATGGACACACTGGGCGCAGTCCCCAAGGGCAGAAGAGACCGGGTGGAGTACCAGAACATCCGGGATGAGGTGGCGGGAGCTGTGGGGGGCAAGTGCACGGAGCTAGGGGGTTATGTGAAGGTGCGGGCGGGAGTGGGAGAGTTGGGGGGAGACCACTCCTTCGACAACCCCGACTACTGGCACAGCAGACTTTTCCTGAAGCCAGATGCAGTACGCACATAACGTAACCATGAGGGACACACACAAGAACACAGGAACAGGGAGGAATGATGGGGCATTGGCTCCATAAAACTCCCTACAATTCATCTCTGTTGTGATCGGACAAGTAAAACCAATTGTTTACTTTATCAGGTGACTAATCGATTAATATCGATTAATACACAGTATTAATCGATTAATGATTGATTAAGAATCAGTTACCATGTCAGTCAGGAGTCAAATCCTGTGCTATATCTATCCATTAAACTAAAGATGATAAAGCATCCTCACTGAAATAAATCCCTTGGCAGACAGTGAACTGTAGCATAGACATGTGTTATTATATGATTTACAAGCTTCTAGTCTGTGTCTCCTGGTTTACAAGGGCTCTCACACTTACAACATGGACCCTGTCCCTGTGTGTATTTACCAGTGAAGAGTATTATTACCGAGAAGAGAGGAGAGCAACGGACAAGAAAATAAAATGGCCAGTGGAAGATGATTGTACTCTCTGTTTTCATGTCAGAACAAATTACAGTTGACCCTCCCACATCGCATATTTCCACATCATGGCTTCGATTTTTCACAGGTCGCAGCAAATGATTAAATGGGAATTTTTTGGGAGCTTTGCTGCCTTGTGCAGGAAACTGCATGGCACTGCCGACGACGCATGTAGCAGATGAAAAGTAAATAAAATGTAAAAAAGTCATAAATGCATAAAATATATGTATATATTAATGTTTTTATTGTTTAATACCATAAATATACACACATTTTAAGTGGTTTTTCCAGATCGCAGGAGGGTCAATTGTATATTGTTAAATGCTTTTGTAATTATGTTGTGTTTTTTATCAATATGTATTTTTGTAATTGGAGAAATTTCTATATGGAGTAAAAATGTTTTTAAAATGTCCCATACTTAGTTTTTGTCCTTCTTTTGCTCATCCCATTGGGTGCAAAAACTACAACTCCCATGGTCCCATAAGTATGGCGATGTCAGCTTTTGCCTAAAGTTCAGTGAACTGACATGACATTAATTTCATCCACCACAAAGAGTCTGTGAAACACATACCTTAACTCAAGCTTGTCAAACAAATGTCCCTTATGACTTCCATCAGTTTGAAACCCCACATTATATTATACTGTCAGTCACCAATGTTATATTAAGCAGAGGTTGCTGACCTCAGTCCTCCGGGCCCATTTTACATGCTGGTGTCTCTTACTGGCAATCTCTTGATAAATTGTTGTTAAAAGCACACTCAACCATACATTTTTCAGTTATTTTCACAAAGTTGCAGAACTGGCTTCTTGCCAATTGCTCTCTCATTTTCCACTTCAACACTTCATTTTCCACAGTCGATTTAATTTTGGCAGTCGGGTGTCCATTCCTCAGGAAGTTAGAACCACACTAATTTCACCTGTCAGTCGGTAATTTAACCAAGGAGACACTAAAGATTCATAAAGTAATCATTTGTCATATACCACAATACAGAAATGAAAACATTGATTGTCTGAAAACTGGTCTGACTCATTTAATGTCTTGTTTAATGTGAATATGGGACATTTAATCTTACTGGAATGCAGATCTATTTATAGTAATGTTGCCTTAAGGAAGTTAATCATTCCTCCATAGACATGAAAAGTGTCTATTTAAGAACAGTCACAGCTTGTTACTATTTTGAAGATCAAATGATGGTTGAAATGGAAACCAGCATAAACAGTGGTGTAAAAGAGAAAAGTGGTGGGCAGAATACTTCAGGTAAACTTGAGAAGAAGCATGGATTAACTTGTTGATCATTTGTGCAGGATAATATAATTCATTTAAATAATAATAATTTAAAATAGAATACAAAAGTGAAAGCACAGTTTTTATCTTACTATGCTGTATAGAGCTCATAGAACAGCATCGTGCTAGGTACATTATAGATTACACAATACCATACCATGTAGTCAGTGAAACAGAATGAATATACTGCCGCCTACTGGTGGGAAGCAGAAAGCAGACAGAATTAACTGAAAGGGAACAAGCACAGCTGATGGTGCAGTTTTCATGTTGATCTCATGCTTTGTGGTGTACCATTTAAGTCATAAGGGGTTGTAGAAAGGGATAGAACCTGTTGCACTTCCATAACTGTAATTAGGTAGGTTTCATTCTTGTAAACACATTGAGTTACGTGACACTGTGATTTATTGTTGATCACTTCCCATTTTAGGTCTTAATTTAGGCAATACTTTTCTTTTTTTAAGTTTTGAAATCATTTTTAGGTTGTTCTTTACCACAGCTAAGGTTGAAATAAAATATAATTTGTTCAAATCTGTTGTCCACTATTAATTTGTCTACGTTTTAGGCCAGCATCCCTCACGACCAATAGGTAACATGCTACATTATAATGGCATGGGGCGGGCGCTTTTGTACTCCGCCAGTTAGTAACTTAAAGGATTAGGGATACTGAGTTTTGGCAACCGGCCCACGAACTACCATGGTGAGCCAAAGTTCACCTATAGAGATGCATCCGCTCTCTGAGCTCCCCCCTGCTATACAGCTGGTCCATAATGCCCCACGCCGTTTCATTTGGCGGTTACGTGACTACGTAAGCACGTTATGGGCGGGGCCTGTGGGGCAGAGAAGGCCGGGCTGGAGCAGCGGTGTCGAGCGGATCCGTGTAAACGGTCTCGCATCTGACGCACCGGCGGAGAGTGAAGTTGCCTGAAAGCCTCCAGAAAGAAAGATGTCCGGAGACGACGAACAGCAAGAGCAGACGATCGCCGAAGACTTGGTGGTCACCAAGTACAAAATGGGGGGTGACATAGCCAACCGTAAGTATACAGTCAGCACTCGATTTGGCATTTGGAGGTATGATTTTGGCGAGGTGAATGAGCCTTACAACTGGCCTCCGCTATTACAGCTAGTTTGCGGCCATGTGCCGTATGGAAGCTGAGATAACGTGCCTGGGAGTGGGAGGTCGCGCTGGCCTAGCCAACTAACGAGCTGTCTGAACTCCCAACTTATTCCTGTAAATAAGCCTCTGTTTTCAGTATCGATCGTTGTCTAGCCGGCTAACATTTTAAACGACACGTTCACAACACGTTGCATAATGGATCTGTTTTTGCATCATTGAACAGTTGGCGATTAACGAGCTAGTTGTTCGCTAGCATGCTATAGCATACTGGCCATGATTTAAGTTTCCATGCGCTGTGTAACGTAAGCTTGACTGTAGCTGCGTTGGTAATTAGCTATGTAGTTCTATTTTGCGAACGAGCAAATTGCTGTCTATCGTTATTGCATATGGATACTTGATAGCAAAGTTAAAGAGCTAGCAAACTCCTAGCAAGTGGCAGTAAGCATACTATGCATCACTGACTAACGTTATATAGTTTGGTTAAAACCAAAGGAAAACTCTTTACAAGCTAACTTAGTTGCCAATAAGATTGACCAACAAATGTACTGAAAAATGCACCGTATAATGTGTAAAGTATATTAGAAATGCATGTCCTTGAGATGGTCTTTCTTTCAAAATGGTTGTAAAGTTCTGAAGATGCGAAACTTGGCAGCTGTCGCATGGCTCGGCCACTTTGTCACCCCACGCACTGCTCACTTTCTTCCATCACCGGAAACTGAAAGTCGATTTTTTAAAGGACTGACAAAGAAGTGGCGGGTTCAGGCGACACGAACACCGTGTCCACAACCGAGCAGAGTTTTTCAGCGTCACTGACATGCACAAAATTGTTTGTCTTTAACGAGGTGTCCTTGTTCATATAAACGTGTAATAACAGGTCTTTTCTCCCGCAATTCTCTCGCAGCATGTCAATGTTTCTAGGTGGTTATGGTCCCCTTTAATCTAACCCTACACAGCCACAGTCAAAGTGCTCCTCAACACAAACATTGGGATTTACCTTAGGGACCTTACAAACCACATAGGGATTTTGGCATGCTTTCCAGTGTACCTTATTTGAATGCCAGTTCTACCAAAGTACACAAATGAATTGGAAAATCTTGTGGAGTAACTCCGAACTTTCATCTGAAGGCACCTCAATACTACTATTGCCATTTATGTCCTCAGTCTCCATAAAATGGTTAATGGTTGACAATTTTATCCCACACTGCTCTGGCTATTGAACAAACTGGTTCATGGAAAAATATCGTAAAACACAATACCGTACAAGGATTTGAATCATTTTTAAGAACAATATGTAGGACAGGTACTCCCATGTAATGACAGTTAACAGAATCATAAGAACGATTACAGTAGTAGCATTGTATTTAATGTAGAGAATTCAACAAATCCTCATGAGAGAAATAGTTTTTTGTGATGACCCACATGGTTGACATGACGTTTGCTTTTCCATCTCCATTTCTCCCCTTCCCCCTTTTTTCAGAGGCCTTGCGGGCAGTGGTGGAGGCGGCCAAAGAGGGCGTGTCCGTGCTGTCGCTGTGTGAGAAGGGCGACGCCCTCATCATGGCGGAAACAGGCAAGATCTTCAAGAAGGAGAAAGAGATGAAGAAAGGTGAGGAGGGGTAGTTCATCCATCTGCAGTCTTGTGTCCCTTTGCACCATAATTGTTTGCTTGTTTACTCAACAAGTCACCCTCTGGGGCAGTTATGATTAACTCCCCTTGCGCTTTTGTTAGGCTGAGTGGTTGCATAGAGCAGTGTTGCTGTAGAGTGGAGCAAAGATGTGAGAGGGGGGTTTTGATGTCACTTCCTCCTGCCAGAGACATTACATTTAGCGACTTCCTTTCTTCCCTCAGGAATCGCCTTTCCAACGAGCGTCTCGGTCAACAACTGTGTGTGTCACTTCTCCCCTCTGAAGAGCGACCCTGACTACACGCTGAAAGATGGAGACCTGGTCAAAAAAATGTGAGTGTGTGTCTGTGTGTGGCTGTGTGTCTGTGTCTCTGTGTCTGTGTCTGTGTCTGTGTGTGTGTCTGTCTATGTGTGTGTGTGTGTGTGTGTGTGTGTGTGTGTGTGTGTGTGTGTGTGTGTGTGTGTGTGTGTGATAGAGGATGGTTCAATAGTGCAGATCTGTGCTGTGAGCTATTGACCATAGCTTCTCTTCATTCATGCTTCTATGTTTATATTTTTATACATGTGTGTAGAACTGCTGGACTGTTTTAAGACCGTTGTTTTTCTCTTTCTCTCATTAGTGATCTTGGAGTTCATGTGGACGGCTTTATCTCTAATGTGGCTCACAGCTTTGTTGTTGGGGCTAACAAGGTAGGCCATGATAGTCATTTCTCTCTTAGTTGAAATGCTGAATTAAATTCATAGGTACATACTAGTCTTCCATCAGCTCAGGAAAGCTCAGGCAAACACACCTTTCATCCTACTATTGGACATTATTTGATTTTAGAACATTCCAGAGTCAAAGTATCATCAGAAGCATTGCAGTCTAATCTTTAAGAAATTGCAGATCATCTAGTGCGTTGCATTGTTTTCTTTTTTCACCACTGATTTGTTGGCTCTTGTGTAGAATGTATGTGGTAACAACAAGATGACAATAAGGCCCTGAAAAATTGGTCTGTAAATGTTAGCTTTTCCAATGTGAGATTCTGAAAATTGCGTGGTTGAAGTGAATTCTGCCAGTCATTGCTGATTTTCGCTGTGTTCACCCATTACCTCAGCAGTGTAGGCTCTATGTTCAATTCATGCAGGTGCAGAGGCAGCGTTGCTAAGCGATGAGACCAGTACAGCCCTGCTGCCCAGAGCCCTCCCTCTGTGGGCGGAGCTAAAGCTAATTATGAGTCACCATCTCTGGGCTATGGGCCATAATTTGCCTTTTCGAAAGTCCCGCCTCCCCTTAGCTACTGTTGCTGTGTCAAGGTTTCATTAGAAGACTTCTGTAATCTGCCTTGACAAGATACCGTCATGTTTATATTGATGAATATTCAATGCTCTTATCTGTGCATCTCCAACTATGATTCTGTTGGAGCTCTGTTCGTGCTTGACAGGAAGTGGTGCCTAGTGATGGTTGCTAAGCATTCTTTAGTTTTTCGGTATGCCAGTCATTGTTTTGCAAAAGGTCATTTGGCTTCGGTACAGTCAAGATGTGCCACCAGACTTTAGGGTGTGTCTTCACATTGAACCCCAAAGCTTCAGTAGTCCATTGGCAGCCAACATTCTTTACTGTTATACCAATACTGCCTTGAATTTGAGATCCTTGAGTTTCTTCCCTGTTGTTCTCCATTTTATGGCATCGTTCTCCTCTCAATCCACTTTTGTCCCATGTGACCAGGAGACCCCAGTGACCGGGCGGAAGGCTGATGTCATCATGGCCGCTCACCTGTGCGCGGAGGCCGCCCTGCGCCTGGTCAAGCCCGGAAACCAGGTAACGCATAGAGTGTATGTAATTATGGGAAAGAAATAATGTGAGGAAGCTGGGTTTGTAAGTGAGGATGAATGGTTGATTCCCACATGGGGGACTGCCAGTGTACCCTCGCTCAATGTAGATTACCCATTTACCCATAATTCCATTTGTAAATATCCAGCTGTGTGAATGGAATTGTGTGTTAGTCCTACTGTATGAGAGCACCTGCTAAATGCCTTCAGAGTAAATGTTTTTAATGAATGGGAGCATCTAGCCCAATTTGCATCCAGAGAGAGTTATTCCTTTAATCATAACACATGTGGAATGTTCTTTTTCTCCATGGTTTCTTCAGTTCCCATTAAATGTTCTGTATATCCCAAAACATCACAGCTGTTACTTTATATGAAAGCTGTGATTTTATGTTTTTTTTTTTCCACATGCTGTCTTTGAGGAATTGTGCTATATGATGTTCTGTGCATGTGCACTGATCTTTACGTCATCTGGATAGCCCATCTGATTCACTGTGCCCATCGTGTATGCCCATTCCCATGACATAAGGATCGATGGATGTGCACCCTCAAGCATGACACTTTAGCTTCAGCATTCATGTGTCCTGTGTTCTCTGGCGGTGTAATAATTAGTGGTCTGTCTCTCCCATACCGTTAGAACACGCAGGTGACAGAGGCCTGGAACAAGATCGCCCGGTCGTTCAAATGCACGGCTATCGAAGGTAAACAGCGAGCGCACGTCGGCCGTCGCCTATCTCTCTCTTGCTCTCCACCGTCATGCCTGCTTAACTTCCTGTTTTCACCGTTCCCCCCGCCTCAGGAATGCTGTCCCATCAGCTGAAGCAGCACGTCATCGACGGGGAGAAGACCATCATTCAGAACCCCACCGACCAGCAACGGTGAGGACGGTGGCAACAGCCCAGCATTACCGCCCGATTTGTTTTATTTTAGGTCATTTTCCTTCAGCATGGTCCTTGTGCCTGACTGCATGTCCATCAATATATTGCTGTTTTATATAGTTTGACATTTGCACAGTGTTCCCATGAGCCTCTGAGAACTGTGAAAATGCTTCATTCTGAACATGACTGGGAAAGTAAATTTCTTTTGGGAGAGTACGAGAAAGTATTGGTTTAGGTGTTTCATGAAAGCCTTTTTTTTCCTAGAGTTTTCCGATAGTTTCTTTTGTTTTTAAAGCAAGCAATTGCCCTGATAATCTGATTATCCTTGTATATACCTGATAATCAGTTGACTTGATAATCTGATTATTATCTTATAAACCTGATTTTATATATTGATTATATCCTGTTAAGTCTTCAACCATATTTTGTTTATTGAAGATCATGCTTTTATTATAAAGGGCCTTGAAAACTTTGAAACCGTCTAACGTAGGAACCCTGATTGTACAGATATACTGTGTATTTTGCCCGGCTCTTAAATAACCATTGTTACTTCTGCTAATCCTGGTCATTGGGAAAGAAGTAAAGCCATCTCTGTTATTGACTTGATTGTTAATGTGTTTGCACAGACTGTTGTAAACACACTGTAAGTCACATCAAAGCATCAGCTAAATGAGTGCAGTGTAATGTAATGTAAGCCTATTGATCGAGCATGTGTGTGTTCCTGTGCTGTGATTGGCTGACGCTGGTGTCCGTCTGCAGGAAGGACCATGAGAAGGCGGAGTTTGAGGTGCATGAGGTATATGCGGTGGATGTACTGATCAGCACGGGGGAGGGAAAGGTGAGTTGGGGGAGGCTTGTTCATATAGTAACTATATCCACGGAAACCACACTTGATGAGAATCCTTGATGGTCCTAAAATTCAGAAAGATTTCTAATGAAATAACGAAATAAGTCCATCAGTAATTCTAGTACTGTGATTTCCGCTCTTGTTCATGGGTGATATGCAGTATGCTGTGGGGTGCCAGGAAAGAGTTTGGATAAGCATCATCGGTATTCAGTACCAGACCTTGTGCCACATCTCTGCACTGAAATCTATTACTGTAGCAAGGCCAGGTACCCACTAGTCCCTTTATATATCAATTTAACATCAAGGCTTCTCCTACAGATACACTGTAAGAAACATTAGTTAATACACATTTAGCACTTCTACAGAGTGACTTGCAAAGCTTACATCTGTACACATTATGCATCTATACAGCTGTAAAGTGACAGAGGCGGTATAGCTGAAGTGTCTTGCTCAATGATGCAATGGAATCTCCCACCTGAGAACTGAATCTGCAACTTTTAAATTGCAAGCTCCCTAACAGTTATACTACACTGCCTCCCTTTCCTTAGATAAACCGTAATGAAGCTTTCACCACAAATTAGAATGACAGCTCTGGCATTTAGCCAGCTAGCAGGCTGGTTCTTAAGTACAAATGTTACTGTCTACTGTGTATATACAACTACATTTCCCACAATACCTCCATGTTTGTCAGCATACTGTGTGAAGTGGTACAGGCAGCAGTGTTCCCTACTGTCTCATTGTGAGTCATTGTGTTGTTGGCCCAGTTTGTTATTGTGCTGCGCATGTAAAGTTGGCCATGGGGCATTTGATTGTAAGAGTGAAAATATGGACACATTCTGGACTCTTAAAGTCATCTTATAAAATTTCCCCCACTCAAAAAATGGGGGAAAAGTGCAGCGCGGTTATATATAAGAGCTGTGTGAAGGGTCGGTGAGGGTAGAGCTGATTGTGACCTGCTTCCCCCAGGCGAGAGATGGCGGCCAGAGGACCACCATCTACAAGCGGGACCCCAGCAAGCAGTATGGCCTGAAGATGAAGACCTCCCGCATCTTCTTCAGCGAGGTGGAGAGACGCTTCGACGCCATGCCCTTCACTCTCAGGTACGTTGAGCCCTGCTACAGCATGCAGGCCGCTTCGTATTCAAATTGGCATAGGCGCGAGACCAAACATGCTAAGGTACCAAGAGATACACCTTGCAATTCAATCAAATTCACCTAGCCTGTCTAAGGCCGTATGCAATTCAATCAAAACAGATTACAGTCTTTCAAAAAGGTATATTCTGTTCTCTTTTATAATGAAGAGAACAGATTCCAAAGGATGACGTTTGCTTGTCTCAGATAAAATAGAAAATACTTGAAGACTTATTTTACAAGACTTCTAATATAAGTCTGTTTTGATTAAATTGCATTTGCCCTTCAGTAAGTAAGTTTGTTTCATTAGGTCTCAGCCCTAGAGTCTGTTCAGTAGTGTAACGTACCCATGATTCATTTAGTTGCATGTAGGAAGATTCTCGTGCATTGTCAATTCGTCCTTTCTATGCAAATTGACTCGGCACAGGAGCATTTATAGTGCACGGTTGGGCACACTGTGTTGTCTCTGCTCCCAAGAATCATTTGCTTTCCCATCCGCACTCTCACTTAACCCCCAGGGTACAATAAAGCCATTATCGCTAGGTGACGGCACAATTAGCTTTCTGCGTTTTTATCTGCCAGGAGATGATAAAGCTGCAAAAGACACATGCAGCCAGTTCGGATTGGGTCAGCTGAGCCTTAATGCATGCGCTAATACCACACTTTAACATAAGTACGTCTCACAAAAGAATGTTTAGATAAAGTCAGTGGAGAGCATATGCATAAATCATGGAAAAATATCTTTCCATTTCCAATATCACAGTGAGTTATTTGGATTTTTCCCCATCCAAATGTCCCCTCTTTTATTTTTTCTTCACCCTCTGAGTTGTATATGTGTACGTCGTTGTCATCATTTCCCTTCTCTCCGTCCCCACCAGAGCGTTCGAGGATGAAGGCAAGGCCCGTCTAGGCGTGGTGGAGTGTGCCAAACACGAGCTGCTACAGCCCTTCAATGTGCTTCACGAGAAGGAAGGTCAGCCCCCAGCGTCCTCCACGCATATACTATAACCAGTGTACATGTTTCCCCATTCATCCATACATATAGCAGTAAATGGCTCATGTTGCACCTTCCATTTTATGTCAGTGCCCTTACAGTATGGATAGGGGTGAAGCCATTCACCTTCACTGCCTCCAGTAGATAGTGACCACCTGAAACCAAAGTCAGAGCACTTAATACACTGCCGTTAGCAGTGTATTCCCCATACTACTAGTTCTCACAGGGATCATTTTACTGTCTCTGGGGGGGAATGGTCTAAGCTTGTTGCATCTATCCATCCTCTGAAGAATACGCCAGGCCATGTTATTGGTTGGATGCATCACAGGTGAGATTGGATCTCACCTCTGTCTAAGCTTGTTGTCTAACCTCTGTTGCGTTTTGAGGTGTTTTCTCCAGTTCAAGGTGTAGCTTTAAGAACAAACAAGTTCTCCTACTGCTAAGCAAAATGCACTAAGCATACAGAGCAGAACTGTGTAGTGCAGGCAAACCTTTCAGGTTCTGCAGGCAGAATGTGGTCTGGAAATCCGTTGACAAACAAAAACTTGTTCACCATGAATGAAAAAATATTTTTTGGGGGAAGAACAAAGTGTAAATAGAGCTACAGTCCAGAAGCATTTGTTATCTATCTTATCTGTTTATCTACCTGTCTTGGCTTGCCTGTTTTGTTGCATTTTTTAATGAATTACCTGTAATGAAATCTGTTGAAATTTCCTCTAACTGACTGACTCTCTGACTGACTGGCTCTGTCCAGGGGAGTTTGTGGCCCAGTTCAAGTTCACTGTGCTCCTGATGGCCAACGGTCCCATGAGGATCACCAGCGGCCCGTTCCAACCCGAGCTCTACAAATCTGAACACGAGGTCCAGGATGCGGATCTCAAGGTGATCAGCTGCGACTGGAACCCTTCCCATAGCAACTTGTACTGGCATGCAATAGGGAACCGATTTTATTTCATTACAAAAGAGGATGTATCAGGCAGAAAAGCATGGAATTTGCATATGTAAATAACATATGTCAATGACAAGCATGAAGTACATAAAAAAATACATACAAAAAAATATTAATGCAGCACACATTTAAAAACAGACTGGAAAGTCATAATTATGCATTTACATATTATGTAACATTACATTTTCTTTTACGCATTTGGCAGACTTATCCAGAGAGACTTACATTTTATATATTACACTACATTTATACAGCTGGATGTTTACTGAAGCACTTCAGGTTTGGTACCTTGCTTAAGGGTTCATTGACAGTGCCTTACCTCAAAATCAAACCTGCAACCTCTGAGTTAGAAGAACAGATACTCAACCATCATACTTCACTGCTGCCGCCAAACACTTATATGCTGTGTAATGCCATACTGTATATATAAAATGCTATTTTGTAATCGGTAACATATATGGCAACTTTTGGTACAATGGTCAGAAACTGAATGGTTACATGGCTACCTTGACATGCAGGTGATGCAATATTGTTTGTGGCTGTGTCGCTTTTGAAGAGCGAATCAAGGGTATTGATTGAGCAAGTTGAGTTGTGGGGCTGTGAGGGTAAAATAATCAGGTAATTAATAATCGGTAATTTTAACTCATTTAATTTCATTTTAGGCCCTGCTTCAGAGCTCAGCCAGCCGCAAGACACAGAAGAAGAAGAAAAAGAAGGTATAATATCCGGTTCTTAATTTGTTTTAATCATTATATTTCAAAGGTAAGTTAGCAGTGAATATGAAAACAATAGTCATTGTTGCCCATCATAGACCTCTGGCCATAGCCAGCCATGGCTAGACAATGACTGATTGTATTAAATTTTGCTTGCAGAACAAGCGTCTTTACAGCATGAGATATCAGGAGGCCCCAGCATACACACTTATAAAAAAAAGTTTTGCACTGTTATTCATTTACATTACACACATTAAGCAGGGACAATTATCCAGAGTGACTCACACAAGATACATTTATTTATATACACAATGCAATCATACAGCCATATTTACTGAAACAATGCAAGTTAAATACCTTTCTCAAGGGTAAAAATGCTGTACCCCACCTGGGAATCAAATTTGCAACCTTGCAAACTCCTTAACCATTACACTACACTACTGCTTTTCAGCAGTTCACTTGCTCACTCATCCTGCTGTTTTTTTTTCCCCACACGTTTTTTTTCTTGTTCAGGCTTCCAAGAATGCGGAAAACGCTTCGGGACAAACTGAAGAGAACGAGGCCGCCGAGTAGATGTTTCCTCTCCCTCCACGCAAAAAAACGAACACGTCTCGCACCCCAACAAAAAGCAGAACTTCAGAAGAAAAAATAAATAAAACTCCAACCAACTGCATTGTGAAGCCAATCCACTCAGAACCCCCTTTCAGCTCTTATGTTCCACCCCCGAAAAATTACTGGAATCAGACTGGAAACTGACCAGGACTAGGGGTTAGCCTCGTCGTCCAAAGGCCTTTTGCAATACCTTTTGAGATCTGTGTTAAAACACATGAAAGTTCTGTGATGGACATTTTTTCCAGCCAGATACCCAGCTGTGGTTTATTTCTTGTATGCAGGGAAATGTAACTCAGTTCATAGGTACTGCCACTTCCTCATCTGTTGATTTCTCACAGTCTATAAAACAGGAGAACCTTCGGAATATTTTTCCCAGGACCCTCACCATTGTTTACCTACCCCCATATCGACCCATGAAGAAACATTTGGTGTTTTGTCTAAATGTGTCATTATTACAAATCCGTGATATTAAACAATCACCCATGTTTGGGTTTGATGCTGTTAACAGACCAAATAATTCATTATTTGTTTTGTATAATACCTGTACAATGAAACAATTAGAAGCACTCTTTGAAAACAAAAGAAAGAAGACTAAATAGCTGGCGCTTATATAAAGGACCATGTTTAAAGAAGTGTGCTTGACATGCAAAAGGGCGTCTTCAGGAAACTGGGATGCGTTAGGATGTGTGGATTTGAAAGTTATATACAGAACCAGTCTGGAGAGATTGCATTAGTTAAATTGACCTTCACCCCTTCCCTGTGAGTTGAAACTGCAGATAGGGGGCAGATCTCCCTCCAAGGAATTGTTCTGCAAGGGTTAGTTTCTCTGAAATAAATGTAGGAAAACCTTTTTTTTCCTTTTTGTAATTGAGTCCTACTTTTGCGTTAGGAGTTTAAGACTTTCATTTTCTTCTTGAAAGGGATTTTTTTACTTGCCCTATGTGTTTACTATGGCAGTCTGATAGTCCTTATAAATAATACTGAAAACCTGTTTGTCCTAGTTTCTGGTCTTCCTCCAATTAAATAATTGCATTTCATTAACTTTCATTATTTCCCTATATATTGTATTTTTTCTTCTAAAATATAATTGGTTACAGATTAATTTCCTGAAATTATTAGAACTCTTTGAAAAAAACATTGGACTCCTGTGAGTTTTTAGACCAGCACATCTTGTTTCAGAGGTGTGTCTTGGAAAATGTAATTGGTTTTCTTGGGGACAATGGAGGCTCAACCTGAATCATTCCTAGTAAGAATAAGTAGAAGTCCATTAAGTTCTCTCAAAGTGTAAATTACATCTGGCTCTCATTTGAAGTTTCGCAAAACCAGATACTCTATAAATCATGAGGATTTGAGTATATGTCAAAATAAGTAAAAGTATTTTAAAGTAAAGCAAAAAAAAAACCTCCACATGATCAATGTTTGCCAAGAAAATGATGGAAGGGCTTTGCTTAAATGTTAATGAATGTAAATGAATTCCAAAAAAAGAAAGCTGAAGGAATCTTTCTTGCCCCCCTCCAAATCTACAGTCGTTACTGTAGACTATTTTCTAAACTAAATGGTGGGTGTGAGTGTCGCTGTTGTAACCGACTGAGGCTGTTCCTCTTCTTTTTCCCATATACTGTAGGGCAAGAGGTGATTTAACATCCCTGTTAAAAAAAACGTTGGTTTTTTCCCCCCCTCTTGTCCTTTTTTTTCGAAGGGAGGGCATGGCTTTGGGGTTTGTTTTGGTTTTTTTTGTTACACATCTTTGGCCTTTGCTGAGAACTCAATTGAAATAAACTTTATAATAATAAAAAAAACACCTTTACGTGTGGTTCTTGTACAGCACTTGAATTCTGATTTATACAGAACTTGAATATGTTAAATTCAAATCCAAAACAGAAGTTGGGACCATAGTATATAAGATTCAGAAACCAGTAAAGCAAGGTGCAAGTCTTCAGAGATCATGCCTCCCCCAGCTGGTCTAATTGGTCTTTGTGAAAATGGCATTATTACAGTACCATATAGGATACATTCCCTTAGCGACAGTTCCTAGGGAACACCCCAAACCAGGTCAATGACTCTAAATGGAACTCAGCACTTTAAAGGTGGTAAATTGGCCATATAGGGAATTTGGCCAGGACACCACCCACTCCTCTTACTCTTTACATCAGCCCTTCTGTTTTGTTGATATCTCCTTAACTATCTCATTGGATGGGCTCTGGGGTCTCCAGGAAACCAGTGTATGAGGGTTAAGTGCTATTAGTTTCATAAATGAACACAGTGGGTAAAGACCTCAGTATTAGTTAACAATGGTTTCTCCAGCCACAGCAGTGTCCCCATTGTTGTACTTAGGTGTTGGTTTTCCATTTAGTCCAAAGAGACAAACCCGTTTAACACCACCTCTACAACAACAACCTGGTTTTCTCTTGTGTCCATTTGGGATTCATTAAGCCTAGCTCTGCTTGGCTTCAGCCACAAATTAAAATCATGCAGGGTTTTTGCTCTGTGAATGCTCAAGTTAAATGGCATAAACAATTACATGATATTGAGAGTAACTTTAACAGAATTTATGAGTCTATGTTCAGGAATTAGTCCTGAATGAGAATATTCTCTGTTTTGTTCTAGATAATAATCGTTTTACTGAGATAAAATTCTACGTATTTTCATCTCATTTTCATATGTGTGGCTTGTAACTTGAAAGGATTACACGGTCCAAAATACTGCAGTGCTGGTATTTAGGGACAGTGTGTATTGTGCTAAAAGCCTACACCTCCCATAGACCTCCAGTTCAGGCGCTCTATAGTGACGTAAAACTGGGTATAAATACTAATCACTTGCTTCGTCATATCCTCTTCGACTTGGTGCCATCTTGTGAAGGTACGTGCAAAGCGCTGCGCCCTTCGCGGGCCCAGTTTGATTAAAAGTATCCAAATCAATCTGGTCGAATTTAAAGACATCCAACATCCTAATAACCTCCTCCTTTTGTTTCTTTGTAGACACAGCACCACGACATGAGGGCGAAGGTGAGTACGACCTTTTTTCTTCACTTTCAGCAATCATGCTTATGTCCCTCTCTAGGTTGCTAACAAAACGTAGCAATTGAATTGCATATTTTAGTTTGAAACGTGCGATATTTAATTCAAATGGTGGTGAGATGTAGGTTTTACAAAGGCTAACTGCAAACACTCAAGCTAAAATGTACTTGAGATGGATGTGTGCGATGAAATCGACAAGTGTGGTACTTCAACCGATACTTGTGAATGTGGCGCATGTTTATTTGGCTGGCTAGCGTAGCTTTGTCAGGGCAGTCAATGCGGTATGGCGCCCATTTTGGGTGTTCTGAGTAAATTCATGCAACTACTATCTAGAATTTCTCTAACATGGAAGCCTAACAGCACGTCTTCTGTCGCTGTAATTGCTGCTGTTGCACTAGTTGGACATCTCGCTGTTTATACCAAACAAAAGGCCTGCTTAGCGCGTGTGGGAAATTCGGAGTGGCCGAACGAGGAGCTCTGTCCGGTTCTCTTTTGCTATTTTCCGTAGTCAGGTTTGGTCTCAGTCACGGCCTTAAACGTTTCTTTAAACTTTAACCTTTAGTCATTTTCTAACCATTCTCTACAAGGCAGCAGCGAGTTGATGGAGGTCTTGAACTGCTGCATGCTTTGTCGGCCTGACCACTAGCACAATAAACGAGAAAAGACTGAAGTTACATTGAAGGACGGGCTCTATTTCATGTCCAGCCACCAAGGGAAATTAGAATACAGTCGACACTAAATGAAGCTTATGTATTTGTCAGCCACATGTCTTTCAAATTGCATTCACCTTCTTGCCTTTTGAATCCTGTGAATCCTCTTGTTGAACGCATGGCTAACTTTGCTTTTTGTCTTACAGTGGAGAAAGAAGCGTATGCGCAGGTAAGATACTGTTTTTGGAACGCCTGGTGCATTCATTTCTCCATAATCTTTTGAATTCAGGTGAAGTCAGGTGTTGAATGTCCCATGAATAACCTGTTGGCCCCCCTCTCCTGTTCCAGGCTGAAGCGCAAAAGACGAAAGATGAGGCAGAGGTCAAAGTAGACTGGCGTCTCTTCTGCTGCAGCTGTGATTCCCTCCCTCCCTCCTTTGCTCCAGCCCTGGAGCGCAGCCTGAGTCCCAGGAGAGCCCGGAAAACGGACCTGAAGCGGCCATTCCACAACACCCTTTGCCAGGGGAGGAGAGGACTGTGTGCCCCCTGCCTGAGCCAGCTGTTTCCAGATTGTCCGAAGAGCTGTGAAGCCTTTCCTTTGGGATTCTTGGGACTCTTGCTACTCACCCAGCAGTTGCTTTGTGTAAAAAATCACCCAATAAAGTTTTTTTTGATTTACAATTGTGGTTTCAGTGCATGTCTTTCCATGTGTTCCTTGTTTGCCCTTCTACATTGCACTTCAGTGTGGCAAGACTAGGGTCATGGACAGCAATGGGAGAAGTGTTATATCTAAAAATTGTATAACACCATAAGCTGTCAGTCATGGATTTGAGCCTAATGTGTTGCTGTAAAGTGCTGAGGTTATGTTCACATCACTTTTATTTAGGCTAGACTGCAGATGTCAGTCTGAACTTAACCAATCCAACTACCAGAGTGCCACCATTCCTTAAAATGAGTTAATTTTCTGTGTTGTGTGAAGAACCTTCCTCTGCTATCACTAATTGATGAGAACCAATTCCAGGTGAATACCAAAAAAAAAGATGCTTTTGGCAACAGTTGAGGTAAACATGAGTTTTCTAGAGATGCTCATCTCTGCTTTCAGATTTTGACCACTGAGCTGTAGCACAAAGAGGGCTTCATCGTTAGAGCTCTTTCCATGAATAGACAGCCATATGCTGTTTTACTGGATGTAAGCTCTTTAACTGAATATCAAATGGTAGTGGTGAATGGTTGACAACTTGGGAAAATGAATGCATCAACAGGGCCTTGAGCCAGCCATTGAAAAACTAGCAAAACCTCTTGCAGCACATTTTACAAGTAAAGGTGCTGTGTAATATCCAGAAGATAGATGGGCACAGAAACACTAATTTTCTTGTGCAAGAAATGTTGGTGTAAAATGCTAAGCGTGCAATACAATACCAGATTAAACAAAACTGATGGTTCATTTACTTAGTGACTTGATTACAGTTTGTGCCAACGGTAGGCACTACCAGCGTAGCCATTTGCGGCAGTTGCGTACTGTGCTGTTCCGGAGAAAGCCGGAAGAGGGCAGTGCGCTAACCCTCGTGTCGTCTCCTGTGTCTTATCGCCTCGTGCTTTGAAAAGCACCATAGATCAGAACGCGCTCCTCCCATTTTCCTACGGACAGGAATTGTTGGCCTTGGAGGACCAATAACGTGTGGGAAGGACGCGCCGTGACTGTACTTTTTCCACAAATAATTTTCAACGACAAGAAAACATATCTGCAAGTAAGGGCCAATAACGCACCTAACCCAACAACTCTGCCGCGAAACATTTTTCCTCTGTATCGTTGCGTGGTTTTGTTGTGACAAAGTAACGTTAGCTGACGGAACTTAGCTGCCTAACGCTAGATGTTAATGGATTTGTTGCTTTCAAGCTGCTAACGAGCTAGCTTCATCGTCTTTTGCAACATGCTAGCTATTTGGATTTGTAGCAAGCTAATAGCAGCTTTGGTTTTGGATAGATTGGTTAGTTTGCTCAAAAGTAATATTACACTTTAGAAAACAGCGAGCTTGATAAGTTTGGTCATTTAAATATTTAGCTGTATTTGCATTTTGACCATGATGTTGTTGGTGTTTAGCTGACTGGCTTTTTAAGCTGTAGTTCATACTCAAAAATCCAAACGGTCGTGTCAGTGTAAAAACGATGTCATTATAACTTTCTAAAGTGTGCACCCATGTGGGAAAAGTTCAATAGCACTAAAAACTCTGTGTTAAACTCTCTCTAAAGTTAAGTAATACATGCGTCTTGAGTGCCATGTGATTGACCGAGTGCTCGTATTTCAGGTGTTTTGAAGGCGGACCCACTCAGAGCGAGGAGTTTCAGGACCAGGAGCGGACGTCTATTTCCAGTTTCACTGACGAGCAGAGGAACGCACATCCGGATTCACACACACATGTGCGCTGTGTGCCTGTCACCTCTGGCCAAGCGCCATGCCTGGCCGGGACGGAGGTGTTGGCGGAAGCAACGGGGCAGGAGCGGGAACCAGCGCGGGTGAAGAGGCCGGAGCTGGGGGAGGCGTAACGTCAGGAGCAGGGGGACCAGGCGGCACTGGGTCTGGTAGCATAGCAGGAGGCCTAAATATGGGAGGCGGTGGGGTACTGGGGAATGGAAACGGCTGTGGGCCAGGTGGAGGCTGCGGGGGTTTGGGATCTGGGTCAGGACTGGACAATGTCTGCCGCGACTTCCTGCGCAACGTGTGCAAGCGTGGGAAACGCTGCCGCTTCCGGCACCCAGACTTCAGCGAGGTGCCTGACCTGGGCGCGCAGAAGAACGAGTTCGTCTTCTGCCACGACCACCAGAACAAGGAGTGCTCGCGGCCGAGCTGCCGCTTCGTGCACGGCTCCAAAGAGGACGAGGACTACTACAAGAAGACGGGCGAGCTGCCGCCCAGACTGCGAGGCAGGGTGGCGGCGGGGCTCGGCTTGTCGCCGACGGAACTGCCCCACAGCCGCGGGGAGGTTCCTATCTGCAGGGACTTCCTGAAGGGCGAGTGCCAGCGAGGGAACAAGTGCAAGTTCCGGCATGTCCAGAAGGACAGGGACTACGACCCCATCAGGGTGGGGACGGTAGGGGGCATGGGGGTTGGCATAGCGAGCGTGGGGGGTGTGAGCGGAGTCGGAGGGGTGGGCGGCCCTGTGGTGGGTGTGTCAGGGTTCGTCGGTGGAGGGGGTGGCAGTAATCTAATGGGTATGGGCTGTCAAAGTTTGGGGGGCTACAGGGATCAGGGTGTAACCGGGGGAGGGGTGGGGGTGGGGGAATGGGTGGCTGCTTCTCCATGGGGCCTGCGGGGCCCAGGCGTTTCGACAGGGGGCCTTGCTCGGTTTATGACCCTGTGTTTGAGAGCGGGCTTTACGACACGGGGTCCCTGGAGGCCCCCGTGGACCCGGCGGCCCTGCAGCTGAAGAGACGGCGGATGGATGGGCTGCGATTGGCTGATGGAGGCGGGGGCCCTATGACCTGGGGATGCAGACCACGCCCATGCCCCGTCTGATGGACTACAGGCTGCTGGAGGAGGAGAACGCTCTGCTGAGGAAGAGGGTGGAGGAGCTGAAGAAACAGGTGAGGGAGAAATACTCAGGAGCCATGGTAAAGCACAAAGCCTTTCTGAGAGGAAGAAGAAAGAGAAAATGTGGTGAAAAGACCGTTGGGGTGATATAGATGAAGTCAAAAACAGGAGTCCAGTTTATCCAAATAGTCCAAATATTCCTTCCAGTTCTCCAATGATTATTAGCCGGTGTTGTAGCAACTGGTTGATTACTTTGTTTCAGACGTGTGTCTGAATAAACTTGAGAAATACATGTCGGGAAAAATTATTTATTGGATAATGTAAAAATAATGCAATGCTTCACTGGAAATACTAATTAACTCAGGATGATTGAATTCTAAATTTACAGGGTTTTCCTGTACTCTGAATAAGCACTTATTCATACACACGCAAACACATGTTCAAAACGTTTTATACACTCAAACCAGCCATCATCTGAGGTCTGGGTAGCCTACACCTTTATACTCGCTCGCCACCTGTAGGGGGTTTATAATCAACAATAGAGAATAATCTAATATAAACATAACCATGTTTACATTATAAAGCAAACAGAAATATAATAGTATATAATATGGCTCCTTCAAGGAGAGTAACCATGCATTCTAAAAATATCATTGGAGTACATGCAAACAATGTAAAACTCCATGTACAGACTGAGAAAAAACTTTGTTTTGTTTGTTGCTCTGTCATTGCAAGGGGTTTATGCTATTTATTCTAAATGCAGTATGTGTTCACTCACTTCATGGATGTAGATTTGTTAGTGCACATGGTCAGTGTTTTGGCTTATGACTATGAGAGTGGGTGAGTCATCTTGGTTGTTGTTGCATACTAATTACGTGGGTATGCCATATTAGTCACTCTTTAATATTCCTCTTGTTCCTGTGCCTCCCCAGGTGTCAAATCTAATCGCCACCAATGAGGTCCTCTTGGAACAGAACGCCCAGTTCCGCAGCCAGGCCAAGGTGATGACGCTGTCCTCCTCTCCCGCGCCCTCAGAGCAGAGCATGGCGCCCCCTGTGGGCCCCGTCAGCTCCTACAACCACAGCATCGCCCAGACACACACCACCCTGAGCAGCGCCGGCCTGCAGCCCCGCCCCGTGGCCCAGCAGGACCCCACTGCGCCGCCCGCCAACACGGCTCCGCCCACCGCGCCCCCGCCCCACCTCAACCCCGAGATCACCCCGCTCTCTGCCGCCCTCGCCCAGACCATTGCCCAGGGCATGGCGCCACCCGTCTCCATGGCGCCCGTGGCAGTGTCGGTGGCCCCTGTGGCGGTTTCCATGGCTCAGCCGCTGCCGGGAATCACCATGAGCCACGCCACCTCGCCGATGGTGTCTTATCCAATCGCCAGCCAGAGCATGAGGATCACTGCCCTGCCGCACTGACGCCACGTACACCATCGCGCCCCTACAGAGGCAAGAGGACCACTGCCTCACCAAATCGTCACTGCACAGACGGCTCCCCCCCCCCAACCCCCATCCCACAGCTGTGAACACCACCTTGTCACAAATACACTCAAAACTGTACACATGACCTCACATTCAGCACAGACTCACAAAGCATGAAGGTTGTGTGTTTTGAGGTGGTGAATTTCGCCTCTCGGCACAAAATGGAGGCATCGGCTTTGTCATGGATGTGTTGTTTTTTTTTGTGCTGCTCCTGCCCTGACTTTACCTGCTGTAGGCAGATGACTGAAACTGGGCGACTGCTACCCCTTTCATCCAGTAAAAACAATGAACAGGCTCTTTTTTTCCCCAGTGAGCATTCCCCCCCCTCCCCCATGTATACCAAAAGAGTGAACATGCAGTTGCCAAATATCAGTTTTGAAGCTAAAATATCACAACTCGAAGATGCAGCACACAAGTGCGGGACATGAAGATATGGACATTCGGATAACTTGTCATTTTTGAAGTTGATTTTTAGTTTTAAATCTGTGAGACTCAAACAAAAACCTAAAGGCTCGTTATAAGCTTTTTGTATAACGTTGACGAGAATGAGAAAACAAACATGGAATGATGCCTGTCGTTTTCATATCCGTTGTAGTTTCCTGTGTCTGACCTTGAGACCTCCTTCATAAATGTTTATAATTGCGTGACAACAAAGAATCTGTTTACCATCCAAAATGCTTTGTTTGCCTTCCACAAACACTTTGTCCTTTTGCTCTTTGCAGAATTGTAAGTTGTGTTTTAGTATTCTGAAGCATAGAGATACACACGATATTTGGGAACACTCTTTGATAGCATTTTATCACAACTATCTGTCCTTCACTGTCCTCACTTGCCGTCACAGCGGGTGCAAGTCTGCATTCACAATAGGGGCCATGTAGGGGGAGGGTGGAGCCGCCAAGTGTTTAGGCATGATAAAACTTCGGACTGCAGTGTAGAGATGACTCCATGGTACCACTGCCCACTGTGACCATAATTTGTAGTTAATGGTGCATAATTGAGTCTGATGTTGGCCCAGTAGAGCTGAATTCAGGAAATGTAGTGCGGTTTTCCTTATCTTAGTGTCTGTGCATCAGCTCTGTATGAGGTACGTTCCTCCACACAGCATGACTGAGTTGCTCATCAGATTAAAGTCAAAAGAGAAGTAGTGGTGTGCAGTCTGCACATTTGAGAAGAATGACTGCTTCCCCAGCTTCAAGGAGGACTTTATTGTAATGCAGCAGTCCCAGAAATAGGAAAAAAAGTATGTTAAAAAGAGGTTGAAATAAAAAGAACAGGGGTTATTTGTCACATCTGATCCCTGTGTAGTAGTCATTCTCACAGTAACTGCACCTGGCTTGGGACTACCCCTGTATATGCTGACTTGCGTTTCCAAACACATTTTCTAGTAATTAAGGTTGTTGAAATGAATGTGCTATGTGTGAAAGTTTGTGCTGAGTCTGATTTTGACACAATGCAGGTTTGGCTCCTTAGGACCATTTGCTTTGCCTTTCTTCATTTTCCAGTTTTCCCAAGTTTGTTTTGTCCATGAATGGCCGTTTGTCCGCACAGCTAATTAATACAAAATGTAACATAATGGAATCCTTTGCTGCAAATATGCCTCATTAGAAATACTCATAATTTCATTAGATCAGAAGTTCTCAGAATCAGTCCTCAGGCTTCTTGTGTTTTCGTTCCAACCAAAGTTGTGACCTTGAATTAGGCCAAGTTGGTAATTGCTTTTAATTACACACTTTTAATTTGGCAAGGGATGATTTGCCTTATGCCACGTTCCATATGATGCAGGCTTATATCTCACATTCCAGGGAAGGTAAATAATTTGTTAGGAATGCTTTCATTATCTTATTGTTCAAATAATTTCTTTGAGTGGGCAGTTTATAATTGATTAAACTGTACAGACTGGTGGATCAGTGGAGTCCTATGAAGTGAAAGTGGACATTTGGTCATTGAAACTAATCCATCTTGTATACAGTGAAGGAATCATGTGGAAAGCAAAAAACCAACATTGTATTAATATCAAGTTAAGAAAAACTGATGTGTGAATTATTTTTGTTCAGCAATCTTTATCATGTCATAAACACATTTACAGGGGGCAGAATTTGAGAATTGGAATTACTGGTAGTTCTTTTTAGTATTTTTAACTGGTCCAAGGGGAAGTCTGGGACCAGGGCTGGGAACTACAAGGTTAAGTTGTTATAGGGCCTAAATAAACTTGCAATCTGCATCACCATCTCAAATGCAAAACATACCACATCACATGAGAGCAATTTAAACCCCAGCATGACTGAGTTGGAAATTGAGGTGCAAGATGGAGTCAAGATAACTGCCACAGCAACAAACTTCACAAGCAGGGCTTTGGTCATGTAGCAGCAATGCTGTTGTGTATGATTACAGACTGCATTCATGGCAAATGAATGGTGGCACACCATGCTATTCAAAGAGTTGAAATACAGACAGTAATTGCAAGTAATTAAGCAATTAGCTTGCTGGTCACCCCCACCCTCCCCAGCATCAGCTGACCTATTGGTCCACTGCAGCAACCTCCCACCCAATCAGGAGGAGGTTGCCATGACACACACCTCCCCTGATTTAAGTGATGCCCAGCCCTCATTTCTGGCCACACTGCAGTTGCACCACCAATAACATGCTGCCTACGCCCAGAGGATGACAAAGACGGCTATATCCTTAGTTTATGCATCCACAGGCACCCGGTACACCAGGAGTGACCATTAGTGAGCAATGAGACTAGCCCCGCTAACATACTACCTAATACTAACTAGTAGACTAACCCACGAACATAACTGGCTTACCCCCATCATTACCTGGTGAGGCTGAGCCAATAGTTGCCATACCAATGAAGACCGCTAGCTATTGCCAGTAATGGCACAGGTAGGACTCAAACAGTTGCAGCACTTGTGTCTGTTTCCCAAAGGGACATCTTAAAAATGTAAGGCGCCCAGTGGCCCTGCTTCCTTGAGTTTTAATCATACAAATTTTGGCTCCATAAAAGAATTGATTCTCTGTCAGTATTCCACTATTATGGGAGGTATTGACAGAAGCACCAATAGGCCCATCATCAGGTATCCACCTGTGTTGCAGTGGAGGTGGAAATGGAGGGAATGCATATCAGAGTGAAGAAAAGGGCTGCTGGTGTTCCCTCAGCTGGCCAATTCAGTGTGCTGAGTCTGTGTGTATGACACATCGGGGGAAGGGGGAGGAGTGCACTTTCAAAAACACCAGCTGTCCCTGCCTGGCATCTCTCTTCACCACCTATTTAATTCAATAACAAAGCATAAAAGGAGGTGTCACTCAGCCTGTTTTCTGTAGTTTATTTCATGGTTACTTGGGCTTTTTTTAGCGTTCCCACTCTTTTTCCCTACCCCAGACCGCACAGAACCACCAGCCCCAGTGAGCACCCACCCCTCATGCAAGGGGCTGTACCCATAGAGGGGGTACAGTACCCATGGCCAACCCACCAATTAACAGGAGAAACTTGCCCTTGCTTATCTCCACACCGCAGATGCAACACCAGTCACGTTCCTTCCTGGCATCAGGCCTGTTAGGAAAGGTTTATAGAGAGAAATAAGACAAAGTATTGTGAATGGTTATTCCTCATTTCTCTCTGGCCAGTCCAAGCCAATTGGCCTGACCAACGTGTGGCCTTAAAACAACTCCCTCAGCCATCCTGTTGTCTTGTTGCTTTGTATTTAAACTTCAGCGCATTCTGATTCTTTCTGTCTCTCCCAATTTTGCCTGCTTCCAATAAAATGGCTGATATATTAATTTGGTTTTAAAAGGGTTTATTACCATGATCATTCTAACCGTACAGAAAGTCTTGTATCGCAATAACCAGTTACCAAAGTCATATGTCTTAAAGTCCACAGAGAGACTTGGGCCCCTTCAAAATGGTTAGTGAAACATATAACTAGGAACAAAACCCTGATGACGTTTTTGTTTCTTTTGCCTGCAAGGATTCAGGTTTGCTGGGGTGGAGCTTTCTGTTTTTTTCTCCTTCCTTTTTATGTATGGTAGGTATTTTTTAGGCTACTTACCAGATGGATTTCTTTATCACTCAAACAACTCGCATCTGTTCAGCCAAGGGCAGTAAAGTGCACGTATCATGGCAACGCTAGAACATTGTTGCCTGAGAGGTCTGTATCCTTAGTTACAACCTTAAACGCTTGCATTAGCAGCAAATGTACCGATTGCAAGGCTTTTGATTAATATATGGAATAGTTTTGAACAGCTGTACACTAATTTTTGCATGCACCATACAACATTTATACATGCTGGCTAGAAAACAGAATATTGAAAGTAAAACCTGTTTTAAAGTAAGGTAGTGTTGGCTTGTGTGTGCCTTTAATTTGTTTGTTGGCTTACTAGTCTTATGGTTTTGGAAAAGCCCGAAGGCGAGGAATTCCGCCCTTAGTAAACAGTTGTATAACTCTTAGGGCAGGGTGAGATCGAGTCCCGTTTTCTTCTCTCCTGAAATAACATGCACCTGGTCTTCTTTACTGCAAGTCCGGATGCTTCCATCTATCACATAGGCTCGAGCATGACCACACACCAATACATGTTTAAGACCAAAGCCAGTATTTTAGTTATATATTCTCAATCTTACCGCCTTCGATCTGAAGTGCTTTAATTGCGTACTAGGGTATGGAATTCACGGTTTTACAGTGGGCGCTCACTTAGATACTCCCACAGGGATACTGCAATAGGTAGGACTGCTGTCAGAACTATTTCTAATGGTTCGAGGCTAACCGACAGCAAATGTGGTATAGTACTAGATACATACAAAGTCGTTTCTCTGTTGTAATGGCAATCTAAACTCGCAAAGAATATGGCAGGTATACAAACACAACAGTCTTCAGGCCCACATTTCGAGGTACTCATTTTTCGCCGCTGGGCAGATCATCCTGTCAAGTCTGCTGCAACCTCGCGGATAAACGCTTGCGTCACGCGAACAGGCGCTCACCAATTCTCCTCGCGACCTAATTCTCGTGCTCTTCTGCTCAGTGGAAATGCTCATAACAACAGGTGTAGTGACAGTTAAAATTGCCAACTTTTGGTTTAAATAGACATTATTCAGTAGTGTATCAGTCAAGTAACGCGGGGACTGCGTGACGTTGTAACAAACCGACACTTAAATGATATCCAGCTCGATCCCGTCAAATGCTTTACGTTGAAGTGTATTTGTGGTTTTTTTTCTGTCCCAAAGCCGGAGAACCTCCCACCGCATCCATCAACTTCCCAGTCAAGGATTCCGCTCAGTCTATAAGGGGCTAGGAAACAGTGGTCTCGCTCTCTACCCGGACAGCGATTGAAGCGATTGTAGAAGACATCTTCAAAGAAGCAGAATTTACAGTATTATATCCACGGGCAACGTGTTATTATAAGATACTTGTTCGTCTGTGGTGGTCGTCTTATACGTTTTGTCGGTGAATCCAGCGCGAATGTGTGCGTGTCGCAGCGCGAGGGGTAGCTGTAGAACAGCTGCCGCAGACCTTGGGCGTGTTTTATGTCAATAACGGCACAAGTTAAATTTAGGGTTAAGTTTTAGGGTCAGATTTGGGAGGAAGGAAAGTGTCACGAGAAATACGCCCCTACAGGTTTCTGTTATGGTTCGAGCATTTTTTTGGTCTGCAGATTAATAGCTAGCTAGCTAGTTCTTATATGCCACGCAACTTTGGGTAAGCTGTACTCTGCGGCGTTTTTGTGCAGAGTGTTTATGAAAAACAGATTTGAAGCTATTTTAGCCGGCTTTTATTTATGTTTTGTTTAAGACTCGTCGTAATTTTGGGTTCATAAGTTTAATTTTATTTCGAAAGGTACTGAACCCGGGGCTTGAGGGAGAAGTAGCGGTTTCACGGAAGAAAAACGCTACGATGCCAACAGGGGACGCAGGGCCGGCCAGGGGTATGGGCACGGAGGCTGCTGGTTCGGCCCATTCAGGGGTGAGCGAACCGAATCCAATGGAACTACAGCCTCCCAGAGCCCCAGGAGTCGGAGCCGTTTCAGTCTTATGGTCTTTCGGGAAGTGTCTCGGAGCACTGCTGCCAGTTTACCTGGCAGGGTATTTCGGCTTCAGCATCAGCCTGGTTATTTTCGGTCTTATGGTATACATGGGATGGAAACAGAGCCGACACGGCAAGGATACGCGACTGCAGTCCGCCATGTACTTGCTGGAGAACGAGCAAGACTTCACCACAACCAGGATACTCAGGAGTAAACGGGATTTGCCATCATGGGTACGAAGAGTAAACAATACAGTTTCACATGTATTTTTGTCAAACGACTGTCAGTTTACCTAGGTTGATAAAGAGATTACAAGTAAAACAGATCAACATATACTCACATGTAGGGTTGTGTTTGCAAATTGTTTAGCAAATTATTTTATAACGTGTTAAATAAACAGCTGCATCACGTCTGTAACTGAGCCAGTCTGTGTTGACAGATAAACCGTTTCTTCAGCGCTGTTGTCAGCATGCTTTTTCTCAGGTTTCACAAACGTGCTTTGAATATCTGATCACAATTTATAGTGTCACCTCAATAAATTCTTGAATTGTACCGTTTTATTCCACGTGTATCAAACATGGACTGTTTTTGCAATTATATGTCTAGTAATCTAGTAGCCTAACTTTTTAAAAGGCTGTCGAAATTCCGTAGTGTCAATTAGTAGGGTTACGACAGTAACACTTTTTCACAATTTGACTTCAGCAGGTAGCTCCTTTTCAGCGGTCACTAGGCACGATTTGACTGATTTTTTAATACTGGCACTAACCCTGCACGACCCGAGAGGTGCATTTTCAGCTAGCTATTTGAAAGACAATATGCGTATGATTCAATGAATTATACCCCTGCAAATCAGATTTTGATCCTCGAAATAAGGCAGCGCCTATCATTTGGTGCAGCGTCTCGCCTAAGGCCAATTATTTGACTCTTGAATTATTTAGATGAATACAGTTCATATTCGTAACATTTGTTTCATATAGTGGAGCTCTGCTTATTGGAGTGTTTTTTAACTTGTTCACGTGTATTGTTGAAATCCACATTGTTATGATAAGCTACAGGGCTTTGTTGCATTTAAAAATAGGTGAAGGCAAACATACTCCGTCTTCATCACTCATAAGACACACCCTGAGGTCACGTCTGGTGTGGAAATTTGAGGAAAAATTGAGACCAAAGAGAAAACGGGGGAAAAGTACGAGGAACTATTAACATGTAGCTGTAATTCCTTAATGTTACGAAATCACTGAATGACTGTTACAGAATACTTTAGGCCTGAAATGGAAAATTGAACCGTGACACAATGAAGCATGAATAGCTATATATAATAATACGCTACAACTAGTACTTGGCTGAGACTAATTATATTCATAATATTAAACAGTCAGTGAAATAACGGAAATTGTCAGATTTGAGCGCTAATTACGACACAAATTAGACCTGCACTGTCACAAATATCAATATTTTAATTACAACAAAAGTCTAAAGGATAATTCATAATTTATAGGCAGAATTAACATTATCTCGCCCCGCACACACATTTTCTCTCTTTCAAACTTAAAATGCAAGCTTTTGAAAGAAGTACGTAGTGAAATAACTGAGTCCCCGGACACCTTGTTCAGTGTGAACTATGCAAATTTGTAACCGGTACCCGGGGTCATCCAGTGATTCAAAGGACAAGGCTGTGGGGGAGATGTTTGTGAATCTCAGGTAGCAGTGCATGACCCATCCCTCTCTTTTCACTCAAACACACCCCTCCAAGTGTTTCTGATGGGCTGACCTTAATGCACCTTTTTTGGCCACCTTTTTTATTTTTCTTCACCCTCCTCATCAATCTCTTCCCCCTTTCTCTCTCTCTCTCTCTCACTCTCTCTCTCTCCGTCCCCCACCCTCCGTGCCTCTCTACAGCATTCTTCAGTCTGTCCCAGCCTTGGCTATATTAGGCAATTCTTGTTGCCTCTCTCAGGGGAGTGAGTCAGGGTTTTGGTTTGGGGGGTGGGGTGGGGGAGGGGGTGTCGGTGCAAACAGACTAAATTAAAAGGAATGACTCTGAGAGTGCAGTTTGGCTCCGGATCTGAGATCACAGGGTCTGGGGAGGAAGCGATGAAAGGATGTCTTGTGTGTTTGTTGGAGGACTGTAGAACAGGAGGGTGGGCACTTAAAGAAAAGAGGTGAAGTTTTTGTGGGGAGACATCTAGTTTAGAGAGGGCTTGAGCTTCCTGGATCTGCCACCATTTCCTGTGTGAATGCAATCCTCTGACTAGAGCTTCCGCTTTCTCTTTTACTGGTTTTTCTCTGGGGTCAGCAGTGGGCGGCATTTATAGATGGCATAATGGTGACAATGAACTTCCGTTCAGGGGTGCAGAGTAAAATCACAGCTCTACATATGCATGTGTAGATGAACTAACAGCTGCTGGTATGTGAAAAAGGTTTGAGACAGAGAGACAGGTTGATGAATCAACATTTAAAGAAATAATGGACAGTAAGGCTGTTCTGACCTTTTTAAACACAGTGAGCATTGCAATTACTTCAGTAGAATTTCCTTGAACAGTAAAACATGACAGATACACAAAATGAGGGCCATAAACAGGATGTGGCACACACACTTGATATCACTTGTATCTAGATCGGTGTGATATTTCACCAGGACTTTCCCGCTTCTATGTCCTTGTGACTCTTGGTCTTTTATCTTGTGACACTGAGGCTGATGTTTTTGTTAAAGAAAGGAAGTGTTGTTTATGATGTGTGGGCATAATTCACACTTCACTACATTTTGTCTCTTGCACAAAAACCAAAGACAGTACAATGTACCACAACACACACATGCATGCAAAGCAGAACACAGTGCACACAAAAAGATACATATTGAATGTATTAGCCTTCTCACTATCCATTGGCTATGTGTCTGGCTGCCCCACTACATGTGTGTCCTTCAGAGTAAGAATGCAAACATATGCAAGGCATGTGTGTGTGTGTGCCCTGGTGCGTGAGTACACCTCTGATTCTCTGCTGTTTCTGCAGGTCAATTTCCCAGATGTGGAGAAAGTGAGTGGCTGAACAAGGTAAGAGAGAAGAGAGGACACATTCACACTCTTCGATGGTAGCAGTTGACTGTTTTCATTGAATCAGGATTTAGGCATTGTGCTGTATTAGTTAAAAAAAGGGCTAACTGGGAGCTAGGATAATCAGCAATCACTGTGTGTAAATCAAAGAATATCATATCAGCTAAATACTCTACCTTCATCAGACCACATTAAGATAAAGAAGGTCATAAAAAAAGTTAAAAGAAGTGCAACTAAATGGGCTGCAGGTATGAACTGTAAAAGATATGAGGGAATATTTAAGATCTCTTCAGCGTTTGGGAAAAGGAGACTCAGAGGAAATCTGATTTAAGTTTTTTTAATTCATAAAAGGAAATAATAAAATGAACTACAAAAGTAAATTTGTAACTTTTTGGTCACAGAGTAGAGGCAGAGACTCAAACTTGATGCATTGTGTGTACTCAATGCCTCTGTAACTTAACAAGCCTAGAGGGGGAAATTTGTTTTCTACATTATATATTTATGTTTCGTACATCCAGTACACACATGCATGCTCATGAGATATTAGCATTATGCATTATGCTATGAGGCCAATACAGCAGTCACGCCATCATCTGTACTTCCACTACCGTTGCCTCGGTGATGGATCCGGCCACAGCAAGCTGGAGCCACGGTTGCCGTCTCGATGATAAATCCAGCGGACATGGGGAGGAGACGCGGTCATTTTGCACTTCTCTGGCCCTGAGCCATACCATTTATTAACTCAGATTGCACCGGCCTGGGAACGGGGGCTAAATCACTCCCTACACCAGCCATAACCCACCGCCGCCACACACACACACTCACACACACTCACACTGCGGAGGTAAAAACCAGGAGGAGGAATAGAGTGGGTCTGCATAATAGAGAGACATTTAAGCACAAAGACCCTCTCTGTATCTATTATTATTATACCCTATCACTGAAATGTAATAAAAAATGTCAGACAATGCTGAGATTGTGTAAAAGGCAGCAGGGCTTTGCTAATCTTGTGCAACACCCCCCACCCCACACACACACACGCACTGCGGGCTTCTTGACACATGATCTGACTGCAGAATCACTCGGCTGACCCAGGCTCAGCTGCAGAGTCATCAGGGAGAAAGGTCTGGGAAAGCTGCGGAGCACTCAGCTGATCCAAGGTCAGCTGGAGGCTCATCAGACATGGAGGACTGAGAAAGCCTGCTGAGTCACTCATCTGACCCAGGGTCAGCTGTGGGCTTATCAGCCGGGGTGGACTTAGAAAGCAACCAGAACATAAAGCAACACAACACTGTGACACACATGGTCGAGTAACTTCCACGTGTCATGACCATAGGACTGGCCAAGTGGATGCACTCGTTGTGTCACTTATGAACTTCCTTTAAGTTTCTTTGAATTACAAGCATCTGATAAATGACTAAAATGTAAATCTAAAGCAGATTTGTTTTATACTTGAATGGCAGATCTAATGGAAAAACTAAGTGACTGGAGACTAAGCTGGAGGTGCTATGGGTAGGCCAGTTGGTAGGCTGGTCTTCCCTGTCAGCCAAATAAACCTCAAAACTCCAGTGCAGTGATAGGGACACTGTGCTGTAAAATATATAGTGCTTTATTCATGGATATTGCTGGTGTTAGCCTTGTCACAGCATTGAATCTCCATGTTGTTTTTCTAGGCTCTTTACCACCATCCATGTCCTATGAACAATGCACAAGCTTTTAGCAGAGGTACAATCAAGCAATGACAGCAGTGTGGAATTGCGGTTTGAATATTTAAACTTAATTGTTCTGCAAAGCGTCGGTCGAGAAAGTTACAGTAGCAAGTGATGAACAAGGCATTGTGGAGTGTTTTAGAAAGAAGTTTTCTGCTGCTAACCTCAGTAGGACGAGGGAAAAAAAGCGTGGTCTTCACAGTTGATGGTTTTGCGGAAAGCATGGCAAATGTGCAAGACAAGCGAAACCAATTGGAGAATGTATCTCTGAACATGCCAATGCTGATTCCAGTGCTAAATCTTTTACACGGACTGTCAAAGCCAGAGCGGAAGGGTGAGAAAAGGCTATAGCATATAATCGGTCTGCTACAACATCAGTTGCGGAGTTTGCCCTTATCTGATGAGAGAATGATGAGGATAAGGCCATCTTATCTCACAGGCAACAGACTTTCAACATGAACTGGTTACAGGAACATGCTCAGTCCAAGTGCAGGTTTTGTGGCTGGGACATTGTACATTTAGCAAAATTGCCAACCTTCAGTATCATGAAATATATTTTCTATGTGCCCAACCCATTATTTCACAGTGATACAGTATCACATCCACCATCACCACTTGTGAGCAGGAGGTGTTCCACCTACCCATGGTCTCTCACAAATTGCCATAATTATAGGCAAAGGTAAATTAACGAATAGGAAAATTCCTGATCGACATGTCATCCACCCTTTTGCGGGTAAATCATTGCAGTAAATGACCTCTATGGATAACCGCCATAGTCTCTCGGTTGAGATGTTAAATGGAGGTTCTGATTTGCTGTGGTTATTGGAGATCCCATGGCACTTATGAGAGATAGGTATGGGCCCTTCCCAGCATCCCACCAGCCTCAGTCTACCTCCTTATCTTTCCACCAGTGTTATAAGCTCAGTGGTAGGTGCAAAATGGCTGCCATTCAGCCCTGTATTGATGTTGGCTGAAGTAAATTTCACACTTTCAATGTACACTACTTCAGGTCCATTAAAAGCACTATAACAGTGGGGCTATTATGAAAAGCTCCAGTTCCTTCCCTGCCACACAACATGGGCACCATGGTGTAGTGGTCCTGAGAGTGCAGACCTAACAACCAATCGCATTACACCCTGTGAAGTGGCATCATCGCATAGTGGTCATAAATCAGGGCTTGTGTGGTGGTTCTGGGGTGGATTTCTGCCATTCTGCTCCTAAGTGAGAGCTTTGTTCAAAATGCCATTCTAAATCCAATGAAAAGAAGTACTTTTCCCATCTAATCGTCTTGTGAGCTTACAGGCACACAAGTTCACAGCAATTGTGGAAAGTACATAGCAATGCTCAGTACAGATATATTAATATAGCCCATAAATAGAACACATGAGCAAGATGTACAGACCAAGTCTTTTGGGTTCCAATTCTAGAGGTTAACAGTTTGATGATTGGATTACAGGAAATGAGTTACAAGAAAAGATTGAAAATAAAGGAGAAAGTGATTGTATTTTCCTGGTGGTTGAGGTGATGTCAGTCCAACAAAAGAGTGAGTTTCCATTTCTTATAAGCAGACTGTATTGGAGGTGAGGTTGACTGTCTACCTACATTGAGATTTGTAGCTCTTGAGAGCACTGTCAGTTTATGTTTAAATGATTTGTAGAACTGAATATATTCTGTTCAATATAGCCTTTCTACAGAGGATCATTTTTCAATTGATGGTTGTGCTTTCTGTCACAAGAACCAGGGACAAGTCCTGGAAAGATCCCAGAGAATCTTGCCAAGACTGCTGTGAAACTAACAAGCAGACTCAAAAATTCACACGCTTGGTTGACATTTGAGGACATAGTAACCAATCTCTCAGACAGGTTATGAACAGTGTGCATGTAGTATTGCCTTAAAGATTCTGAAATAATGTTAGTGAATGTTAATAAGTTAGTGCTTTGCTAATATTGAGATTTTAGAAGATTTTCAAATTACTTTCGTACAGGTTTTCAGTGTTTGTTACACACCTGTTTGAGGCTGCTGTGACTCGTGTTTAAAAACTGTTGTCTTTAATTGAGATGAATTGGGGAGTGGCCGTGGGTAAAGTTTGACCTATCAGACCTTTACTGATTTTTTTACTGTCGTTGTAGAATTATTCACAGAAATGGACAGAGAATACTAGGCCTGTCTTTTCCATTACACCTTTATTTTCTGTTATGCAAGAACAGTTGATGTGCTTGAAGGGAAACCATTTCTCAACTGTGTATACCAGTCAATTCACAGGATGTAGACGAAGGTGTACGACCAATGGAAATTTTGTATTTGGATCACCAGAGAAATGAAAAATGGAAATAGCTGTAGGCTGTCGTAGATGTTTGCCTGCATTCAGTTGCCATGACTGCCTTGGAAGTTCTCAAGGTAGTAAGCCTGGTTTGATTAATTTGTTAGCTTACTTAGCGCTACTTAGTGAAACTACTGGCTTTTTGGATGAAACACATTTCATGGTTGCTGAGGAATTGTAAGCTAGAAAAGTGTGGCTGACAAATGAGAAGAGTTGACAGTAGATGCTGCTTAGAGCTGGCTACAGATTTTTGACAGGAAAATGAGAAAATGAGCAGCATTTTAAAAAATCTGAAAAATATGTGACTAACAATTCCAGTAAATTGAGAATTCTTTGAATTGATGTATTTTGTGTAATGTCTAAACATTACAGAATAAATTGTGCATATCTCTGAGTGCCTTTTGTGTTTGTATGTGAACAACAGCTCTCAGTGTTAGCTGCAGTAAATATGTTTACAATTAAAAGTCATTCATGTCTCAGCTGAATCCTGAATGCTGTCCAGAAACAAGGCATTCAGCATCAAACATTCCCGGCGTTAGCACGATGTGGGCTGAGGATTAGCATCTGCCTAGTGACCAGGCCATACCGCATCTCCAAACCTGTCAGACAGCCACACTACGGTTCAAAGGTGGTGAGCCTAATTAGCAAGGCTGTCATGCTTCCCAGATCAAAGTGTACAGCTGTTATTTTTTATGATAGCCTATAGTCGTTTATGAGCTATCTAGGCGGAAAAACAAAAGAAATCGTAGCAAGCAGAACACTGGCCTGGAAGGTCACATGCACTGACAGTGGGGGCTAGTGTTGGAGACACCAGTGACCGTAATGTTGTGTGGTGTTCTTTTCATTGTCTATGTTGGAGTGGAAGGCATGTTTCTCTCCAGAGTAGCACAATGGCTTCATCTGTTCATTATGTCCCCCTTCCTGTGGGGAAGCTGGAAGGAATTCTAATTTCCTCGCTTGACCGTTTGCATACATGCAGTCCTTCTGATTAAAGATATTATCATGGATTTGCTTGGCTTAACCGTAGTGCATCATTTTTACAGAGCGACCTTTTACTGAGCAGTTCAAGGTTATATCAAGGTAACCGATAGCTCAAGGACACATACATTCCTTATGGCTCTTTTTTAATAAAATTGAATTCCAGTCTCAGGTGTGTACCTTAGTACCTCAGGTGTGTAATCTTTATGGGATACACACAAGTTATACAGTTATGCTCACAGTTAAACAGCCTCACACACACTCACAGACACCTGGGTACCTACACATGCACAAACTTGCATGCACACCTTGGCATATGCCCACACCATGCGCATGCTTACTCTAACATGCAAACACACATGCACACACACACATACACAGTTGTATACTAACAGACACTCACACATAAGCTTGTTTATTGTTCTAATGTCAGAGAACTAAACTATACATTCGCATGCCAGCTACTGTACTGTACCAGTTAGTCTGTATGGCACTGGACGTGTTCGGCCTGCACGGCCTTTGTGTCAGTAAATGTAAATAGAGGGGGTCATGCTTCTGAATAATTTACTCATTCTGCTGAAGCTAAATACAGCGTATTCACTACTGTGCCCCCTACGGCAGTATTTCTTCTGTTCTAACAGGACTTGTTTTTGCAGTGCTGTGAACATGAACCCTCTCACAACCCTTACATCCCTCTCAGTGTGACTCTTACATGGGACCCCCCCTCCCCCCACATGTAGTGAAAATTATACTACAAGGTCACTTACACTCTAAGGTGGTGCTAGTTGTAATAGTATGCTCCCTGAAGACAGTAGTATCATGACAGCCAGCAAGGGCCTCACTTTTTGACTGATCGCTGTCCTGACCCTGTTTGAGAATTAACTTGCTGCTGATTTCACCGAATCACAAACTTCAAAGCCAATCTTAGACAGCCAATCATGACAGAGTTAGATTGTACACTCCAGCAACATGGTGTACTCGGTCCTTCAGCTTTTCTGTACTTACTACTAAACTAACAAATTTTGGGCATATGTATTCTAACACCATACTTGTCCATTTTATATACTTTTACTGTACATACAGCTACTGTCATATGAGTGTGTTTGTTGAAGTCATGTGAATCTGAGTAGGTCAAGTCATGATGTGCATTGGGGGAGAAGAGCATTTCTGTTTATGTCATTCACTATGTAGTCTGCAACCTCTGTTTCACTTCCATTTTAGCAGTGTACATTGTTTACGCTGGACTAAAACAATATCAGTCCATGTTAGCCAAACAGATGAAGAATTACAGGCTAATTAAGGTAAAAGCTCTGGCAGGAAGTAGGATTGTGTGACCGGTTTGTTTTAGTTGTAACACAGCACCTGTGTTTACCCTTTACCTGGTGGGATGCCATCCATCTTCATAAAATGAAGTTTAACTGTGCTTTCTGAATTCAAATCTAAAAGCTTTAGTCTGTCGTTCAATATGGAACATGGACATGATCTTAAAATGTGATGAGGTAAATTAAGTCCGTCTGTCTTCTGAGTGAGAAACCACTTTGAATTTTGTGACATTTGAGACAGTGGGTCTTACAAGTATTTTCTCAGAATGCATGTGTGTTTCTTCTTGAGAGATGTGTACCACAAGCAAATGTTAGATTTGTGAAATATTCAGACACTTCTTTCCGTGATCATGATGAATGAGAAATGATCAATTGTTTCTAAATTTTTCGCGTGCACCTGTTGCTCTCAATTAGCATTTCAGTGGATTAAGAACCAACCGCCTAAAAGAACCAGGAAAATTATTAGATAGAGATATAGACAATACTTTTGCTGAAAAGAAATGGTAAAAATTTCTAAATGTGAAACTGAATTCTCTCAAAGAATAAAAAATGCCTAAAAAGGATCATATATCACAAAATATTTGAAACAGTGGACAATGTGCAAATGTGAATATTGGGCAACAATAAAAAAATAAAAATAGATTGTTGGAAATGTCATCAGTGGATATGTGTCATTAGTTATTCTGCTTGCTTAGTGCTGACTGGCTCATGTACAGGTCTGACAGGCTACCAGTTTAGATTATACACCAACATTACCAATAGGGCATTGGGACCATGTTTTTTTGTGACAATGTTGCCTGTTGGTCTTACACATGTTTTGCGATCACATGTGTGTGCAGGAATGAGTGAGACATGAGGCCCAGTGTCTTTACTCTGTGTGTGTATTTTTAAATCTTACAGTTTATTTATGGTAATTGTCTTTTGGTTTTAAGGCTTTGCGCATTCATTGTAACTGCAGTAAAGCAAAACATATTGAGTTGATCGGTGAGGATCCCTGGGTTTTGTAGTGCGTGATTCAGTAAGATTGTAAGTGTGTAATGGGTGTGTCTGGGTTTTGTAGTTCCTTATGCGAATACGAGTGTGAAATGGGTCTCTCTTTCTCTCTGTCTCTCTGTGCAGATCCTGCAGCAGGCTTGGCCGTTTGTCGGTCAGTATTTGGAGAAGCTGCTGGTGGAGACCATCGCCCCCTCCATCCGTGCCTCGAGCGCCCACCTCCAGACTCTTAGCTTCACCAAGGTCAACCTGGGGGACAAGGTACTGAGACAAAGACATGCCTCCCACCACGCACACAAACGCACGCTGGTATTAAGACACTCCTGGAACACCCCCATCACACACACACACACACACACGCACATGCACACGCACACACCTATACCCACCAGCCACACATATACACCTGTAATGTATAGATGCACACATCCACACAAATTAGCCTTCCTTTTATACAAACCTGTCTCATGTACTTCCTTTTCGTTTTTGTAATACATCACCACATACAAACATGCATATAAACCTATGTGCATATATCCATGTACACCCAGTCTATGTACATGACCTGCACAATTACAGACATTGCTTCACTCTTGGGTAACCTAAAATCTTTGACATTATCTGATCTATTTCTTCCTTTTCACAGTCCTCCCCATGTCCATTAATCTCCTCCTTTTCCCCTCCTCTGAAATTGTGTGTCTTTATTGGCTAAAGTTCACATTCGTTTCACAATATTAAGAGAGGAGAAACAGATACTGGAAGCAGATACAGACAAAACAGGCACTGTAACCAAAACAAAAAGAGCCCAGCCAAAACACCATTTGTGCCCCACTTACAGAATATACATGTGCATGTTTATACAACATATAATTAACCCACTCACATACATAAGCATATACAGCAGACATGTACTTTGTACAAATGTTGTAGGTGTTACATGGCTCTGGAGTAATTATGTAAAAGGTTGCCTTTTTGTCTACCAAAGGATGCCATGGTTTGCTTCAGTTGATGCTTTTCGTGCTCCATACAGTCAGTACATTTGGTGTTAATTTTCTTGCTCTAAAATAGTAATGGAAAATCAATAAACATGTGCTATTCTTGGGAGAGCATGCGTTTGTAGCGTGTCTGATTTTTCCTCGAGGGAAAGTTGTAAATGTTTCCATCGATCTTTTTTTATACATGGAACATATAGTACAAGGTACACTTTTCTCTATTTGTCTTCATGACGATGTTATACGTTGGTATCTCTTTCCCTCTGGAGACTTTTAAAGGACTGAAGAGGGATGCATGGACCTGTTTAAAGGAGGGACCTTGCTGTATTTTCTCTGTGGTGGTTTGCTGTCGATTTTAAAGCCCAAGATATGACTGAATTTTGTAATTCTTCAAGAGTATATTTTGTTGAGGATTGAGAATTTTGCAGTGTTACAAGTGTGTCAAATCATTAAGGCCTCATTTTTATGATACTCTTTCTTTACCTGGATTCTTTATTTGTACCTTATTGTCAGAACAAGTAAAACAGGATGAATGTATTAGATGTAATACAAACAGTACATGCGACAAGGGACAAGTACCCACGTTCTTTGGAATAGAGCAAATGAGTCAGACAGTGAACCAACTGAACAGTTCTTGGCGATGGGAGAGTGAAACATTTTTAATACATGGTTTATGATGTTAAGGTTCAGTACAGGAGACAGGGGACACTGTGTTAAGCTCCTTGGAAGAGCGGAAATGCAACAGACGTTAAGCCATTTATGTAGAGGGAAATGTGGATTAGTTTATGATGCTTAGGTAATGATATAAAGGCTCAGATTATTGTAATTTTCCACAGACATGGCAGTCTGGTGCCTCCTCAGCATTTAGGATAGTTGAGGAATCAAGCAGACTTTTAGCAGTATAATCAGCATTATGCATAAGTCTCATTCTTATGACCTTTACCATCATTTGTGTTGTGTCCTGTGCATTACTTGTCAGCTTAAAGAACTACAGAAGTGTATGCACTCGACAGGATGTTGTTGTGTGTTTGCTTCCGGGTTGCTTTCTACAGTGTTAGAACATGCTGTTCTGTTCACTGAATGAAGACAGATGTTAAGTACTTCGCATAGCGCAATGTTACTCTACAAGACACCACAATTTGATTTTACAAAATGACTTAATTGTTTTTATATTCATTTATTTAAAACAAAAAGGCTTATTGTCATTTTGAGTAATATACGGCTTAATTCCATGTACATCTTTAAAATCTGTAAGTAGTTTGTCCTCTTACGGCTTTGTGTTTTTCATGCAGTTTCCTTTCATTCATCTGGACTTCTTTTTTTCTGAATTGCGTTATAACTAAATTGCTTAATAACCTTCTCTAATTGTAAAGTAAGAATAAACTGATCCTATATTTGAGTCAAAGAGACACACTGTATTCTCACCGCTCAGAGATCAGGATCTAACGCAGAGGAGAATTGTTTAGCAGGATTTTACTCAGAGGAGAGTTGTTTAGCTGCCATCTGCCATCTGAAGCTTATAATGAAATTGCTTGTGTGAGAGAAGGTCACAAGAGATAGATGGGATTTTATAATGTTATGAATTTTAGATGCCCCAATTGTTGCTCAAAATATCCATTATGATCCACAATGAGATATAAGACTTGTAATTTTATAATGAATTTGAATGAAAATGTCTCTTTCACAGGGCTATGTGAGGCTCCCTGCATCTGCTAGTGCTGCCTCATGGATGCAGAGGGAGTAAAGCAAGACTGCTAGGTTTATCATTGCTGGATTCAGAACTACAGTTATGTCACCTTAAATAATCCTCTGAGCTGGCTAAAAGTCCAGGTATTTTATTGACAGACTGAAGTGCGTTATTGTAGGCGTATACACATTGACCTTTTGTGCTTCCATTACCTGCAATACCTCTGCTAAAGGCATAGAGGAAACAGTGAACCCCAGAGCCATTTTTGGAACATAACCAATATTTTCTAACCAGTTGCATCAACCCATTGCAAGTGGGCCTGAGGTGATGGTGGAAATTCATACACTGAGAGTAAGTTATGCTACAGTTCAATATACAGGTCGCTGGGGCAAATCGCACACCAAAAGATTCTCACTTTTCAGAGTTTCTCACAGAAAATACCAGAATGCCCGTAGACTCTTAGTCCTTACAGACATTACTTCTTGCACCATCTGACCAGAATTGACATACCTAACTTCACACTGCCATACGAGAAGCCTTCTGTTGACAGTGTGACACATAGTTCTCACTTTTTCTTGAGTCACTAAAATCCCAAACCCCAAGCAGTGCATCTGCATTTTTGTGAATTAGGAAGTGAAATTAATTGCCCCCAAGTTTTTTTTTAAAGTTTGAATTATATAAAATGTAATTAACTTTGCACTTTCGGTTGTAAATTGCAATGGAAAAGAACGACTTCAAAATGCTTATAATGTAATGTAATATATGAGGTAGGCTGCATTCATTTGCCAGATGAACCTCCATTGGACACACAGGCCAAAGGCCACCATGACTGATAATTATATTTTTTTATTTAAGAAGAATAATATTTATGTTTAGGACTGATTATGTACGTATGCTGTGTCCCCTGTGATTCACTGTCTGTGCTTTTCTGTGATAGCATAGTTACATGTGTTTGTATTGTATGTCCATATGTTCATATGTTTGTATTGTATGTTCGTATGTTCATATGTTTGTATTGTATGTTTGTATGTTCATATGTTTGTGATGTGGCTTTATGTTTACCCAGGCAATGAAGGTGGTGGGAGTGAAAGCCCACACAGAGCATGACAAGAGACAGGTGCTACTGGATCTCTACATCAGGTACTGTATGGCTGTCACCCTCTCTTCACCACGGTTCACAGACTCGCCTTTATGTGCTCCACTTCTCAGACTCAGTTACGCCTCTTACCTTCTCTCTCTCCCTCCCTGTCTCTCTTTCTCTCCCTCTCTCTTTTTTGTTTGTTTCTGGTTTTTTGGGTGAGTGTTGGGTTTTGTGTGTTGGATGGGTTTTTTTGTGTTTTGTGGGTGCTGATGGTTTTCCTGTTGTTTGGGTTTCTAAAGTGGCTGATATTGTATTCTGTGATATGTATGTTGTCATGTCATAATAAAGGTGGGTTAAAACTCAAAACTCTCCCTCTCTTTTTCTCTCCCTTCATCTCTTCCTCTCCCCCTCTCTCTCTTTCCCTGTCCCTCCATCTCTCTCTGTCTCGATCTACCTCTGGAGTTTGAGGGATTGCCAGGGATTGCTCACTAGAGGCAGAGTTGTCGAGGTTTAAACAGCTCTCTGAATTCCCTTGTCTCCTCCTGTTCTCTGCTGTGCAGTTATGCGGGGGATGTGGAGATCAATGTGGAGGTGAAGAAATATTTCTGCAAAGCTGGAGTAAAGGGAATTCAGGTAAGAAAGAAAAAGGATTGGCATAGAAAGACCATTTTTTTCCATTACAAATAAACCAATTTGAAATGAATTGAGAGGGGGCGAGAGATAGACTACCAGAGGTCAGGCTGTGCCTCCACTGTGATCGGGGGCGGAGCAATCAGAACTGCACTTCCTTACAGCATGTGCCACATACCAGGAAATAAGACAAAAATTCATTCAAAAATTAGAAACATTTTTGTTAATCTCACAAACAGCAGCAGTATTGACAAATTCCTCAAGATACTGGTGGATGAAACTGAACGTGTGGCATTGGGTGTTGTGTATGTGGCCTCCTGTTGTAAAATGTGGCAACCAGTGAGCCACCATCTCCATTAATTGCATTGTTAGTGGAGTTCATATTAAATATTATATTAAATATTAAATAACGGTCTTTGTTATTTAACTTGTCTGTGGTTATCCATTTTTTCTTTCCATGTATTTATGTATGTAAATTATTGGAAAATTAATATACAATGGAAAATTTAAGGTGCTACCAATGGCCGCTGCTTTTGGATGTGCTTTTGGATTAAAATGCCTGCTTTTATTTTCGTTGCTGCAGTGCAGGGGGATACTAGTGGAACAGTGTTGACTGTGTTCTCTCCATCTCTCTCTTTCTCTCCGTCACAGCTGCACGGAAAGCTGAGGGTCATCTTGGAGCCGCTGATTGGCGATGTGCCACTAGTGGGCGCCATCACCATGTTCTTCATCCGCAGGCCTGTGAGTGGTCATCCCCGTCGCTCCCTTCCTGTCTCTACACTCGCACCTTCTCCTCAGCCTGTTTACCCATAATGCCCCTCTGTTCTTGTTCCCTTTCATTCACCCAACCACCCCCCTCCCTTCATAGAAACTGGACATCAACTGGACAGGACTGACCAACCTGCTGGACATCCCAGGATTAAAGTGAGTCTTACCTGTTCCTATTATGTGTGTATAGACATACATATATGTGTGTGTATGAGTTTTGTGTGTGTGTGTGTGTGTGTGTGTGGGTGTGTTGGTGTATTAACTTTGCTGTCATCTGCAGTGCAATGTCAGACACACTGATAATGGATGCGATCGCCTCCTTCCTGGTGTTACCTAACCGGCTCACCGTCCCCCTGGTGGCCGATCTGCATGTTGCACAGCTGCGCTCCCCTCTCCCAAGGGTAATGTTCTCACCATGCACTGACAATGAGACACACTGCTGCACCAGCTTACACAGAGACTAACAACACACTGACTGAGACACACACCCACACTAACTTACACAGAGACTAACAACACATTGACTGAGACACACACCCACACTAACTTACACAGAGACTAACAACACACTGACTGAGACACACACCCACACTAACTTACACAGAGACTAACAACACACTGACTGAACACACACACACACCCACACTAACTTACACAGAGACTGGCAGCACGCTGACTGAAACACACACCCACACTATAACTTACACAGAGACTGGCAGCACGCTGACTGAGTAACTGTTTCACACTGCTGATCTGATATGACATCAGAGAGACAGACATAAATATAAACAGAGAACATTATCTCAGTTTCATTGCATTAATCCCTCTCTCTCTCTCTGTCTCTTTCTCTCTCTCTCTCTCTGTCTCTCTCTCTCTCTAATACTTTTTTTTACCCTCTGTCTCTTTCACTTTCCTATGCATTGCTTCCTTCTTTTTCTTCATCTTCCCTCTTTGTTTTTCTCCAACCCTCCTTTCTGTCTCTCTCCCCGCAACACTCTCTCCCTTTCTCCTTCCCTCTTCTCTTTGTCTCTCTCTCTCTACTTCCTTCTCTCCCTCTCTCCCCGTCGCTCAGGGCATAGTACGTATCCACCTGCTGGAGGCCGAGAACCTGGCCCCCAAGGATAACTACATTAAAGGGGTGATCGCAGGGAAATCCGACCCCTACGCTGTCCTGCGCGTGGGCACCCAGACCTTCACCTCCCACCACGTCGACAACAACCTCAACCCCCAGTGGAGGGAGATGTATGAGGTGAACATGAGCAAGAACTACAGGCATGACACGATTAGGGATATGTAATTAGCATTATAGAGATACTCCAGCTCTGCAGGTAGATCTTTTGCCTACATACCCTGAGAAACTCACTTATACCACTTTCATAGTATGTCAGTATTTTCAGAGCTGATGCTAATTGTGTTAGCACAATGACTGGAAGTCTGAGGGAATGACTGTATAGCCTCCTCTGGAAAGTGGGAATATACACTGTCTACCAACTGCTCTTACTAACACTATGGCAGTGTAATGCAAGCCTGCACTTCCAATTTAGACATGTTGATTCAAACATGTTGGCATGTACCATTTGTCTCTCACTTTTGTCCTTTGCAATGGGCGAGTTTGAAATGTGCTAGGCATTCTAACTCCTAAGTTTTGATCTCGGTTCATTTATCACATGACAAACACATGCTGGTGCCCATTAAAACCTCCCCATCTCCACTTTGTTCCATCCGGCCTATCTCAGGACTCTGCACATGAAAGCCAGGGGCCATGTGCGTCCTGGTTCACACGGCGTCTCTCTGTCTGTGTGTGTATGTGTGTGTGTGTGTGTGTGCGTGCGTCTGTCAGGTAATAGTCCACGAAGTGCCTGGCCAAGAGCTGGAGGTGGAGGTGTTTGATAAAGACCCTGACCAGGACGACTTCCTGGGGAGGTACTGTCTCTGGGCCCCCCCTCGTCTCCCTGTCTCTGTCCTTCATCACACCCATTGCACAACCCCATGGGCTCTTAGTGCCCCCACACTGGAAATCCTGTCTCTCTTTCTGCCTCTGTCTCTCTATCTTGCTTTTCTTTTGGTATTTGTTTTTACCAATTACATACTGCCCATGTCACCGGAGGATGATGAAGTCAGTATATACTTGGTTAGTGCAGTCACAGGTGCTCAGCCTGACCAGGAGGGGGCGCTTGACGGCAACGGGACTAACAAACGTAACTGGCTGAACCCCTATTGTTGTTTATATACAAGGCTGGCCAACTGTTGTCGAGCCACTGCAGACCTCCAGCCATAGCAAGTAATACCATGGCTGGAGCTCGAACCCAAGCAAGGCTCATGCCTGCTTCCCAATCAAACTCCATCCAAAGGCCCATTTCTCTCTTTTTTTCTGCACTCTTCCACTCCCTCCCTTTCTCCTCTCTTATCTCGTCTTTCTCTGTTCTGTTCTCCTCTCCTGTCCCGTTCCCTCATTCAGCCCCTCTCTCTTATTCTTATTTTCAGGGTGAAGCTGGATCTGGGGCTAGTGAAGAAGGCTCGCTCCTGGATGAGGTGAGCTCATCGTGGCCTGCCTAAATAGCATGGATGTGATTCAGAGAGTATGTGCCCTAAGGGATCAAGTCAGTCTGAGTAACATGCTTTCAGTAGTGTGTGTGTGTGTGTGTGTTTGTGTGTGTGTATATATATATATATCTCCAGCAGATTAGTAAATTGCAGATTAATCGACGTCTCTCTTTCTCTGATCTCTCAGTGGTTCACCTTGAAAGGACGCCCCCTCTGGTCGAGTTCACCTCAGGCTGGAGTGGCTGTCTCTAATACCCAGCATTGACCACCTCGAGCAGGTCAGTCTCAGTATGAGCCAACCCTCAGAAACCCCCCACCCTTCATAACCCCACCTCCCCACCCCTCAAACCCCTTTCTCCCCTCTCCATGTTTTATTTATCTCCCCTGTCCCTCCTGTAGGTCCTCAAGAGAAATAAGGATCTTGCCATCGCCAGCAAGACTGCAGAGGCGCCCTCGGCGGCCATCTTGGCAGTTTATCTCGACCGAGCGCAAGAGCTGCCAGTGAGTCACGCCACCTAAACCCCGTCAAACCCAGATGCTTCCTGTTTGTGCCTGTATATACTTCCTATTTAATGTCCGTTTGATAACGGTTAATAATTTAGTGTATAAATATAGCATTCAAATCCATCTTTGACATGATGGTACAAGATGAAAAAGCTGAGAAAGCAGAAAAATGTGGATTTCATGGCAGTTCTTTCCAACACTTCCTGCTTCTCAGAATGACACTGTACTGGGCTGTGACTTAACCTCAATATGTGCTTAATGGTTAGAATGTCTGCAGGGTGTGTGTGTATGCACATATGTGTGTGTGTGAGCAGAGGTGAAAACCAATTGCTCCAGAGAGTAGAAGTGCTACAATGTATTTGGTCCACCCATTTACTAAAGCAGCTGTTATCAATTTAGTACAGCTCCTCAGTTAGGTAAGGGAGCCAGTTTAGTGCACAGATGAAACAGATACATTTTAGCACCTCTTATTTCTGAACCCAGGGTTTGACACCTCTGTGTATGAGTGTGTGTGTCTGATCTGAAAGTGTGTTTGTGCATGCAACAGGTTTGTTCGTTTGAGTGTGTGTAAGCACGTGTGTGTGTCTGAAGGGCTGGTATGTGAAAGTGTGTATGTGCGTGGATGACACCATTGTCCATTTGAGTGTGTGTATGTGCTCACGTGTGTGCGAATATGTTGGTGTGTACGAGTATGCGTGTGTCTGAAGTGTTTATATGTGTTTTGTTCTAGCTGAAGAAGGGTAATAAGGACCCCAGCCCCATGGTGCTGCTCTCAGTGCAGGACACCACTAAAGAAAGCAGGGTGAGCCTCACACACAGACCACTGGCTTCACAGAGTCAATTACATAATCAGCAATTAGCTCATTCATTCATACACATGATAAGTGGTTAATTAGATGTTTAGCTGATGACTTAATTAGTGTTGTTTGGAAATTGGGGTACACTTACCATTGTGTTAGCGGGGGTGGAAGTCAGAACAGTGTGAAACATATTTGGACTCAGGGCTGGAAGCAGCGGGCGAAGTACTCCCCACCGCTTCACACAAAGTCTGCAAACACTGTGCATTGCATTACAGTTGTTTAGCATACGCTCTTATACAGGGCGGATTACAATATGTAAGATGTGCACTTCTCCTCCATACTCCGGCTGTGCGGCTCAGCTGGTAAACTGAACCAGGGAAAGAATCACGAACAGCATATTTGCATCTTGGAAACTGTATCGCAGTGTGGAAACTATGTCATGTATCCCCAGGGAAATGTGTAAGCTGTACAGACAGGAAAAATCCAGCAATAAAAAAATGTACAACGTGAATAAATGGTACCCCATCAGTCATGCGCAGCATCCGTCTGTTGTCTTTTATTATGCTGTGACAAACGGAACATGGTAGTACACATAAGTATCAAGTCATAGAGCTTTTGATGAATTTTCATACTGTGTTTTCACATTGCACATCAGGAGGTGATAGAAAAGGTAAATGTACTAAAAATATAAAACCACTGATGTAAAGATGTACTCCCAGTCACTCTCTCGTCTGTCTCTCCTTCTCGTCTTCCTCAGACCTGCTACGGGACCAATAACCCTCAGTGGGAGGATGCCTTCACCTTCTTCATCCAGGATCCCCGCAATCAGAACATCGACATTGAGGTACATTCTGAAAAACCCAGGTCAAGTTCCAAAATACCAGTGTAATATCTTGAAACATCTAGTTAACATTCTCAAATATCCATGAATTCTGGAGAATGAAGGTAAAGTTAAAAAATGTTTAAGTAGTGATCTGATAAACTAATAATCAGGGAAGTCATCTTTTTTCATGAAAAAGCTATCTGTACATCAACAACACAATTGCTCTCTAGTGTCCCCTGCTGGTAGACTGGACACCTGCAGGTGCACAAACCAAACATACTCTGATTGCGTGTATATACTCTGAGGCAGTGTGTGATTAGGCTGCAGCATGGAAAGAATTGCTGACTGGTCATCGTGTGAGTTGGAGGAATCATGAATCACAGTTGCCTTCTGAGTCAGGGTTGCTGCATGAGGCTAAACTATTTCAGCTGTGTTCAGGAGGGGAAAAGGGAAAAAAGCTCTCATCAGTATGTGATAGATGAGGCTAGATGATGTTAGAAAGATGATGATGGTTCTTATTGTCCATCATTACCTTTCTATGGCAGATAGAACATCAAGGACTATAACAGAAATCAGTCCAGGACTTTGTTATCCATACAATTGATTTATCGTTCATGTTTTTCACTTTAAATGAATTAAAATGAACCTAAAAATGTGTTAAAAAATATTGTAGAATAAAAATACATTGATATTTCTGTTGGTTTACAATGCCAGTGTTTCACTGTTCCATTCAGTTGACTTTGAGATCATGGCAGGCAGTGATGAATGCCGTGCTAACTCCCTCCATCCCTCCCTCCGTACCCGCCTCCTGTGTCCGGTCAGGTGAAAGACGATGACCGGGCCCTGTCCCTGGGCAGCCTATCCATCCCACTGGCCCGTCTGCTGATCAGCCCGGAAATGACCCTGGACCAGTGGTTCCAGCTGGAGGACTCAGGCCCGGCCAGCCGCATCTACATCAACATCATCCTGAGGGTGAGACTCAGAGAACAGCAGGGCAATAAAACAATACTCAATGCCTTATGAAGAAGATGATTATTATTATTAGTAGTAGTATTGTAGTATTAGCAAGGTCATAGTCATGGTTAGTCATGGTTAATATCTTATATTAAGCTAATGGCATCTGTTGATGCTGCCTCATGTCTTACGTAACAGTCTTACATATCTTAAAGGCTCAGTTCTCCAACCTCCAATGTGAACTAAGGTCGAATTGCAGAATAAAATCTAACTGCCCGAACCAAGTAAAGACTTAATGGGAAAGTTCCCACGATGCCATTGCAAAAGTACAATACAAACAAATCTATAAGGAAATACAAAGGAAATCATCTATTTTCTTTATCATTCTTTATCATTCTGTCTCATATCTCATATCCCGTTATTGTTATGTGTAAGCTTGATTCTTCACTTGCGATGCTCATATGTCAGGAGTTCTGTCAGTGACTGGGACATTCCTTATTTTCATAACAAACATACCCTTAACAACCACCTCCACCAGTTAGAAGAAAAAGTGGTAATATACTTATACCTCATCTCCCACTGGCAAGAGATATAAGTAGCTCCCTTCTGCTGGAAAGGAGAAAAAATGCTGATAAGCTAAAAATAAAAATGCGCTACTTTATCTCCACCTGGCAGGAGAAACAGCACTAATGTGTTCTTAATTGAAGAAATAATGCTAATATGCTAATACATCACCTCTACCTGGCAGGAGAAATAATGCTAATATATGGTGGTAAAAATATATCCGCTTTTAATGTAATTTTCACAGTTTTTAATCACTTTGTGTAAATTATTAACTCATAGTTTGTTACTTGCTGTAACAATGATGTTTTACTCCAGGCGAGCAATGTCAGTCACACAGGGTTTTTGGTGATTTTGATAATTGGTCTTAATTGGTGACAAAGGACTTCTTTGCAGTAATAATTCATACAATTAAGATGTTTAAACCTTCTTCCTTTGAGTGTATTAAACAATGGAAGATAAACCAAAGGGCTTCATTATGACATCACAAAGACCATACAGAATGACAGGAGAAGGACTGCTAATATGCTAGTACTTCACCTCCACATGGAAGGAGAAACTATGCTAATATGCCAATAGCACACCACCTGATGGGAGGAATGGTACTTCACCTCCACCTTAAAGGACAAATAATGCTAATATGCTAGTACCTCATCCATCTGCCAATGTGCACCTCCATGTGACAGGAGAAATAATGCTAATAGACTAGTATACAAATACCTCACCAGCTTCCACCTGGAACAGGAGGAAAAAATGCTAATATGCTAATACCACACTTCTGTGTGGAAGGAGAAATAATGCTAATAGACTAGTACCTCACTTCCACTGAGGAAACACTGGGAAACAGAGAAAATGCTAATGTGCTAATCCCACACCTCTACCTGGCAGGAGCAATAAAGCTAATGTGGTACTATTGCACCTCCATGTGACAGGAGAAAGAGTAATAATATCCTAGTACTTAACTTCCACATGGAAAGAGAAATGTTGCTAATATGCAAGTACTTTACATCTACCTGGCAGGTATGCTAGTACCTCAGCTCCATGTGACAGGAGAAAGAGTGCAAATGAGAAGTAATGCTAAAATGCTAGTACCTCACCTCCACCTGGAGGGAGAAAAAAATGCTAATATGCTAATACCACACTTCTACCTGGCTGGAGAAATAATGCTAATATTTGAGTACCTTAGCACCATGTAACAGGTGAGTGCTAATATGCTAATAGCACTCCTCCACCTGATGGGAGAAAGAATGCTAGTATGGTAGTATCTCATCTCCATCTTAAAGGACAAATAATGCTAATATGCTAGTGCCTCAGCTCCATCCGGAAGGAGAAATACTGGTAATATGGTAGTGCCGCACTTCCACATGGGAGGAGAAAAATGTGTATGTGCTAATACCACACCTCTACCTGGAATGAGAAATAATGTTCATATGCTCCATGTGACAGGAGAAAGAGTGCTAATATGCTAATACCACACCTCTACCTGGCTGGAGGAATAATGCTAACATGCTAATATGCTAACAACTCTCCTTCACCTACCAGGAGAAGAAATGCTAATATGCTAGTACCTCACCTCCACATGGAAGGAGAAAAAAAATGCTAATATGCTAATACCACACCTCTACCTCAACTCCATGTAACAGGTGAATACCACACATCCATGTGGAAGAAATAATGCTAATATACTAGTACCTCACTTGCACTGGGAAGTGGAAGATGCTAATGTGCTAATACTACACTTCTACCTGGTAGGAGAAATAATGCAAATAGGCAAGTACCTTAGCTCCATGTAACAGCTGAAAGAGAGCTAATATGCTAATATCACACCTCCATGTGGAAGAAGAAATAATGCTAATATGCAAGTACCTCACTTCCACTGGGAAGGGGAAAATGCTAATGTGCTAATACCACACCTCTACCTGGCAGGAGAAATAATACTAATATGGTAAGACCTTAGCTCCATGTAACAGGTGAAAACGAGCTAATATGCTAATACCACATCTCCATGTGGAAGGAGAAATAATGCTAATATGCTAGTACCTCACTTCCACTGGGAAGGGGAAGATGCTAATGTGCTGATACTATACTTCTACCTGGCAGGAGAAATAATGCAAATAGTACCTTAGCTCCATGTAACAGGTGAAAAACAGCTAATATACTAATACCACACCTCCATGTGGAAGGAGAAATAATGCTAATATGCAAGTACCTCACTTCCACTGGGAAGGGGAAAATGCTAATGTGCTAATACCACACCTCTACCTGGCAGGGGAAATAATACTAATATGGTAATACCTTAGCTCCATGTAACAGGTGAAAAAGAGCTAATATGCTGCTACCACACCTCCATGTGGAAGGAGAAATAATGCTAATATGCTAGTACCTTACCTCTACCTGGAACGCGAAAGAAATGCTTATATGCTAATACCACACCGCTACCTGGCTGGAGAAATAATGCTAATATGCGAGTACCTCAGTTCCATGTAACAGGTGAATGAGTGCTAATATGCTAGTACCACACCTCCACCTGATGTTAGAAATAATGCTAGTGTGCTATTACCTCACCTCCGCAAGAGAAATAAAGCTAATATGCTAGTACATCACCTCCATATGGGACCAGAAATAATACTAATATGCTAATGTAATACCTCTACCTGGGGGGAGAAATAATTCTAATAATATATTAAAATACTTTAGTACACACAATAATGCAAATAGTACCTTAGCTCCATGTAACAGGTGAAAAACAGCTAATATACTAATACCACACCTCCATGTGGAAGGAGAAATAATGCTAATATGCAAGTACCTCACTTCCACTGGGAAGGGGAAAATGCTAATGTGCTAATACCACACCTCTACCTGGCAGGGGAAATAATACTAATATGGTAATACCTTAGCTCCATGTAACAGGTGAAAAAGAGCTAATATGCTGCTACCACACCTCCATGTGGATGGAGAAATAATGCTAATATGCTAGTACCTTACCTCCACCTGGAACGCGAAAGAAATGCTTATATGCTAATACCACACCGCTACCTGGCTGGAGAAATAATACTAATATGGTAATACCTTAGCTCCATGTAACAGGTGAAAAAGAGCTAATATGCTAATACCACACCTCCATGTGGATGGAGAAATAATGCTAATATGCAAGTACCTCACTTCCACTGGGAAGGGGAAAATGCTAATGTGCTAATACCACACCTCTACCTGGCAGGAGAAATAATACTAAAATGGTAATACCTTAGCTCCATGTAACAGGTGAAAAAGGGCTAATATGCTAATACCACACCTCCATGTGGATGGAGAAGTAATGCTAATATGCTAGTATCTCACTTCCACTGGGAATGGGAAAATGCTAATGTGCTAATACCACACCTCTACCTGGCAGGAGAAATAATACTAATATGATACTTCCTTAGCTCCATGTAATAGGTGAAAAAGAGCTAATCTGCTAATACCACACCTCCATGTGGATGGAGAAATAATGCTAATATGCTAGTATCTCACTTCCGCTGGGAAGAGGGAAATGCTAATGTGCTAATACCACACCTCTACCTAGCAGGAGGAATAATACTAATATGGTAGTACCTTAGCTCCATGTAACAGGTGAAACTGTGCTAATACGCTAATACAACTCCTTGTTGTGGAAGGAGAAATAATGCTAATATGCTAGTACCTTACCTCTACCTGGAACGCGAAAGAAATGCTTATATGCTAATACCACACCGCTACCTGGCTGGAGAAATAATGCTAATATGCGAGTACCTCAGTTCCATGTAACAGGTGAATGAGTGCTAATATGCTAGTACCACACCTCCACCTGATGTTAGAAATAATGCTAGTGTGCTATTACCTCACCTCCGCAAGAGAAATAAAGCTAATATGCTAGTACATCACCTCCATATGGGACCAGAAATAATACTAATATGCTAATGTAATACCTCTACCTGGGGGGAGAAATAATTCTAATAATATATTAAAATACTTTAGTACACACAATAATGCAAATAGTACCTTAGCTCCATGTAACAGGTGAAAAACAGCTAATATACTAATACCACACCTCCATGTGGAAGGAGAAATAATGCTAATATGCAAGTACCTCACTTCCACTGGGAAGGGGAAAATGCTAATGTGCTAATACCACACCTCTACCTGGCAGGGGAAATAATACTAATATGGTAATACCTTAGCTCCATGTAACAGGTGAAAAAGAGCTAATATGCTGCTACCACACCTCCATGTGGATGGAGAAATAATGCTAATATGCTAGTACCTTACCTCCACCTGGAACGCGAAAGAAATGCTTATATGCTAATACCACACCGCTACCTGGCTGGAGAAATAATACTAATATGGTAATACCTTAGCTCCATGTAACAGGTGAAAAAGAGCTAATATGCTAATACCACACCTCCATGTGGATGGAGAAATAATGCTAATATGCAAGTACCTCACTTCCACTGGGAAGGGGAAAATGCTAATGTGCTAATACCACACCTCTACCTGGCAGGAGAAATAATACTAAAATGGTAATACCTTAGCTCCATGTAACAGGTGAAAAGGGCTAATATGCTAATACCACACCTCCATGTGGATGGAGAAGTAATGCTAATATGCTAGTATCTCACTTCCACTGGGAATGGGAAAATGCTAATGTGCTAATACCACACCTCTACCTGGCAGGAGAAATAATACTAATATGATACTTCCTTAGCTCCATGTAATAGGTGAAAAAGAGCTAATCTGCTAATACCACACCTCCATGTGGATGGAGAAATAATGCTAATATGCTAGTATCTCACTTCCGCTGGGAAGAGGGAAATGCTAATGTGCTAATACCACACCTCTACCTAGCAGGAGGAATAATACTAATATGGTAGTACCTTAGCTCCATGTAACAGGTGAAACTGTGCTAATACGCTAATACAACTCCTTGTGGAAGGAGAAATAATGCTAATATGCTAGTACCTTACCTCTACCTGGAACGCGAAAGAAATGCTTATATGCTAATACCACACCGCTACCTGGCTGGAGAAATAATGCTAATATGCGAGTACCTCAGTTCCATGTAACAGGTGAATGAGTGCTAATATGCTAGTACCACACCTCCACCTGATGTTAGAAATAATGCTAGTGTGCTATTACCTCACCTCCGCAAGAGAAATAAAGCTAATATGCTAGTACATCACCTCCATATGGGACCAGAAATAATACTAATATGCTAATGTAATACCTCTACCTGGGGGGAGAAATAATTCTAATAATATATTAAAATACTTTAGTACACATTCTGGTTAGTCAATTTAATTAATTGAGATTAATTGCATTTTTAATGTAAATTGAACACAAATTAATCACTTTGTGTAAATCATTAACTCATAGATTAAGTTACTTGCCTTAACAATGATGGTATACTCCAGACCAGGAATGCTGTCAATCACACATGGTTTTTGATGGTTAACTCCAAATTTCTTGATCCTCTTCCTTTGAATGCCCTGAACAATGGAAGATAAACCAGCCAGTCCATGTTATATAAACCCAAAGTCTTCATTATGACATCACAGAGACCATACGGAATGATGGACAGGCTGTGTTCTATGATGCATACTGGTGTTCTTGTCACAATGAACAGCAAGTGCAGTTGCCAAGTTGATTCCGATTTATATGTATGAAATATTTATTGAGGGAGATAAAAGTTAGAGTAGGAACATGGAAAAATTGGGAAATAATACAAGTAAGAAAAAATGTGCACACTCCATCTCCTTGTTTTCTCTATGTTCATTCAACAGCAGCGCACCACCACTGTTAATGTATGGACGCGGCTGCTATGAACTTCAATTAGTGTAAACATTTGCCTTTAAAACATACCGCAAGGAGTAAAGCAAATGTAGTCACAAATGTCATGACTGAAAAAAACTAAATTGGTGACATCAACCATCCAACTGGTTTACTAAGAAACTGGACATAAACAAAAAAGAAAGGAGCACGGTCATATTATGTCCTCCTCGCTATATGCACAGACGCGGTTAGGTATTAGTTATTTCTATCAGGACTGAGAGGCGGTGCAGCACAGAGGTAGCGTGCTCCTCTACATAGAAACATAAAGCCTTATATATAGCTAAATGCTAATTCAGAGAAAGTAGAAGAAGAAAACATATTGAACAGAAGTGAGTTGAACAAAGCCAATGTTTCTGTGTTCATAGCGAATTATTATTGTGCTAGGAATGTAAAGCTATTCCTACTGTTGACATGCAATACGTAGTATTCATCAGATGCCCAAAGAGAGACATGCTTTCACCTGCGAGATGGGCATAGCAAGTTAATATTTGAAATAATTTGTAGAAGGTATGTTATCTATTACTGAAATAGTGGAACTATTGTATTTTTAAAGTTTTGAAAGTTTTCACCGCACTCGCTAATTTGTCAACTTGTGACCGTTAGTTACATACCAGCCATAGTTATGGCGGCAGTTCACCTCGCCTCTGATATGCCAAATAATGACCACCAAATCTTGTATCTTAAAGGCTCCATTCACTAAAACTGCTGAGCAAAATCTGACTAAACCCAATCAAGGCAATTAATGGACAGTTCCCATTGCAAATGTACAATAGAAACAAATCTATACAAAAGTACAACAGAAGTAAATGTATTTCAGTTTCTAGCTCATTCTGTAACATTTTATCTCACATGCTCATATGCCAACTGTCATGTGTAAGCTTGATTTGTTTCTTGTATTATATTGTAAAATGTGGCCTAATGAATAGAACGTAAATGTTCAGGAGTTCTAACAGTGACTGTCTGATTAAAAGGACATTCCTCATTTTCATGACATAACAAATTTACAATAAACTGTTACAAGCCAGTCCTGCACATTTAGATTGTTAGTCAAATTATATTTTGAGCTTTCAGATGACTTTGAAAAACTGATTAATGAAGAAAAGAAGGAATGATGATTAAGCTGTGGTCCATTGGGCAAAGTGGTGATGCATACTATTACCTAAAGTTAAGGAGCGGAGCAGATCTCTGATCTTCTGTATGTTAATGTAAATGTATACATGCTTACCAGCAAGCAAATAAGTATGCCAGATCTTACAGGTAGCCTAATCAAGTACTTTCTTAAGTGTATTTAACTACTGGATGGGAAGACAGGTAGTACAGGTGAGGGAGGAAAGAACAGAGAGGAGCACGGAGGACAGAAGAGAGAGGATAGGGGCAGAGAAGGAGGGAGGGAGGAAAGAACAGACAGAGGGGAGAGAGGAGGAGAGCAGAAAGAGGATAGGGACAGAGAAGGAGGGAGGGAGGACAGCAGAGAGAGGATAGGGGCAGTGAAGGAGGGAGGGAGGAGAGCAGAGAGAGGATAGGGTCAGAGAGGGGGGAAAGGAACAAGAAGAGGAACAAGAAGGAGGCCCTTTAGAGCCATTCTCGTGTCAAAACCTGCTGGCGAATTTAAATGCACGTTTCCATTAACATAAATAAACATCATTTACACAAATAAACCAAATTAACTCAAATAAACCTGTCTCGAATGATGGGTTGCTCAAATATGTGCACAACAGCACCACTGCTGAAAGAAATCCAGGGGAAACACTGTTCTTTGTAGTTTAGCTTCACTGTGCCTCTCTTGGTTTACTTTGTCTGTGTTATGGTTTATGTGCCTCTGTGTGCTCTTTGTTTTCTCTCTTGTCCCTGTTTCCCTCACCACTCTGCAGTGTTATTGAAGGATACGCCTCTAAAATGGCTTCCCTGCGCTTTGTTTCAGATACTGTGGCTCAATGAAGAGGCCGCTGGCGGGACTCCGGTCTCTCCCGTGCCTCCAGACTCAGGGGCAGGGGATGGGGACGGGGGACACACAGCAGAGGTAACTCCCGGGGGGACAAGTGTGGCCCCCGTCCCCTCTCAAACCCGACCCCAGCAGACCTCCCCCGATCCCAGCTTTGCCACTGAGGTAAGACAGACTTATCTATGCTTCATGCTGTTCTTTACATGGATGGCAGCATAAAATACAACACAGTAATGAACAAGAAAACAAATGATACAAAATCATATCAAATAACAACGTAAACCTGTTCATCATCTACCAATGTTTACCCAGATCAATGTGCTTTTGAGCTATACCATGTCAGATGTCTGGATGTCATTGTATTTTTTACCAGGACTAACAAGGAAAGAGGATCTTTGAATCCCATAATGGGTGAAGCTACAGATCCATGTATTGTACATCACACATCCTAGCAGATCAAACTGCTCTCTTCTCAGAAGTGAATGATTGGTTCAGATTGATAAAATCAGCATGTGATTGCTCCACCCATTTTGTGGTTCATGAAGCCTCACTCGTCACTCAGCAGGAACTAAATCACACATATGTTGCACTGTCTCTGGTGCATACATAGTAGTGGTTACAGTATTATAAAGTAATACACAGTATGGTTGAGCTGTAGTAACACTGTCGTCTTCTAGGGAGTGCTACGGATTCACCTGGTGGAGGCACAGAATCTCATCGCCAAGGACAACTTCATGGGGGGCATGGTGAAGGGGAAGAGCGACCCCTATGTCAAGATCCGAGTCGGGGGTGTGACCTTCCGCAGTCATGTGATCAAGGAGAATCTTAACCCCACCTGGAACGAGCTGTACGAGGTGCAACATCCTTGAATATCTTTACAGTCTTTATCATTTTTATTACCATTAATACTATTTATTTTACTATTACTTTCCTGCTTCTGTAAAGATACTATCAGTCAAGTCATTGTCATGGAGACACTTACAAGGCTGTCATCGTGATATAGCAAAACACATTAATGATATAAAACGAGATATCAAAGATACATTCAGCAATATGATATTAATGTGGGCAGTTAATCGTGTCACCTTGGGGTGAATCTTTACTCTCAAACCTGGTGTCAGTTTAAGATGGATAATGGATCATGGTTTTACAGGTGGTTCTGACCCAGCTGCCCGGACAAGAGGTCCAATTCGAGGTGTATGACAAAGACCTGGATCAGGACGACTTCCTGGGCAGGTGAGGTTAGGGACAAACCCAAAGAGTTTGATATCTTGCCACCTGAAAAAGTGCATGCTGAAATTCCTGCCATTGTATCTTCAAGCAAAGTACTTGACCTGCTTCTGTAATGGATTTTGGCAAGTTACGGAAGGAAATGTTGAATTTGTACATTATTTATTAGAAGAAATCGGTGAATATATTGAATTGGTGACTATAAAGATAATGAGGAGGTAAATGTTTTCAGTCTACTCTTCTATCCAGCTAGCTTCATTCTCCTTCCCTTTTAATTATGTCTTGCTATTTTGGCAGCTAGCTAGCCACTTATTCACTGCATAAAGCCAATTGGTGTTCAGAATTCTACCCCTGGATATACATTTGTTTGGTTGACTTGTGTTTTTGTGTTTGTGAGTACTGTATATTTGATGTTCTACTGTAATTATAGAGGTGTGTTCTGTAGCCCAATATGATGGACTGAAACATAAATGTTGAGTAAATACTCATTGCTGGTGTGCGTTTGCAGAGTCCAGGTTAGGGGTGGGGGAAGGTTTGCATTGCAGGTCATGCAGACAGCAAACTTTACTCCACCCTGAATCTCCAGTCGCCTTTACACACCTATCAATCCCCACAGTGTTTTTACATGTTCCTGAAATGCAGGCATATCTCGCTTTGTCAACAGGTTCAAGATTAGCCTTCGGGACGTCATTAACTCCCAATACACTGATGAGGTATGATCTGTCTGTCTTCCGGTCTGTGTCTTCCTGTCTGTCTTGTTTCAGGGACATGAATATGACAGATCCTGAAACAGTGAATGAACCAAAAGTGTTTTCTGTCAATAAATTCTGTTAAACATTTGCATCAAGTCCTTTGTTATAGTAGTTAAATGTGTATACTTATATGTATTGATGCTAGTGGTTTAATCAGTGTTCCCGTGTATGTGTGGAAATGTAGCTGTTCCCAAAGCTCAAGTTTTTTTTCTGTTAATGTAGAAAGATCAGAGAATCAGTATAGACTATACAGCATTTATGAAAAAAGCTAATTCGCTGTGTGTTACACTGTATTACAGTATTTATGGTATGTGTGTTTTCTTTGTGTGTGTATGTGTGTGAATGTGTGTATGTGTGTGTTTGTTTATGTATGTGTTTTGACTATAATACTGTCTTGGGCTCTGATAAAGTGGTACACCGTGTGTGTGTGTGTGTGTGTGTGTGTGTGTGTGTGTGTGTGTGTGTGTGTGTGTTTCTGCGTGTTTTAACTATTGGTCCTTTTACAGTGGTACACCCTGAATGATGTGAAGTCAGGCCAGGTCCATCTGGTTCTGGAGTGGTTGCCCCGGGTGACAGACCCTGCTAAGCTGGATCAGGTCAGCACAGAGATCTGTTACCATGGCAAACACACTCATCCCAGACTGCAGTAAAACTAATTCAGTCCATGTGCCCATACGCTCACTGTGTTTCATGCTTAGCATGTGGCATCACACTACAGAGGGCAACATCGCCCCCTAGTGAAAGATTGAGTGTGTCTTTAGTTCACTCAGCACAGCATTTATAGATCTTTGTCTCTGTAGCTTAATCACACCTCTCTGTGTGCCATGCAGATGGCATGGGCCTCTGTTGGAAACCTGTAGCTGACCAACCTCATCTGGGGGGGTCTTCCAAGTACATGGTTTAGTGGCTAATCCAGATAAGTTAAATCAGAGTAAGTGGTAAACCTTCTAAAAGAAGAGCCTTATGGCTTCATTCTCCTAGCAAAACAAAGCCATTGGGCTCTTCTTTTAGGAGGTTTACCACTTACTCTGAATTAACTTATCCAGATTAGTCACTAAACCACGTACTTGGAATACCCCCCTGCTCACACTCAGTGCCTTATCCCCCATTTAGTGTGATGATGTGCTTCTGCATGTGAATGTGGGCATTATCTTCCATATAATTATTCATGTCGTGTGATGCAGTTCTAATGTGTGTGGGTGTCGGCTTTGCTCCTCCCCCAGGTCCTGCTGCACCAATCACAGCAGTTTTACAAGAACAAGGTCACACCCTCTGTCGCCATACTGTTTGTTTATGTGGAGCGTGCTCATGGCCTCCCGGTGAGTTCCTAGACCTTCCCTTGCTGTATCTGAATGTTTGTGTGCTGAAAGTTAAGGTATGTGTTAAGGTTAAGGTAAATGTGTGTGACATTCATGTACCATCTCAGTTGGACATTCACAATTATGTGTATGATTTTTATCATGATGTATGTAATAAGGTAGGGTTTTTAAGTTTTTTTTTCCAGGGTAAATAATGCAGTCACTACCAGGGCTTAGTCATGTCATTTATCTGTGGGTGATAATATAACATTTCCTGAATTAGCAGTTGTGGTTTTATTTTATTTTTAAATTTTTTTCTATATGTAATTATTTCAGCTGAAGAAGAGTGGGAAGGAGCCAAAGGCAGGGGTGGAGCTCACTGTCAAAAGCACCTCCCAGAGAACCAAGGTGAGTCACGCCCACTTCCCATCTCCATGGAGACGACTCCCTGAAAAGAGACATAATTAATAATGAATCCATTAATATGAATGTACTGGGCTCAATGTAAAACCCAGGTTGTTACCAAGTGTCAGCAGGTTTCATCACACAGCGCCAATAAACAAAGGATTCCAGTCCACCATTTCAGTGAATTACATTAGCATTTATTTCACACTATACTATTTCCCTGCTCACTCAGCCACAGTATGAACGAGAACTGCTACCTCATTTATCCATTTAAGTTTAGCATGGGGCAATACAAACACACCAGAGGGACTATCAACAGAATCAAAAATAAAACAAACATGGATTATTAATATTTATATTCCATATTTTACAGCAAAAAATATAGACCAGGCTGATACCAACGTATCAGCACCTATAGCCATTGAACTACAGAGCAATTTCTAAATCCATAACTATATACACAGCTCCATAGTGTAGATCTGTACTTGTGCAAACTATGGAGTTTGCCAGCATTTGACTCAGAGGTGTTATTCAGTACAGTTCAGTGAAGTATGGCATAGTTCAGTATTTTCAGTATTGCTGGATCATTCAGACTCCTTTACTTGCCTCCATCAAAAGGCTTAGCTCACTGGTATTATTTTAGCATTGTGATTGACAGCAATAAGAGCAGTGGCATTTGATTCTTTTATTCCACTTTCTTTGTGTAATTAACATGGCTGCAATGTCAGTCAGTGACTTTGTCTGATATGAGATACTTGGCAGTCAATTTGCACACACACTATACAGAGAGGCTGTAAATGTATTTTGTGACATTCGTGTAAATGGCACTGAGCAGAGCATGCGGTTGACTCTAGCTCTGTAATTTCCCCTCTCTCTCTCAAAAAGGTGTGCGATCGCTCCACGTCCCCTCAGTGGGACGAATCCTTTTACTTCCTGCTTCGTTGCCCCAGAGACGACATGCTCATTGTGAAGGTAGGCGAGCCGATGCCCTTTTGAGTGTATTGTTTTCAGAAGCACGCAATAACCTCCCACATGCTAAAGTGTACCTTTTTAAGGTCTTTAATGGAGGGACTGCTCAAGGTACATTGTGTGGGAGGAAGCGTGAATTCCCTGAACAACATTGTACTTTATTTAACCTTTATTTACCCAGGATGTCCCTTGAGAAAGAACATTTCTAGTTTGAGGGAGGCTTGGCCAACGTAGCAGCTGTACAGTAAACGCTAAGACTTAAAGTCAAAACGACACTTATTATTCCGTACAACACAAATACATAATCAGGGGCTAACTACAGCGCTAACTATGACTAGTATTGTTTGTTACAGTGCTACACATAGCTATTGCACTTGTTTAGAAGGTTAAGCACTTCCTGTAGGTCACTTCAAATTCAATGCATCTGCTAAATGAATAAAATGTCATGTAAATGTAAAATTTACGCTGAGGGTGTTAAACAGAATGAGACAGGCTTAGCACAGTGATTGACTGTGTCAGATTGTGTGAGAAAAGAGAGTGATGTAAGGAAACAGAAGACAGTGTTTGATGAGAGAGGTGATGGTTGTTGTTGTTTTGGACAGCTCTCCCACAGCTGGGGTCTCTCCCTGGGCTCGCTGGTGCTGCCCGTTAGAGAGCTGCTGGCAGAGCCAGGCCTGGCGCTGGACCGCTGGCTCAGTCTGGACGGAGCCCTGCCGGAGAGCGAGATCCTGCTGAGGGCCACGCTCCAGGTCAGAGGTCACCGCCGCCGGCAACGGCATCATAGTGCACCATGTTAGCGTTTAACTGAGCGGAAGGCTGTTCTGTGGTCCAATGAAAGACAGCCTGTTGTGTTCCATTCAGCTAAATGTGTTTGAGTGGTGAATGCATGTGTGTGTGCATGTGTGTTTGTGTGTGTCTGTGGTAGTGGTTGTATTGACTAGCCAATTAGTTGAGCACTACTAGCCACCAGTTGGGCCATGGGGTGGCTAGTCACTGGTGATTGAATCTTTCTGTAGCACTGCAAGGGCATTGACAAGAGCAGCAAGCATGGAGCAGAAACAACCCCAGACTGTATTATACCAATGTCTTTGTGTGGTTTACCATGTTTGTACACACTTCTCTGGCTGTCTGTCAGTGATGTCATTTTGTGAATATGATTTTCATTGGTCCACAGAACCGCTCTATTGATCTTGTATGTTACATGGACAACAAGTTGTGCAGTAATTTTTTTAAAATGACTGATGACTGATTATATGCGTGTTCTGTTTCAGCTTGTGTATGAAATGTGTTTTGCTAAATGAGTCTGTTGTATGCTTCAGATATTGGAGTCAAAGGCATCAGTTTGTGCTGGGGGTCCAGGAGGTCCTGAGGAGGGCGAGTCAGTCATCCCCAGCAGAGAGGCAGCCACAGCAGCCAATCAGGAGCTGAGACACAGGGCTATGCCCACCCACGGGTGAGTCACACTGAGGAAGTGTCAAAACACACTGGTGCCACTGCAAAAGAGACATGCAGCTACACTCTAATGTGTACTGACTGCACACTGCTCTGTGCATGTGTGTGTGTTCAGTGGTGGGGACCATCCTGAGAGTGACAAGGGCCAGGTGAAGCTGTCCATTTACTACTCCACGGAAGAAAACCGGCTGGTGATCATCGTCCATGGCTGCAGGTCTGTCTGTCTGTTTGTCTGTCTGTAGATATGGACTGACTGGCTTTGTGTTTCTATTATATTAATTTTCTATATTCTATGTGTCTTGTATACCTTTCTTGTCAAGGTAAATCTTAGATGCATTTAGTCCAAGCTTGTACATATAACACTAAGGGGTTGGTTACTAAAGCAACTCATACGTGCAAAACTGATGCAAAAAGAGTAAGAGAGCATGTGATTGGTTGAAGTAGTTAATTTTCTCCAATCACAAATCATGTCACTCATATTGCATGCACATGTATTTTAACATGTACTTCAGGGTTAGGGTTATGATAAATTGGTCCTAAGAGTCTTTTTCACTGCCAGTTTTCTTAATCATTAAGAGCAGTTTTCTCTGCTGTTAATGATTAAATATGAAGGAGGAAAATTGTTTACCTTTACCAGTGCTTAGGACTGTAACTGTCACCGTAATATCATCATATCGACGATTATGAAAATCTGCAGAATAAAATTTCACTGTCCTTAGAGTGATAATACATTTTTATTTTAACAGTACATAATTTAACACTTTTGTCCTATGTATAAAGCAGTAACACATATTTTTCTCTCCATTTTTGACAAGAGTTGGATTTTGTGCTTTGCACCTACCTGACTGGCAGGTTTCTGTCGACCTGTTTCACCAAATCATATTCATGATGTATCTGTCTCTCTTGATTTCGAGTTCCAGTTTATCTGTGCAACTGTCTCTGTAGCAGGACACATGCCTGATGTTCGTTGTGGTTGTGAGAGTTGTATTTATTGGTTAAGTCATATCTGCTAATGTGGAGCAGGGCAGTGAACGCGGTCCGTGTTCCCTTCAGGAATTTGGCGGCCTGTGCCAAAGACGGCTCAGACCCCTACGTGTCCTTCATCCTGTCCCCTGACAAAAATCGGACCACCAAGAGGAAGACCAGTATCAAGAAGAGAGACCTCAACCCCGAGTTTAATGAGAGGTGAGAGAGCAGGGGCCGGAGGAGGGAGAGCTGCACTGAAGAGATGTGGGTGGGGGGTGGAATAGATTTATAGTGTGTGTGTGTGTGTGTGTGTGTGTTCCTGTATTTGCGTTCGTGCCAATGATTCTCTGACTGCTGTTACCCTCCCTTCCTTGTTCACCCTCTCTTCCTCACGTCATTTCTCTCTCCCTATCTCCATCCCTCCCACCCTCTCTCTCTCCCTCTCACTCTCTCCCTATCCCTCCCCCTCTCTATCCCCCCTTCCCTCCTTCTCCCTCCCTCTCCACGTTCCTCCCTCCCTTTCCCTCTTGCTCGCCCCCTCCTTCTCGCTCTCCCTGTCTCTCTCTTCCCCTCTCTCTTCCTCCCTCCCTTTCCCCCTCCCTTTCTCTTTTTCTCTCTCCCTCCCTCCCTTTCCCTCTCCCTGTGTCTCTCCCTTCCCCTCTCTCTCCCTCCCTCCCTTTCCCCTCTCCCTCCCTCTCCTTCTCTCTCTCCATGTCTCACTCTCTCCCTCCCTCCCTCCCTCTCTCTCTCTCTCTCCCCTGCAGGTTTGATTTTGATCTCTCCCTAGAAGAGGCAGGCCATAGGAGGCTTGACTTGTCTGTTAAGAACAGCGTGTCCTTCATGAGCCGCGAGAGGGAGCTCATTGGCAAGGTCAGCCTGTGTTAACACACCTCTCTGTGCCCTCACAGTGATGCTCCATGTTCCCTTTAATGTGGCAGAAGTGTGTATCTCTTACCATCATACTTTAACATTGTTTTAATGTATACATTTTTATTCATGAAGTAGATTTGTTTTGTACCTAATTGCCATTTTCCTGAGAACTGTACGTTGTAGTATTTATGCATCTCGTTTATTTAGGTGTATTAATGCATGCAGATAATTGTTCCTGGATGTATCAAATACATTGCATGTGACATGTCACATAACTCTTAATAAATGTATAATAATACATGTAATTAATATGAATAAATGATGTTATTATTGCAATAACATGGTAGTATAATATTTGTTTCCATGAATGCTGTCTTAGTATAGTACCCCTTTGTGTTCACTCTCTGCTGTTCTGCAGCTAGGCTTTTATCTGTCTTTTGGTAGTGAAAGCCCAGCAGATTAGTGAGGTGGTGTTTCTCTGTGCTCTTCTCTCTCTCACAGGTACAGGTAGAGCTGGCGGAGATTGACCTCAGCGCGGGGGTCACACAGTGGTACGTGGGGTCAAAGTTCACTAATGTTATGAGTATAATGTTACCCTTTCTGTATTTATGTGTCACATTCTGGTGAGCGCCCCTCGGAGGGATGAAAACAAACACCTTTACCTGAATTCAAAACAAACAAACAAACAAACCAGGCATTTCCATGAAAGCAGTATCATGTGATTCAATCAAGCCACAATTGTGTCAAGCAGCGGCTTGAGAAAACGTGATTTGTGCTTGTTTATGCACAGCAAGACCAGTTATTTTACATTGTCCAGGCTGGTTTTAATTTTCATGCACAAAAACATTGATTCTTTTTGGCAAACTGCATTAAAGTGGGAACTGTTATTATAATGTTTGATATTGGATATTTGCATGCTAATGGAAATTTAGCTGGTGCTGGAGTCCAGACCACTATGACCAAGACTTAGACCAGGGAGCTTACAGCCTAGACCAAAACCACACGCTTACCCTGTCTGGGGACAAGGAAAGAAGCTGGATCTCAACATGGATACTCTGGCCAGACAGATGCTCATTATATTGAGAAGCTTGAGATAAAGATCAATGTTTAGTACGATAGACAAAGAGGATTATATTTTAAAAGATCAAGACCTGGAAAAAAGGCAAAACCAAAAAAAATAGTTTCCTAGACAGAATTCAAGATGGTGCTTTTGCGGCCTAGAGCTGATGACTATGCCAAAACAAAACTCTGTCCTGAATTTTAAAAACTGTTTGTTTAATACAATGTAGAGAACTAACTTTCAGCAGGATCAATTTTACAGTCATTTTTCTAACAATGACAAAGTTTGCATTTTCTGTTCCGTTTTCACTTACAGGTACACTTTAACAGAAGAGACCAACTAATGGATCTGTTCATACATACAACGTAGCTTCACACGATGATGCCTTTTCAGTCACCGTCTCCCACCTCCCCTCCCTAATGTGTTTTGTAAATGTCGTTTTTCAAACCTCTTTTGTTTTATTCGCCAAACTGCGACAGATGGGCGGGGCCACAGACAGCGGGATGTCAATTGATTTTCCCGAAATCCTGATTTTCTTGTTTACAGTACAAACCTGACATATGGAAGTACTTCATATCAATTTAAGTAAGAAGCAAAACTTCATTTGTGCGTTTGTTGTGTAGTGCGTTGTTGAATATTGTACAACAGATTTTAAATCATTTCATCAACCCACCTGTGGAGTATCTGTGGCCCAGTCCATTTTGTTGTGATTACTTTATTCCCGTTAATTTGTTTGTGCTACAGTGTTTTCATTCCTCTCCTTGGGCTACTGAAAGTAAAGCTTAGCTGTGAAGGTGAGTTATACTGAATAGCTTGAAGGGCTGGTCAATGATGTACCAATTCATTATAGTGCCATTTACAATCACACTTTTCACAGCACTTTACAGTGAGCAAAATATTGAATCCAGTTTAAGAAAGGCTTTAAATTATTCCCTGACCCCTTAAAAGGGTAATGAATCCTGGAAATAGTAAAAAAAAAAAAAAAAAAACAGAGGAAATTGGCATGTTGAGATACTGAGCATAAACAGGGTAAAAAGAGATAGACCTTTTTCATAATTTAAAAATGTCACCAAGTGAATCTGGTTTCACAAAATTAGTGTTGTAATTTTATTTAATATTAATATCGGGTGCCATAGATGCTGACTTTGAATGATTATCTCTACTAGTGATGGGATGACTCTTTGAATATTTATGAAATATTTAAGGAAAAATTTTTAAAAAAAGAACATGAGGTAAAACCCTAGAGAAAACCTTGAGGTTTAATTGGGCATGGAACCACCCTTACTGGCCCTATAAGCCGTTCTATTGGGGCACATATCTGAAATATCAAACCACTACAGGCCAATGGCAGGCTCTGCCTCTCATAGATCTGGATTATCCAGAGAGTGTTACAGGAGAGGGGATACCAGAGCTTGAAACTTTGAACTGCATGTTCTGGGGAAAAAAAAACTACAAACAAAAAAAAAAAACTACACTTCCCATCAGCCCCGTTTGAGACACATTCCATGGCAGTGTGTGCATTGAATGTACCTGAGTTTCAGGCAGCTGTTCAGGGTGTTGTATTAGTTTGGAAAGTACAGTGTCAGAAAAGAAGTGGAAAGAAAATTCTGTTAAGACCAAAGTTAATCCAAGGTAGAATTAAGTATTTTCAAAATCATTTCAAGTATTGAGATGTGATTTTTTAAAAATGTATATAATTTATTGTTTTTTTACCTTAATTTTGTCATTCCATTTCTGTCATATCCGATGTGCTCTAAGTTTCTTTTTGCCTTAAGTATTGCTGTTATGTGCACAACTATTTTATGGTTTTAATGAAGGCAGACAATGCTGCAGATTGAACTGTCTATAAGGTACAATCAGCACTGTGTCCCTCCTTGAAGGAAATCATGAATTATAATCTATTTGTTTTGAATATAATTTTTAACGTCATATAATGACAAGTATTGTTGCCGTCTCCTATCAAGACAAGCTGTAGCAAAGAATGTTTGATAAAAAGTGTAAAAGAGGCTGTACACTGATTTTACTATGATTTTAATCTATACCTTTCCTTTTTCTGCTACCAGATCCACTGTTATCGCGATAGGTGTGTATATACAAACGCCATGATCCTAAGGCAGCATTTCAACTGGCGTTTGCCAGAAGCAGAGGCTTGAAATCTGAAAATGTGCTTGAATATGTGTCACTGCTGAATTTTTGTGCTTTGGGAAAGATGAAGAAGGAATGCCTGGTTTATGTGTATGTGTGCGTGCGTGTGTGTGTGTGCGTGTGTGTGTGTTACTGTATGTTGAGACCCATGTGGCCAGAAGGAGTATGTACTGCAGCTGTTTATTAAACGATGTTTACTGTTCAGGAAAGACCTGCTGTCTACAGTTGTTTTATTGTGGGGGTGTGATCTGGGAGGATATCAAATATTTGAACACAAAGGTATATGGGTGTATGGAATGGGAACAGGTATTAGATTTTTGAACACGTGTTTAATGTGGGAACACATGTATAATATTTCATAATATTTGAACTCAAGCATTAGTCAGGTGGTACATATTAGAACCCAGGTGAATGATATTTGATCACAAGTATATGATAAGGGAAGATTTGAGTATGATGCGGCAACACAGGAGTTGCCCTGATTGGTGGGCACAGTGCAGCAGTGTGTTTCCATGGTGACTTTCCCTGGGTATGACCTGGGAAGGACACAATGCTACTGAAAAGCCTATCCGAAAGATAAAACATTCCTGAAAACACTTGTTAACACATACTGCACTGATTACACAAAACTGATAAACAAAACACATCATGTTTCTTCTGTGGCTGTGAATAAATACATAACAAAGAATTTTATATAAATATTTCAATTAATAATATTTCTAGGTCCTAGTAGCTTGCATGAATGAAAATTAATTAATCACATGTCATGTACCAAAGAGCACTGAATTGCAGTCAGCTGTCAACTAATAGTTATTGGCTTAAAACATACCGCTTGTTAACATAAAACTCCCGACATTTGACCTTTGGTTTCTGTGTAAGAATCATAAAAATCAATTATCAGAGAAAATCTACAGGTATACTAAGAGTTGCAGTGCAACGTATAACTTGATCTGAAGGGTACTATGGGTCAGAGATACCTCTCTTACACTGGCAAAGCATTAATATGGCAACAGGAAACTGAAGCTTCAGAATCCCACAACATGTTACCATGTGCTGTAAATCAATTGTCCTTTATTAACCAATCAAAACATTTCTTTCCTCCACCAACCACTATGATTTGTCAAGCCAGAGAGCCATTGATAACACATGATAGTTTTACCAATTACAGGGTTTGTAAAGTCCCACTGTCCCATCACTACTTACAAAGACAGTTAAACGAAAAACAGATGAATTTTTTTCCTAGGGTTTTGTTTGGATTCTTGGGTGCAAAAAGACAGTGGAGAGATTATACTTTAACATCTGCTTTTAATTACTTCATCAGCCAGATCAATTACACTCTCTTATGTTTTCGGCAAACTTGTGAATGACAGGTAAAATGTTGCATGCGTGTATCTTTTGCTAAAGAAGTTTACTGTGATCTAGGCCACTTAATGAATCAGCAGCTGCCGTAATTACCAAATTAAGCCAGGAGTAATTGGGTTAAACACAGAGCTGGCACAGACATTGGCCCGCCAGGAAACAAGCTGTGTACCCCTGCGAAGATTAACAAAAACAAAGCTTTACTCAAATTTCAAAGACACACATACAAAATTCAACCTAATAAAGTGAAATAACATCCCTGACTGTTATCTGTGCTTATTGCCACTCCCTGTCTGTTGACTGTGTGACAATTCCTAAATGTACATACTAGCCAAACTTGTTTTTTTTTCTTTCCTTTTTCTTCGCGCCATTTTAACACTCCCTAAATAGCAGACTAACCAAGTCCGAGAAATGGAGACAATGGTCTTTCCTTGGCCAGCTCGAGGCTTTATTTGTAAAGTATACCCAAACAAAGCAATAAAGGATTTCGCTGGCTTCCTTCCCACAACAACTTCCTGCTTTCTCTCCCTCCACTCCAGCTCCCCAACCCATTAGCAAAGACCTGTGCCCTGCTTGCCATTTCCTGCAGGCTTTTCTGGTACAAACCGATGTTGAGCATTTGCTCTTATCTGCAAAATCCATTTTAAAAACACATGTACGCTTTTTGTTATGTTGTAAGATTGAAGCCCATTTGACTTCAATACAAGACTAAGCAATAAGGGATGGAGGAAGAATTAGAGGATCTATCTGTCTGTTCTTGGGTGTACACAAATGGCAGAGTATAGCTGTGGTTTTGCTGTGGTCTGCCACATACCAGATGACCGCATGAGGAATTCTGGTTAGGGCACTTCAGTTGCACCCTTGAATAAAGTAAGGGCCCTTCAGTTGCACCCTTTAATAAGATAAGGGCCCTTTGGTTGCACCCTTTGATAAGATACTCATACAGGTTTGTGATGGGAAACATACACATATAAATGTGAAATGGTAATTTATGAATTGTGCATACTGGTCTTGTTACTGCTGTCAAGAGATGAGTGGTACTTACAAATAATTAGTATACATTGTCTATACGACCATACACTTGAATTGACAATTCATTTGTCCCTGTTAATTGCTTTGTCCTTAGTCTACTTCGCATAGATATGCCTTGATAATTGTAAGTTTTTTGTAATTAATTGTAGTTTTGTGTAATGTCACTTGTTGATTATTTTTGTTTTTTGCAAAATGTGTGTGGGCTGCAATAGTTTTTTGCAAAACGTTGGGAGAGACTAACTCCCTCGGTGAATTTCCAGCAGAATTTACCAGCAGGTGGCGGAAATATGTCAAAGTTAGCAGCAGAATGTTTAATAGTAGCTCAACTGGTACAAAAAAGGAGTGTTCTTCGCCATGATTGACAGGTCTCAGCGTCAATGTGTAAGGTCTCTTCGTCGGTGAAGGGCGGGACAAAATCTAACTGTTCGCCTGTTGAGTGAAGCGAAATCGAGAGGGCTCAATCAGGACTCAAACAACAGTAATGAATGGAAAAGCGAAGCAGCCAAGAAAGTTCTGAAAGTAGCTATGCGGTCGGATAAAATGATTTCATCGGACCAAGGACTTTTAGCAAGAGATGGAGGGACCTGGCTAGCCAAAGAGGATACTCTAGAGTAAAAATCTACAAGACAGTCATTCTTTCATTTCTAACAGTGTATAGCGTGGGTTGTAACAAAGGTGTAATATATCGATGCAATATGGGACCGATGTGGCTAATGTTACCAATTGCTGACTGAACCAGGAATGTAAGGTCTGGACGGAGACAAAATACCAAGCCGTTGAATCGGAATTGCGCACTGGTGGATTTTTTTTACAGTTTTTCGTAGGGGGCATATACATAATTGAGCCTGAAACGGACTCTCTTTTCAAAGGATATACATTATTGCATTTTTCTGAAACATGGGGAATATTGAGAGTGTGGACGGACAGTCAGAAATGAAGACTCATATAATGCCACTGAAAGTTCCCATGCCAGACCCTATAGAGCTAGAGGAGAGGTTTGCCTTAGTTTTGGTAAGTACTACAAGATGCTTATCTGAACTGTTATTCTGTGTGTGTCTGAGAGAGAGTGTGTGTGTGTGTTAGCGTTTTATTGAGCCGAGAGTTTATGGGATGGAGAGTTATAGCCAAGCTCCTGTGGACAAGTCTGTTTTTAAGAGGGTGTTATTTTGTTGATGCGTTAATTGGTGTGTGGTTATCTTTTTCATCTTTTACCTGTAAATAAGTTTGGACTGAAAAAATGGAAACGACGTAGGTTAACGAGTCTAACTATTGGGGTAATGACTATTATGGATAACTTTTAGGATGGCAGACGGTTACAGCCCTGGTTAGTTATCGTTTTCATCCACTTCCATCTTTTGTTTCAACGTCACATATTAGCAATGCGTAATTTGATTATTGTAAAATTGTAAGTTATGCCTGGAAACGTGGTTCAGACAAACAGCAATACCAGTGAAAGTGTATGGGGTTCTGGGGGTGAAACGTACAGAGAGAATATGGTATGCACGCAGCTAATGAAACAGCATAAGTTAATTTTAATCTTTGGGAGCCTGTCTGACTTGTATTCGTTAATGTAGGTTATGTATTGACTGTTAGTAACATAAAGAACATTTTGTCTGGTTGACATGTTCATGTTCTGTTACCAGAAACGAACTTCTTTACTTTTCCTTTCTTCCCTCGTAATGAGTTGCTGATATTGTAAATTAGTCGACCCGGCCCACCCCCAACCCATTCGCGTTCCCCCCTCCCCTGCGGTTCTTTTGTTTCCAAAAGTCAGCCTGAGGCTTTGGCTAATTTTCTGCAGTCTGTGCGCTGTGGATGGGGAAGGGATAGTATTGCAACTGGCTCCTTTTCAAAGCGCTTTAAAAGCGGTTTATCTCAATGTAACAAACAAGCTACATAGTATTAATTAGAGATTTGATGTTGTTGTTTTTTTCCACCTAGCGTCATTTCACTAGTTGTTTCGTGGCCACGGAATTCCACTAATTGTTGGCAACGATTAAGAACAAAAATAACATTTGATGAATTCCCCTAAAACTCCTACACCCCAGAGAGCGCTTTGAGAACTTCCCCCGCTCATACGCTCACCATCTTCGCTACACTGTCCTTTGACCCGGGCTAGTTGACAATTCTTTCAGTGAGATGTGTAAAACAATGGCTCTTTCCACACCCGCGATTAACATTAAACACGACATTTCACAGAAAAAAAAACTGGTTGTTTTTGGTCGCGGCTAATGATGCTGGGAAATTCTAGGCTAAGCGTCAAATCAAGCAGCCCAAGTGGAGCTCTTGATATGACCGAAAGCAGTAGAAGCTGTAGGTGCGTCTCATTTCTCAGCAGCTGTAACTGATGCATGAAGACATATAAAACGGAAGCACTGGAATTGCTAGGACTTCTGGAATTGCCAACCTTCTCAGCAGGGGAGACTACTAGACCCACGGAGCATCTTGACTTAAGAAAAGTTTTTCTTCCTGACAATGCTGAGGTCCATTATTTTGACAATGTCCTCCAGTCCATATAATGTGCGGTTCAAAGGGAGACTGTTAAAAGTCTTTTACTTCTTCTAACTTCCTTGGTCTAATTGAATACGCAATCATGCAGAAGTATGCCTGGAAACCTGCAACTCTAGCACTCACTCAACAGTGAATGATTCCGAAACAAACACAACTGACGATCAATCAGCCAGTCGGTCGGTTGCAGTCAGCTTAATCAAATTTTATTTGATGTAACGCTTTTTTTTTAACAAAAGAGTAACAGACTGCTGCTGTACGATAAAATCCCCCCTTTTTGCTGAGGTTCTACGCAACGCGTAAAGCGGAAAACAATGTAAACTAGTCGCAGGACTGCGGGTAACTGGTCGCTGTATTGATGGTGTTAAAAAAATACAGGTTGCCCGAGGCCACACGCTGACACGCACAGTCTGTCGGCTTCAGGAGTGGGAGAGGCCTCTCTCTCTCTCTCTCTCTCTCTCTCTCTCTCTCTCTCTCTCTCTCTCTCTCTCTCTCTCAGTGTTGGAGTCACACCGACTGAATGGCAGGAAAGCGTTGATTTACACCAGCTTCCTAAAACCCCCAGCTTTACCCCCTTTTGTCCAACTTTGTTTAACTCCCGAGGCGTCGGAGTTGCCGTTCAAATGATTCAATGTGTGCGAGACTGAAACGGGGCAGTTTGTCACTAGAGCCACAACTCACCACTTCGACAGAGTGTGAGAAACAACCTCTTCTTTTTTTTCGCGGGTGTTTATTTTCTGTCCCAAGTAAGCATAACTATTTTCAGAGCTAAGTATCGCGATATGGCGCTCGTAAAATTACGTGCGTTTCACTCTGCATGAGCCAAGCGAAATAAATAAGTAGAAACAAAAATAAACAAACCAATAAATACAGATCAAACACTGGGATTGAAGTGTGAAGACTGGTGATTTAGTAGTTTTGCCATACATTCGTTAAACTACCTACTTGGTTGTCAAAAGGCTCTTTACTGAACAATTACGTTCTACACACAGTACTTAAGGTTAAGATTTGTCTTAATTTATTCTGCCTCCAGTGCTAAAACAACAGTTACAACCTCAAAATGAAAAGCAAAGTTCATGTACACAAATTCCTGCCATTCCTTCTTTGTATCCCAGCATATCTGTATACAAACAACATCAAAGCAATATATGGAGTGTATTCTAGAGTATGCAAAAAATAAAAAACGCACACAGACAAACAGACACAAACACCCACACCTACTTAAAATACCAAAATAACGGCACCAGTATCATAAGTATAAGTTATAATGCATTTAATTTATGCACATTACTATATTGCATATTTATATCACAAAGTTTACAAAATCATTTCAAAAGTTCATTTCATTCCTCAAAATCATTTGAATTTCATTAAATATAGCATGGATACTGGAAAAAAAAAAACACACATACTCCTGTGTGCCTTCTTTGGTGAAAGCACTCACTGTGAGAGCAGGTTAGAGAGGTCAACTTGCAAGCCAAAGGGTGTGGGTTCAATTCCAAGGAAGGGAAGCACTGCTCTTGTACTTGTGACCGAGGATCTTAACCTGGAATTTCTGCAGTTATAGTGTATCTGTATAAATGGAGAGGGTGTGAAAAAAAAACACTGTATGAGTAGGTCTGAAGAGAAAAGCTAAATGCTTGAATTTTGTTAGGCGACTGTGCCATTGGACAACAAACTTTGTCATGCTGGCAGGGCAGTGGAGTGAGTTTTAAGACAGCTATGAATCTTGTGTGAAGAAGCATGGCATAGTCATCTGAGAAAATATGTAATCCATTACAGTCATTGAGAAGTTGGAGAACATAAATATATACCTCTTATCAGGTGCAGTTTCATTTAAAGGTGTTAGCAGATGCTGTAGCCAGAATGTTTACCATAGATATTCACTGTAAAAGTTTTATGTGAAATACCCAAAACTGTGCCCTGCTTGGGAATCAAACCTGTAATTATGACATTACAAGCCCAGCTCCTTAACCATTATGCTACACTGCTATCATGTGCTTGTGGGCAATTTTTTTTTATCTTTGCATCAATTCATGATTAGTGTTTCATTTTTATGTACCAAATATCAAAATATGTAAATTAAGCCAATGGTTGGTAATCCCAAAAGTAAAAAAAAACCTCTGTCTCACAAGACGAGTGAGTCATTGCATGTTTCTTCAGCTTCAGTGCATCTTGCATGGCTGCTTGTGGCATATAAGATAAGCAATCCGAAAGTGGGGGTGGGAAACTATCAAACAGTTGAAAATACACCCTGTAACATTTCAGGCTAACTCCAGACTGTAGCAGAATTGATGTAGCACTGACTTAGCATGTTAGCACGTTAGCAGTTTGTAGCCTCATCCCTCTAGCTTGCCCCATAGTGTTGTGGTTATGGGATGCTAACACACAGGGAACGAACTCAGACTGGCAGAATGCATTGTCCGTGCCACCACCGCCTCCCCGTCTCTGCCCCCCACCCCCTGGCTGCCATGGTGACGTGGCCAGCGTGGGGCCGTTTGAGCCGCCTCTGGTCCTCCCATGCCAGTCCTTGGACTTCTAATGAGCACCTTTGCTATCTCAATTTAATTATAGGAAAGGGAATGACTGGACCTCTTATTCTCTTTAGGATGGGACAGTGAAAAAACACCGTACTTGTTTTTGTGTTTTCTCCATCTCTTTTCTGGCTCTTCAGACTTCCAGGTCCTCACTTCTTGGTCACTTTGTTTACCAGAGTTTTGGTTCCTGTGTCCAGCCTGGTATTTGCCCTTGTTTTGTTAAAATCACTTTATTCAAACATGTAGACTGTGATTAGCACTTAGCATTAGCATTAGCTCGTAGGACACAGAACACAGTAGAGGTAAATAAGCAAAACTGTTGAAGTAGCAAGGCAGGTGCTACAGAGACATTGTTACTGTTATGATTTATCTCTGTAGAGTTGTCAATGCTGGCACATTCTAGCTGTCCAAATGGTTTGGAACCACTGCTAGCTGCATTAGGCTAAACAGTGTAAAGTTAGATGATTACATGAACACCAGTTAAGTTTTTAACAAACAGAACAAATTGAGGGTGGCAGTTTGGCTCATACCAAAATAGTAAATTCCATTACATTAACAAATGTTTATTGTCAAGTGGTTACATGGAAGGGGAAGTTGAAGCAATGAAACTGTGTAATTAGCAGCTAGCTCTGTTGATAGCTACCTGGACATACTTTGATAGTATTGCCGGTGCTTCCTATTGTTGTACTTCCTGTGACCAAAGATTATTAATTTCATCTTGGCCTACAAACCACTGTCTCAAGCTATACATATTCTTGTTTTGGCTGCGAAATGTGACATCAGCCTCTGTCATTGAATTTCTGCTTCGCTAAAAGTTACTTGTATTTAGGAAACGTTTAGGGGTTGGAACACACCTTTTTTTTACGATAAAATTTCCCTGAAGATGTTCAAGTAATGAATATTCAAGCAATTGTGCTAGTTCTGGAGTGTGAATAAGTCCTCTCGCCCTGAACAAAGTTGGCTGTAACTTCTTTCAGGAACTCAAAGCTACTGATTTCCTTTACTTTGTACAGTCCCGTGGGAAACAAGAAGCAGGAATTGGGGGGAGGGGGGGCATTTTGGGTCTTTTATCGGACACGGCCCCTGCATTCAGTGCTGCCCCCTATTGTCCGGAGATGAAAAGACATCAAAGCATAGCACCAGGTTCACAGGAAGAGTGGGGAAAAGGCTGGAAAAGCAGGGCCTCTGTTTATTTTCCTTGGCTGAGATTAGAGGGTGCGATGTTCTGTTCTTAGAAACATACGCGGAGGACAATCTAGGGGAAAAAAAAGCAGACGACTCTCCGAGTTTGCAGTTCTTTCTCTTACAAAGATGCGGTTCCGACATCGACACATTTATCATTTATCATTTATGCTTTTATTGTTCGGGCCTTGGTGTGGCTGCCGAATAACAAATGTCGTAAGTATGAAGGAATTCTGATCATTTTGAGTCCACATTCCCGGCGTGGTTGGTCAGTCGCCCCAGACGTACCCGACCCATGATGCTTCAGTGGCATGTAAACAAAGCGCCCGTTTGAAAGTGTAACGTTGTGTAAGGAGGCACAATCGAGGATTATCTCACTACAAATTATATTTCACTCCCCGCAGTGAGACTGGGGGGGGGGAGGTGGGATGGTCTGGGGGGGGTTCTAGCGTTGGTGCGTAGAGGAAAAGAGGGAGGCAGTGGAATTGAGATTCCAGCAACTCCTCCGCGTTTCCCTTTCTTGGTTTGGTTCCAACACGCATTCATGTGTCTGCGTGTGTGTCTGTGTGTGTATGTATGCATGTACATGTGTTAACGCACATGTGTGTGTGTCTGGTTTTACTGTGTGTCTGTCTGAGGTTTTTATAGTGTGCGTTTTATGTGTGTGTGTGTCTGTGTGCATGTACATGTGTGAGAGAGTGCACTGTGTGTCTGTGTTCATAGTGTGTGTGTGTGTGTTTTAGATGGCGCTTGTGTGTGTGTGTGTGTGTGTGTGTGTGTATGAGACATTGCTCCTAGACATTCTCCTGGAATGGCAATGCATTATGATGTCATAACTGTAACAGTGGCAGTCTGCACTGGTAGCCAGTGGGTAATGGCTTTAGCAGGGTCTGTGAGTGTGTGTGTGTGTGCGTGTGCCTCGTGTGTGTGCTTGGTGTGTGTGTGTATGTGTCTAGTGTGCCTCCTGTGTGTGTGTGTGTGAGTGTGTGTGTCTGTGTCTGTCTATGGTGAGGCGGGGGTTCAACCCTACAGTTAAATTACACCGCTTAATGCCTCTGTACTAATAAAATGCCGGGGTCAAGCCTAACCACGAGCATATGCTAAAGACATCTCCCCCCTTCTCCCTCTCCTCTGTCCCGTCTCCCTTTCGACGGGGTCTTCAGAAACAGCCCCGGCTCTGTGTTCTCTGTCTGAAAACAGCTGCCCAGCTTTTTTTCGTTTCTTTTTGCAGTGACTGGAAAGGAAATTACCGTGTAGGAAACGCAGCGGCCGCCGATGGTTTCCCCCCTACAATAAGATTTGCGTTCATGAGATTAGCTACCGGCTTGTTATGTGGCATTAGTTCAGCTGCTGCAGAAACGCGCACTAACACACTCCCTGCCGTAGGACTCATATGAATATGTGTGTGTGTGCAGATTTTGTGCAAACTCAAGGTGGAATTTTGGGGACCGCTCACTGGTTTCAGGGACTTCTGGGAACTTTTCCTCTGGATCTCTGCTGGGATTGGATGCTGACTTAAAGGGGACCGGGAGTTTTCTCTGAACAGTGTTCACAGGTTTATCTTACTGCTGCCTAATGTTCCTGTAAGTTTATGGAGGAATTCCTGGATGGACTGGGAAATGGACTCCTTGGGTAGAAGAATTGAGTTTGACACACTGAGTACACACACACACACACACATGTGCTCACACACACACAGTGTGACCAGTGAGCCATGAAAAGCCTACATGGTTTTACAGTTTTTTTACAGTCCTCCAGCCAAACACCCTGGAGTTAGTTTTTTTTAAAGATCCTCCTTCATTTACTTTCCTGTATGAAGGATGTGAATGAATGCCACCATATTGGCAGTGAGGGGGCAGCCTTCTTTGGCCAGCTTCAGTACTCAATGGTTAGAGTATGGCCTAATGGTTAGTGAGTATGGCATAGTGTTTTGAGTATGGTATAATGAGTATGGCATAATGGTCTGTGAGTATGGCATAATGGTTAGAGTAAGGCATAATAGTGAGTGAGTATGGTATAATGGTTAGACTATGGCCTAATGGTTAGAGTATGGCATGGTTAGAGTATGGCATAATGGATAGAGTATGGCATCATGGTATGGCATAATGGTTAGTGAGTATGGCATAATGGTTAGAGTATGGCATCATGAGTATGGCATAATGGTTAGAGTATGGCATCATGAGTATGGCATAATGGTTAGAGTATGGCATAATGGTGAGTATGGCATAATGGCATAATGGTAGAGTATGGTATCATGAGTATGGCATAATGGATAGAGAGGATTCTATTAGAACCAGACAGAAAGGAATCAGTGTGCCTTTTTTTCCAGATGTCGCTCTCTCTGTTTTAGGAGGGGCGGTGCAGTTTTGGAAGGCACACTGATGATGATTTGAGAAGGGGGACCTGGGGGTGGATTGTGGGGGGTGGGGGGTGGGGGTGGAGGAAAGGGGGGGGTCGGTGGTCGCTCTGGTGTCCTCTTTCAAAGCGTGCAGCTCCTGAACTCCGGCGTTCCTGTGGTCTGAGTTTGGCAGGAGCGGAATCTCATGTCTGGCCGTGGGCCCTGTCAGCCAAGGATCACTCCACCACCAGTAATACACAACAATGTATTTACCAACATCTGCTCAGCGATGAATTAACCAGCAATGACTTTCACAATGCCTGCACAATGGCTGTACTAATATCTGCCCAACAATTAATTTGCTAACATTAGCTCAACGGTGAGTTTAACAACATCTGTTCCACTATGACTTATCAATGTCTGCTCAGCGATGAGTCCACCATTGTCTGTATATCCTGCTGTCTTAGGGGTACAGATTTATTTGATTTACCCTGGATGCTTGGGTAATGAAAAAGTCTGAGTCTTCTCTCCCAGCGACATCGATTCACGCTACACTGTGTCTGTAATGAGTTACCGAGGCAATGACAAGGTATGGCTAGAAGTGCTTTTCTGCCTTCTGTCAGCTTAAAAATACATCGTTTTTTAAACTTAAACACAGTGGATTAGTAAAGAGGTTTTGACCAGCTTTAGTAGTAGCTAAAGCTAGTTTGCAGTGAGTACATGAGCAGTGAGTTGAGTTAGGAGCCATTTACAATACATATGTGAACAGTGAACTCAAGAATAGTAGTTGAGTTAGGAGCTATTTACAGTGCGCACATTAGCAGTGAGCTGGACGTGTTTTGGTGAACGCTGACCCGGTTTGTGAGGAGGGTGTTTTAAGGCGTGACCCCCATAACCTGTCTGCGTCCGCACCGACCGCTGAGCTGACCACAGCTCCCAGCAGGCCGAGCGGCTCGTCGACGAGAGGATTTTAAACTCAAACCTCTTTCTTTAACCGGGTCATTTTCCCCTACTCTCTCTGTCAGTCCGGTCTACACCAGCCCCCACCACCCCTCCGATACCCCTCCCCTTTTGTCTCTCTTTATTGGAGTTCTCGGGGTTGCCAGCGTGAAGCAGATAATCCTCTCTTTGTTTGTTGTGCCAGATTCAAGCTGTTTGAGCAAACATCTGTCTCCATCAGAGCCCAGGACAAAGGCGACGGAGAGACTCTGTCAAACGCACATGCTCTTACGCACATCTACGCACGTGTGTGCACTTACAAACACGGATTGGAAGACAAAAAAATAATGTAGGCATCAGACAATGTACAAATGTTTATTAAGTAATTAGAAGCTGGGCCTCCCTTTGCCTTCAGAGCCACTTCCGTTTTTCTTGGAATGGTATTATACAAATTTTTGTACTTATTTTAGTGGGATATTGGAACTATTCTTAAAGAAGGAAAGCCTCCAGTTCTTTGAGAGATGAATGAGGTGGAAATAAATTCTCCGCTCAACTTCCCATTGGGTTTAATGATGTTTAGATCTGTTGATTTTGGAGAGGGTGGAAGTTGTTTGACTTCATCCAAGCATTCATGAAACAGCTCTTGAGTATGTTTAGAGGTTTATATGGGGGAATTTTTGTCTTGGAATAAGAGGAACATGTCAAAAAAATGTTTGTACCAAAAGGTGCACCTGGTTTACTTTATATTCCATGGCTGTAACTCTACCAAGGATTGTAATGATGTGAGTCAATGGCTCCCACAAGATGGCTGCCCATGCAACAACATATCCACTGCTATATCCACAGCCAGTGTCGTTTTTCTTCGGCTTTCTCCTACCATAAACCTGTCCAGATAAAGAAACTTAGTAAAAGGTGACTTGTCAGAACATATTACTTCCTTCAGCTGCACAGAGGTTCAGGTTTTTGTGCCTGTTCCTCTAGGTTGGTTAGCCTTTTTTCAGAATGGCAACTTTGTTGTAAACACAAGCTTCGTGAAGCTGACGCTGTGCAGTGTTTTTGTTGAGACTGGGGCACAGAGGTGTAATTTTTCAGTTCTCTGGTATTGTTTGAGGCTGTTGTTTTGTGGTGTTTAGCCGCTTTTCTGGTAAGTTTCTGTTATTTCTATTGAGCTGGTGAGCTTTCTACGCATCAACAGATAAAAAATTACGCCCTGATATGAGACTGACACACACTTTCACATGCACATATACACGTGCCTACGTACATATTTACATACACACATTCATATGAATATGCATACATGCACGTATACACACAGACATTGTATATATATATATGCATATACAGGCACATGCACATACATTTACACATGTGTGCACACACTCACACACACACATACACAGACATACGTTTACACACATACACACATATACATAGATTTACACACACACTCACACACAGACATAAATTTACACACACACACATACATTTACACACACTCACACACAGACAAACATTTGCACACATAAACACACACACACACACATACATTTACACACACTCACACACAGACATACATTTACACACACACTCACACACACATACACTCACTCTCCCCCCCAGCTCCAGACAGCCCACCAGCAGTGTTACTGAGGACAGACCACTGGCTTTGGCTTTAGTTTGGGGATCTGTGGTGCTCAGCTGTTTTGTGCAGCTTTGGGGTTAAGAGGAAGTCTGAGAGTTCAGCATGTCCTGGTGCATAGTGCTGACTGAAGAGCTTCCCCACTGACCCGTACTGACCTCTCAGGGTGGTAATGTTTACCCAGCACACGGCCAGAGGATCACAGCGTCAGAGAGGTGACTCTATTAAAGCCAGGAAATGTCAGATGGAAGGGAGCCCCACCTGATGGGCAGTGGTGTGGCTGGAACCCCGGGCTAATGGGTACAGGTGACAGGAATGAAGGCTGAAGCAAGTAGAAGTGGGTGGAATGAAGGCTTAAGCAAGTAGAAGTGAGTGGAATGAAGGCTTTAGCTAGTAGAAGTGAGTGGAATGAAGGCTTTAGTGAGTAGAAGTGAGTGGAATGAAGGCTTAAGTGAGTAGAAGTGAGTGGAATGAAGGCTTTAACAAGTAGAAGTGAGTGGAATGAAGGCTTAAGTGAGTAGAGGTGAGTGGAGTGAATGCTTAAGTGAGTAGAAGTGGGTGGAATGAAGGCTGAAGCAAGTAGAAGTGAGCGGAATGAAGGCTTTAGTGAGTAGAAGTGAGTGGAATGAAGGCTTAAGCAAGTGTAAGTGAGTGGAATGAAGGCTTTAGCAAGTAGAAGTGACTGGAATAAAGGCTTAAGGAAGTAGAAGTGAGTGGAATGAAGGCTTAAGCAAGTAGAAGTGAGTGGAATGAAGGCTTAAGCAAGTATAGATGAATGGAATGAAGGCTGAAGTAGGTCAAGAAGAATGGAATGAAGGCTGAAGCAGCTAGAGGTGAATGGAATGACACCTTCTTGAAGTACTGAGGTGACTACTGTACCACTGGTGTGAGAGGGTTCATGTGTTTGTGCATATGTGTGTGTGTGTGTGTGTGTGTGTGTGTGTGTGTGTGTGTGCGTGTGTGTGTGTGTGTGTGTGTGTGTGTGTGTTTTTGCAGGGAGTAGCTAGAAATTCTGGGCCCTGTACACAGGCTCTGAGGGCCCCTCCGCTCTTTACAGAATAAATTCCCAGGTTGTTGTGGGCCCCTTCAAACCCTTGGGCCCTGTAAACTAAGTACACGTGTCCCCTGATGCTATGTCCCTGTGTCTGTGTAATTTGTGTGTTTTTTGTATTTGTATGTATGTGTAATATTGCATATATTTGTAATGAATGTGTATAATGTGTGTGTATATTGTGTGTATGAAATGTGTATGTATGATGTGTGTGTATGTATGTGTGTGTGCATGATTTGTGTGTGCGTAATGTGTGCATGTATTGTGTGTGCATGTAATGTCTGTGTGTGTGTGTGTGTGTGTGTGTGTGTGTGTGAGAGAGAGCGGCGCTGTGGACCTGCTGCAGCTGCGTATTGTAGCCGCTGCAGTTTCCTGTGCAGCACAATGGGACTCTGTGTGAGGCTCTGCTGTTACAGAACAGAGGAGAGGGGCCTCCACTGCCTGTGTGCTCCACAGCCCTGATCACCTAAACCTCAACACTGCGCCCTGTGTGTGTGTGTGTGTGTGTGTGTGCGTGTGCGTGTGCGTGTGTGTGTGTGTGTGTGTGTGTGTATGTGTGTGTGCTGGGAACACTGCGTGTTGTACATCAGCAATGTGAAGACAGCACTGCCTGTTTGTGGCTGAACACACATATTGAATCCATATAACACACTGAACACACACATGCACATACCCATCCATATCTGTATGCCAACAGACCCAGATGCTATCTTTCACACATAGTCTCACACACACACACCGGCAGGTACTCACACACACACATTCGCACTCTCTAACACACTCAAATGGATGCTGGATCATGGTTTGTGGGGTCACTGTCACATGTCTAATTTTGTTTTAGCAGATCCCGGTGTCAGACAGCTAGTCATTTATCACACACAGATGCACACTCACACAGACACACACCCACAAGCAAAACATCCTCTGTCTGCTGGCAGTGAGCTGAGGGGAGTGTAGGGAAGGGAAGGGGGGGCATGACTCCAGCATATGTCCAGAGTCAAATCTGGCCTTGTGGGTTTTAGTGCACACCTCCTCCTTCTGTCTCACCACTGTTCTCCCCCTCTCTATCGCTCCCTCCCTCTCTCTCTCCTGCTCTCCTGGGGTCCCACTTCTCCTTTCTGCTCTATTTTAAGCCATTTAGGGGCTATCCCAGCCGTGACATTGAGAACGACTATAAAAACATGACTAACAACCGCGTTCACTAGTCGATGTGTAACCGAATGCATTCTTCTGCCTTATGAACCATTGCCAACTACCACCCCCACCCACCACAACCTCACTGGTGCTGCCCCCAAAAAATGTTCCTCCCTAGAGCTGGACCTGCAGAGCTGCCCCCCCACCCTTGAGTTCTAAGGAGCTCCTTCCTGTTTGGATGGTGTTTTATTATTTTGAATTTTCCGGCCGTGGTGTTTAGCCGGAGCGTGCGTGTTTAGCAGAATGTCAGAGGAGACCTGGGCCGCGTTGAATTATTGCGCGTCGGTTCACCTGCGTTCCTGCCATGCCGTGCGCAACATCCTCCTCAGGCGGCTCCGCGGACGCAAGGCGGACATAAACAGGATGTCCCCAGCTGCAGGGCTTCTACCTTCGTGCCTAGGCTTTGGCTGCTGCTTTGGTTCCTCTGGCCGTTTGAACTTTAATCGGACTATTTCAGTTCTATTGGCAGAATTCTTTTCATTTTACTTCTGATTTCGCTGACCATTTCAGTTTTGATTCCTCTGTCCATTTCAGCTTTGATCCTACTGTCCATTTCAGCATTGGTTCTACTGACCATTTCAGTTTTGAGTCTCCTGTCCATTTCAGCTTTGATTCTACTGCCCATTTCAGCTTTGATTCTACTGTCCATTTCAGTTTTGACTGCATTGACCATTTCAGTTTTCATTGCCCATTTCAGCTATTTCTGCTGTCCTTTTCTAATTACACTGATCATTTAGATCTAATTTTACTCACCACTCAGCTTCAATTCCACTCACCATTTTACCTCTAATTCTACTGTCTATTTAGTGTAATAATTCTGTTAATTCACAATTCAGCTCTGGCATTACGGTTCTTATTTGAAGTATTTAAACTTAAACTCCCACCTCTGTTTAATGTGTGGTGTAATGATTTGTTTGTCATAATTTGACATATGTATTTCAAGTTGTCAGAAATATAAACTTGTGAAACCCCAATTACAGGAAACAGTGTAGGAGTAGTGGTGAGAGCAGTGCTTTGTGTGGTTGGACAAACGCACACACACACACACACACACACACTCATACATGCGTGTGTATGTGTGTATATATATATATATATGTATGGAACTGAATCATACACACTGAACATCAAAAGCAAAATTGTGAAATTGGATGGAAAAATTGGCACACTTCACTTTTTTAAGACTGAGACAAAGGCTTCCTCAATGTCTTCTCTTCATTTGAAAAAGGCATTAAGCCTCTAGTACACTTGGCTGGTGTTGCGACCTAAATGCACAGAGTAGGAGGGTACTAGGAAGTCCGTGGAAGACCAAACTGCCTGTCAACATGCATGTAGAACCATGAATACTGATTGGGAAATCAACAGCCAATGGGATGTGAATGGAATGTGATGTAACAATGGCATGTGTGGACTCACACCAATGACATGAAGGTACACTGCTGGTTATAGAAGCAGAAAAAAACAACTGAAAAAGTGCGTGGACAATAAGAAAAGGCATAGAGAAAAGTAGAGAGATTTGAGAGTTTTTCAACATAACACAAAAATGTCAGTTGAACACAATGCTCGACCAGAGATAATGAAGTGGTAATTCTGTTTGTTTCACTCAATTGGTTATGAATTAAGAGTGGAACTAGATATTTAAAAAAAAAACACACACATTTTTTGTGCCACTTAATTTTATTCTTTGTGAGAAGCCCCTTTGGGAATTTAGGGACAGAAATTGTAGGCCACGTTTGTGCCGAATAAATTTGCAGAATAAATTCACCGTCAGTGGGTTATCTGGTCTCTGGAGTGTCTGGGTTGATGGACAAGCTGCTCCAGGCACTCAGAGTGAAACACAGTTTTACACATGACTGAGGGTTTAAAATTTAAGCTCAGTGTCAATGTACCAGTAAGCGTGGCTTTTAAACTTAAGGTTGACCTTGTGACCTTTTCGACATCACCATTCAAAGGGTACAAAAATCATCAGTTCTCTAACTTCCCAGATGAGATTTATCGTGGATACAAGTATGTAGTGGCCCAGGCTGCAAACTTTGCTTTTATGTATTGGAGGAAGTCATCGATGAGAGTAGTCAGTAACTCTGGTGCCTTCATTGAGAAATGGGCATTTCCAGTAGGAGAGTCCAGCAAACAACGTGACGGCGTGACGGTGTGACAGCTCGATGGTGTGACAGCGTGACGCAGGCCCTTGAGAGTCATCGCCCAGCTGGGCGCCCACGTGTACGCAGAGTGGCGTGACAGCATGGCATCATGGGGATTTCACACCCTCTTACTTTCATTTTCACAGCTCGCCAAAGCCAAGCTTAAGCAACTCTGGAGGGAAGTGAAGTGATATTGTGCGGAGTTGGGGATTTAAGGTCCTCGTTTCTCTCTCGGGTCACACCCGTCGCCGTGGAGTCGAGTCCTGAGTGTTCTCAGGCCTTGCTCTATCTCAGTGTTGAGGAACATGGACGTCAGAATAAAACAATGAGCTCCGTTTGTTTGCAGTGACAATGGAGCAGGATTGTTCTGTAATGAAGTGAAATGTGCCCTGGATCAGTAAAGCGCTTGTTTTGGCTGTTGTTCTCTGCTACATTAAAAGGGTGAGAGGGGTTGAGTTGGTCAGTGATTTAAGAAAAGGATTGTCTTCCCCAATCCCCTACTCTAATCCGGTTTTTCATTGTTGTTCCTTACCTCCATCCCTTTCTGCTATACTTTTTCTCTCCCTCTGAGTTCCTCCATTGTTATCTCAACCCATTTGCCCTCTCTACCCTCCTCTTTTCTTCATCCCTCATCCACCTCTTTTTCACCATTCATTCATTTTATTGCTCTCTCCCTCCATTTCATACTTACGAATTACCTTTCTTTACCTTCTCTCTGTTCTCTCTCATTCTTTCCCCCTTCTCTAGCTTCCAGCTCTTTTTGTACCTCTCTTTCTTTCTTTCTTTCTTTCTTTCTTTCTTTCTCCATTCTCTCCCTCACTGTCCCTCACGTTCTCTCTCCCTCTCCCATCCCTCCATCTCTCTCTCTCGGTTCTCTCTGTTCTCCGGGCCGGCGGCAAACGGCTGCTTTTGTGCTGGTCGGCTTTGTTGTGATTGCCCAGTTCAGGTTACCGTGGAAAGCTCGAAGGATTGGGTGTCTACGCACAGAAAGGAGGGCAGGTTTTTCTCACAGTCTCCATCACAACTACCTCAGCTTGAGTGATCTGCCTGTGAACGTGAAAGTGCCCTCACCAAACCGCCCTCCCCCCTTCTCTTGTCCTCTGACAAACATGAAAACACCTGAAGAACAGGAAGTATTCGACTACCACATGCGTACCTGAAGATGGTGCGTTTTGTACAAGGTGTAAAGTAAAGGCCCTTCATTCCCATTGCGACGTTATATCAGATTCCTGCCGTCATCCTTTTGATTCGAGAAATAATAGAAAGGAAATGAGAAGTGAATGTAGTTTAAAATCAAAAATACATTTCTATTCTCAGTTTTTGAAACTGCATATCGGCCGATAAATGGCTGTGCTGTCTCACTCCAATGTTGACATCATGGAATTTCCCTGTCATCCCAAACTGTTCCCCTGTGACTGAGTGTGGGGGGGCACCCCACAAGTGTCAGATTCGGGCTACGAGACCAGTACAGACCTGCCATTTTGGGGTCTTGGTGACTCAGACCAGATGTGGGATTTATCTACACAGACAGGGATAGGGGTGGGTGGTCTTCTCCTTCTATTCAACCTCTGTAGCCTATATAGAAAGTTTATGTTGATCCATATCCAACTGGTCTAGACAGAGGGACCTGCTCACACACACATACACACACACTCACACACCACTCTGAAAAACGAATACTCATTACACAAAAATACACACACATACACATATATCCATCAAACATAGATCACACATAACCACACACTTGTTCAATTCATGCTATAGTGCATACCATGCTACAGTTGTTGAAGTCATGCTATTGTTGAATTCGCAAATAGCTTGACTTAACACATACACACACCCAGTATGCACACATGAGCACACACTCAGATACACACATGCCCTCTCACTCACACACTCTCACTCTCTCTCACTCCCCTCCTTGGGGATGGCCGGCTACTCTCGCTAGATGATCCCAACATGAATGAGAAATGGTGTCAGCGTCTGCAATATTTATTTAGTTTTCTTTTTCCTTCCTCTCTCTGGAGCTATCTTCAAATATAATAGATTACACCTTTAGCAAGCTCTGTTTCATCATAGCTCCCGTCAAAGCCCACAGGCCCCGTATGCTTAAAATGGTAGTTCATCCAAAATCAGTAAATGTGTCACTGTTTTCTGTTCCACTCGATGTAATGCAGTCCCAAAGGTGGGATTTTGTTGAAATCTCTGTCTACATGACAGATAATCCCCCAAGAGCTAGCAACAGTGGCTAAAAACTTAGGCGTTCAAAACAATTGGAGTTCATGTACGCAGGCAACATCCTCAAAACTCTGTAACAAAATGGCCTCCCGCTAACTTCCAAACCAAGTCACCCAGACATGTGGCTCGTTTGGAAGATGACCATGTATCTGATGTTGAATTAAAATTTAGTGGTAGTTTAAGAGACTGTGCTGAAAGAAGACTACGTTCTTCGGCGAGATGTTAGTTCCACATCTTGTTCAACTTTCAAATGAACCACAAGGTTTGGTGATTTGGCTATAAGTTCCTGGGAGTTCATTTTGGGTTGTAATTTTCTGCAAACTTCTTGTAAGTACATATTCTTATTGTTTTCAAACATCAATGTTAACTATATAGACATCACTGTCAAAATATTTTACAGTCAGAAAATTCGCTGGTCACTGGTGAATTATCACTTTTAAGGTTGTGGGGCTTGTTTGTAGTTTAGTTCACAGTTTGTGTTAATTATTTCTTTCTTGTGCCACTTTTTCTTCTGTCAGTGAGTCCTTCAGTATGGGTGCTATGGCTCCTTTTAAAATGATTAGCTTTAAATGTGTGCACAAGGTCATTAGAACTTTCCAGAACAATCTCTTTTTGTGGAGTGGTAATGGAGCCTTAGTGGGGGTGTGCCTGGAACTTTTGGAAACCTGTCCAGTCACAAGGTTTTCCCCAACAGTCCTCCCCCATCCCTCTGTTGCTACTTAGCAACCAAAGCTGCACTAATTGGCTGAGCTACTGCACAATGCCAATCACTGACTCTTATGAACCAATCAGAAAGCTCTGTTCACTATGGCAAAATCGTTACGCTATTGGTCCAAGTCATTGAGTCACATATGTAGTGTAGTGGGCTCCACCCCAATTTCAGGGGCTTAGAAGTCTTGATCTGCCACCTCTGCCTGCAGCTTGTCTTTTTCTTTGTCTTTTTTTGTCTTTGCCAGGACTCCCTTTGAAAAAAGAGATTTCTATCTCAATCGCATACTCACCTGTGTGAATAAAGGATGAAAAAGATGAATAAAAATGGTGTGGGCGGTACAGTTGATGGGAAGATGAGAGGGGAACACCTGGGCCCGGTGACTGTTGGGTGCTGGGGAGAATACTGTAAATGGTGCCGGAATGCACCTCTTTTGTGTTTCTAAAAACCCAGCAAAAATCACCCTGATTCTGTCAATGCATTATTCAGGCTAGGCATCAAAGGGGAAGAATATTTGCCTGTTTCGATATTCCATTCTAATAATAGAAGTCACCCCGAGCAGTGAAGTAAAAGAGGAAGTTGAAAACAACAGAACACAGGGCTCAAAGACTTGTTCTAGGGTTCAGAGACCATCGTGTGGGAACTCTCTTATGAAAGAATTTCAACGAAGTCTCAACACTCTAGACCAGGAAAGGAAAACTTGATTACATTAAGCAAGAAAGCATGACATTTCTGCTTTCTCTAGGGCCTTCCTCTAAATCTGCTGAGATGTTCAAAATGTCATGTTTTAGTTTAATATAGTGAACTATTTGTTTTCTAAAGTGAATGTTTTTCCTCTGAAACTAAATATTTCAAGCTTTATGGGTTCAAGAAAAAAAAAGCTTTCGTTAGTAGAATTCTCTCAAGGACATTTGATTTGGAAAGAATATGATTCACCATTTTTGCTTCAATATATACTGTTTATTAATATTTGTCCCAATATTTGTTTTTAGATTGTATGTATTCATTTATTGGTTGTGTTTACTGATGCACTGCAGAGAGTGGTGTTAAAAAGACACCTCCCCCGAACTGAATTCAAAGACGTGCCGATTTGAAAAACCGACCATAAAACACATTAAGAGCAGAATGTCTGTGAAATTGCACAGCTGGGTTACTGGGCTGTTGTCACAGCTGGAAAGATGTATTGGGAGGCGTGCTTAGAGCTGAGGAGGAGGGTAGCGGTGTAGAGTCTTGATCCCTGGCAGAGGTGGAGCTGAGGTTTCTGCCAGTGGGGAAGGCGCTCTCCCCTGGTCTCTCTCTCCGCCTGGGCCTCCCTGCAGGTACGGCGCTGCGCTAGCCTGAGCGTGAGAAACTTCTCTGCAGCCCTTCCACCCCCTCAGGTTCCCTCTAAGAAGCGTTTATTTTTGGAGTTTCTGGCTGGGCGGCTTGTCGTAAAATAGAAAGTGGAGCTTTCAGTTTGGACACGGCGGGGCCAGGAATAACAAGGGCTGAGGAAGTAGGGACCTCGCCGCGGTGACGTCTCTCCCTGGTGTTGGGACTTCCATGCCCTCCCTCCAAAAGTCCCCTCTGGGTCCAGTCCCAGTGCTGTGCGACAGTAGGTTCCAAAACCTTTACCATGGCCCTCCTAGTTTCTGAAGTATCTGCTCAAACAGCACCCCACCTCCCCCTACCCCTTTATTTCTTGAAATCCAACACCGGACTAGCGCTTGAGTCCCTGTCTTCAAAGACCAATCCCCTCACTGCCCCCCTCCCCCTCGGCCCCCCAGCCTCTGTCCAAGGTCCCACTCCAACCCCCCCCCCCCCCTCATGCTCTTGTTTCACTTTTTTACAGAGCCTCCACATCTGTCCTCTGAGTGTCAATTATTCTCCTGCTTCTCCCACCCAAAACACAACACTGTCACTCTGCTAGCCACAGTCTTGTGTGTGTGTGTGTTGGGGGATTATTTCACTTGTTTATGTGGATTTGCCCCTGTGTTTATGCCTCAGAGAGTCTGTGTCTCAATTTTTGTGAATCTAAATATCTGTTTTGTATGTCTGTGTGAATCTTCATCTGTGTGTATGTATTTGCTGGTCTGTGTCTCTGTTTTTTTTTCTCTGTTGTGTGTTTCTCTGTTATTGTGTCTGTGTGCGTCAGAGTGTTTGTGTCTCTATGCATATGTTTTTGTTGTGTGTTTCTGTTATTGTGTCTGTGCTTGTGTGTCTGTGCATATGTTTGTGTTGACTGTTTCTCTGTTTTTGTATCAAAGTTGGCTCTGCATCTAACTTAGTGTGTGTGGGTGTGTTTGTGTGTGTAAGAGAGAGAATGAGAGTGTTTGTCAGCCTATGTCACATTCCCCTTGTCCTCTCAGCACTGTCGTGGGCCGCAGGTGCCCAAAGTTTTAGGAACCAGGGAGGGCAGGCAGGCTTCAGACCTGGATCCATCTCATTGTTATTATTCTGGGAAACCTTTGCGCACCTCTCCCTGACTCATCCTTCCAGAGCTGGGCCACGGTTCTCGATTAACCATGACCCCTTTGTTCCCGCTCTTCGGGTTAATGACGACTGTAAGGCCTATTGTTAGAGGTTGTTGAGCTGGGATGTGACAGAGTCATACAGCTAGAGGTTTGGCCCAGAATGAGACTAACAGTCATAGCATTTCCCATGCTTGCACGGCTTTGTCTTTTTACCACTGTCCTTTCGTCAGCAGTCGAAGGGAAAAAACACACTTCTAGGAAACTTCTACAGCATGGAAATTTGGGTCTGGGAAGATGGAGCAGACATATGTCCTTCATCCTCTCTCCTCATTGGTCAAAATCAGGATGACAAATGTGGCTCTGCTGTAGGCCGACTCATACTAATGCCACACAGGTGTTTTTAGAGGCCTGTCCGGTGTTCTGTATCCAACATCTACCTAAGGGGGGTCAGTCCTTTGGGAGGGGGAGACTACTCTACCCACCAGCCACTGCAGGCTGTGATGTGGCTCTTTAATATACAAGTACATAGAAACATGTCTAAAACAGGATGTGACCAATTATAGGTCTATAGCAGACATGTATCTGGTACAGTATAAATATGTAATATATTACATGGTCATAATATTACCAACAACCAGATGTTTGTGTAACCACAAATATTTATTTTATGAAATGTGGAAATATAAACAAAATATTCTAAAATGGGAAAAATATTCTTTGCCTTTGTACTCTGAAACCCCTGGGATTCTCTCCACCGAAGGAGCAATGTGAATGAGTATAGCCGAGACTGGGAAAAACCTCAAGTCTTGCATCTCAAAAGAAGAAGGAAAGGGGGGGGACTCAAAAATGTAATTACATCAATCAGGTTACATTGGCGTAAATTAACCAGATTTGTAGCAAAAAAGAGAAGAGGTTTCTGTTTGGAGGACAGACTTCGTGGAAAACTAGGACAAATGTTCCCTTCTGTGACCAGCGCTTGATCTTGAAATGACCCGTGGTCACCCCTTGCCTCTCTCGTGATTCTGGAAGGGGAGGAGGGGAAAACCAAGCTGATGTCTATCGGTGTGTCACAGTTTCCTCATGCCCATATATGGTGCATGGGGGTTGGGCAAGGGGCTTTGATTGATAGATCATGGGTCATGTGTATACCGGAAGTGTGCAAATTGTGGAACTTTACCAACTCACCTCAGGTTCTTGGACAGCAGAGCTGTATCAGAATTGCACTCCATTTATTTGTCTGGGAATCATGTGAAGTATGGGCCGTGGGAAGGGTAGGTCGGTTTCTGGCGTGTTGTACATGCTAATCCAGCGTGCATATTATATATATGCTCAGTACGTTCTAAAATGGAAACTGAACAGAGCCAAGACTGGAAAATGCTCCCATTTTGGCACAGTGTGCTCCTGTCTCCAGGGAGCTGCTTCAAGAAATCAGAAGGCTGACAGATGCTGAGTAATATAAATAACACATGAGCAATCAAACCACCGAAAGCACGAAAGCTACCAAACCAGCGTATTGCGACAATTCATTTGGAAATGTGATACAGCTTTAAACCTACACTGCATACATGTGTATAAGAAGATGCATGTGTATGTATGGTTTATATATGCATATATATGTATTTGTATTCATATTTATGTGTATATATACATATATGGTCACATTTAAATGCCCTCTGTTGGGTTAAAATGTGCTGCCTAGAGTTTGTACGTTGCACATTTGATTGCTGGCAGAAATTGCCACTTAACTTGTCTTCTGTCTATGGCAGCAAGTGCCAAGATGGCCAACACCAAGTGTTAAACAACTTTGCCATGATGACACGGTAATGGGAGTAGTACTTCAGGAGGGCATCACAAATCATAGAGGTGTTTAAGTGCCTCTTCAAGAGGTTCTCAAGTTTACTGATCTTACATAATTTTGGAGGCGTTACTCTGTGTCAGTGTGATCATCAAAATGGGAGTGGCTGGCCCTGAGACATGACGTAAGACCCGCCCATCACATGTGTATGTAGTGGCTGCAATCTTGTGGCCCAAGGGCTGTCATTTTGCATCCTGAACTCATGGTGAACTTAGGCGTTGCATTTGTGGAGTCGCATCGCTCCACATTTGGCTTTTGCCACCACGATCCTCCCTACTTCCTGTTGTGGGAAGGCCTAAGAAGCTCAGTCCCTGGGTCACAGGACTGCACCACTCACCATCATGTCATTACACACACCCATGTGTCCTTGGTGGGTGGGGCTTATGTCTTGTGATGAGTACCAGCAACTCTCATTGGATGGTTTTTAGCCTTCATCAGGAGGGTCACATGAGCAGCGTTGTGACTGTGTTGATCTTTCTTCGGTTAACATGTTGCGTATTAAATAATGTCTCTTTAATATTTTTGAACTATGAAAGGACCTATACGAACATACTATAGAAAATATATTACATGTCTATAATAACGCATAATAATAACTATAATAATCTAGCACATAATGTGATAGCCTCCCTTAATAACATAATAATTACCCGATGCTGTCTACAGCACTGAATACCCGTTTAGAGGCATTGCGTTACCCTTTATTAATAATTATGCCAGCAAACTGCTGTAGGATGTAGTCTTTCATCAACATTTTAACAAGTTTAATGTGCCATCACATACCAAAACAGAATGTGACACTAATGTCATTTAGATGGATGTTGACACAGTCCAGCCTGAGAGTTTGTCAGATGATGTGAGAAATTATGATTTATGAAGGTGTTACTCAATTATTTTTTTCTCCAGAAATATGAGACTGGTGTGGGTCCTGTACTGGTTTGTACCTGTTTGTGTATTAACACAGAAAGTCAGGCTACCCTACAAAATGAAATAAACTCTGTGCTCCTGTCAGAAATGTATCATCACAGACATTGAAACATGCCTGGCTGACTGACTGCAAAGCTCTCCGTTAGCGATACTGTTAGCAGTGCTGTTTGCTCTCTGTTAGTGTAACTGTTACCTGTACTGTAAGCAGCACTCTTAGTGGTACTGTTAGTAGCACTGTTAGCAGAACGATTACCTGTACTGTAAGCAGCACTGTTAGCAGTGCTGTTAGCTCTCTGTTAGTGGAACTGTTACCTGTACTGTAGGCAGCACTGTTAGCAGTGCTGTTAGCTCTGTTAGTGGAACTGTTACCTGTACTGTAAGCAGTGCTGTTAGCTCTCTGATAGTGAAACTGTTATCTGTACTGTAAGCAGTACTGTAAGCAGCACTGTTAGCGGTGCTGTTAGCTCTCTGTTAGGGGAAATGTTACCTGTACTGTAAGCAGCACTGTTAGCGGTGCTGTTAGCTCTCTGTTAGGGGAAATGTTACCTGTACTGTAAGCAGCACTGTTAGCGGTGCTGTTAGCTCTCTGTTTGTGAAACTGTTACCTGTACTGTAAGCAGTACTGTAAGCTCTCTGTTAGGGGAAATGTTACCTGTACTGTAAGCAGCACTGTTTGCTGTTAGCTCTCTGTTTGTGACTGTTACCTGTACTGTCAGTACTGCTGGTATGTGAGCTGCTGGTTATGGGTGGTCTGATGTTTGAGCACCTGCAGAACTCTGAGGTGTTCTCTGGTTGCTCAAATGATCACGCCGTCTGGACGTTTTAGGGTCACTCTGCGCACCCCTGCCTGAGGAGGGGAGTGCATGTGGAAGGGCAGGGTGGGAAAAGGGTGTGGCAATGTGGTTTACCCTCATTTTTGACTTCTGATCTTTGAGGAAAGGAGAAGAGTGGATTTAGAAGGTACACTAGCCCTCCCCCTCAAGAATGTTACTGCAGAAGTAGAAAAAACCTTGGGGAATTTTTTCTTGAGCAAGGGAAAGGGAGGAATAGGCCACATGAGATGTAAAAAGAGGAAAGTTGAAAGAGTGAGGAAGAAGGAAAGAGGAAGAGAGAAAGAGGGAAGGAAGAAGAAGGAGAGAAGGAGTGTTAGGAGAAGAAACAGAATTTATGGGCAATTTTAAGCCTGCTAAACAGGACGCATTCCTTTGGTGATTCTGGACATCTGGAATGCGTGATCTCTGTTTTTTTTCTGCTGTGTGGGTTTTGGAAGTTGAGTCCTGTCAAAATAACGCTAATGTAAGGGTTCCTGGCTTCAGTCTGAGTGGGGAGGGGGGCAGACGGAGAGATCTCTGTCAGGACCATTCAGTTTTCCCTTCTGCAACGGAGATTATGTCAGTATCCTTTTATTAATTTCAGTTATTTATTTCTGTGTCCTTAGCAGACATCACAGTAAAGCACTTGTAATAATATGTGACAACACAACCAATAATTGCAGTATTAAATAATAAGTACAGGCAAATCTTGTGAGTACTTTAGATTAAGTTCCTCCACACCCATACCACACACTCACACAGCACCAGTGCATCATGGGAATTTCCCTCCTAAGCATTGTTAAAGTGATTTGGTCTTTCTCCACAGTAGCAATGTCTGGTTCACTCTGTCATTGGTCTTTCTGGTTATTTTGTACAGGGGTCATGATAATTCTAGATATCCTGCACATGAGTCATGTTTTGCTTTTTTTTTCTAACACCGTGACACATAAATATCCGAGCATGCCGGGGATGACAGAACCATGTAGGAGCTGTCATCAAGCAAATGCTAAGGAAGTTACATCACACCTTAACACCTTATTGATAGCAGTGATAAACAGTCTCACAATTACACATGGAAAAGTTGAATGGCCTTCTTGGGTATGTGTTAACTAAGACAGTTTTCCAAAGCCATGTGCTGTTGACATTTTGTCCATTAATACTATACTGATAATCTTGGTAACAACTTTTGGAGAACGGTCATAGTTGTGACACATAAGTACTTATAAGTAATGAAAAGCACATTCATAACCACAAAACTAAATAGACTGAAATAGGATGTAGGCCTACTCTGTCATCACCAATATCTAAACCATAATATTACCATAATATACCAAAACCAAAAGTCCTTGTGATGTTATTATGTAAATCATGAAACAGCCAGGTCTGTAATAGTCTTATGTCAGTCAGTATTTTTCTTTATGTAGTGATTTCAAAGGTTAGGGTCAGTACTTATTTTGGCTTCATGGAGGATCCATATCAGAAAGTTTTACTGTACTCTCTTAACGAAAAACAATGTTGTATTTGAGTGACTCAGACTAAAGTTCCTGTGTATGTTTGTGTGTGTGTGTGTGTGTGTGTGTGTTTGCGGGATGAGTTGTTGCCAAGGGTGAAATGTCAAACTAGTGGGTGGCTTGTGGTGAGACTGAAAGGATATAGCACCGTGGTTCTTCAGACTGCAACTTCATTTTCAGAAGGTACAGTGATCAAAATCTGCAGCCTGATTTGTTGGAAGAGATTGAGATCTGGTACACAGTTGCTGTGTGAACGCGAAAATGATTTCACCCCCAATCGTCATCTGGGGTGATACAGAAGGGAAGTTAGCAGAGATTAGCTGTCTGTCTTGCCTACCTCCCACTTTGGCTCTTTCTTGAAGCAACAGGCCTTTGTGACTCATTGCCTTTGGAAGTCATCACTCAAAACCATGTGATTTACTATCCATAAACTCACAACACAGTCTAAGGAAGACACATTGTGTGGGTCAGTTACCTTGCTCTCCTAATTGTATAGATATGATAATTTGTGAAAAAGGGAACATGACTTTCTCTCACTGACTGTGGAGGAAGAGGGGCGCATCTCCTCTTATTCCCATGGCAACCAGTCTTTGCTTTATTCCATACCGCAGTTGTGACACCAGTCACATCTTGTATATGCTGTCTACGGTGCACAATGTCAACATGCAATCTGTTCAGAAATCTGCAGTAGCTTCGCTGACCAGGAGAGGCCACTCGAGATACCCTGTTTTTCCTCTGAAAAGACTGAGCCAGTGTTGGCTTCTACCCATAGCCAGTGAAAGGGACTGGGATTTAAATAAAGAATGAGAAACTGCACCACAAACATGTGGTTTTAGCCACCTGAACGCTCAAGAACATCCCTTTTTTAAACAACTCTGTTGCTTGTGTACAGCAGATTTGACTGATCGTGTTAAATGGCTTAATTTGCCTGAAGTTGTTTTTTTTTGTCTGTTTGTGGTTTTTTTCATTATCCTTCAGAGAGTTTCTTCTGTGACTCACTCTGTGGTGTGGTGCATTCGCTGTAGAGCTGCAGAGATCCTATTTGCTGATATGATTTATGGAATAACCCAGACAGGGATAATGGTAGGATAGCAGGGAATGGCTTTTGGAGGCATGTGGAATGAGACAGGGCTGTATCATGTGACAGGAAGTGATGTCGCACTTTGCTGCTGGGATATGGAAGTGTAGGCTCCAGGGCTCACATCCTTGTGAATGAAACAGGCCTCAAGTTCAGAGCGCATGTCAAAATGACCACCCTGTACCCATGTGACCTCCTCCATAATTAAATGCTTCTGTTTCCCCCCCCCGTGTTTCCAGAACTCTATGAACCTGCCCCCTGACAAGGCCCGCCTCCTTCGCCAGTATGACAACGAGAAGAAATGGGACCTGATCTGTGACCAGGTACTCACTGTCTGCCACAAAAATCAGATCACAGACACATACAGATTATAGAAAGAAATAATTATGAATTTTTCTTCGCATGTTTCAATGTCTTTTTTTTTTTTTTTTTTTTTTAGGAAAGATTTCAGGTTAAGAACCCACCCCACACCTACATTCAGAAACTACGTGGATACCTGGACCCAGCTGTGACACGCAAGGTGAGGGTGTGGCCTAATCATGGTCTTGTGATCCATTATGACACTCAGTGCTTCAGTGAGGTGCATCATGTATTGTTGTTTGAGTTACACAAAGAAGAACAGGCCTAACCTGCTGCCTGTGTTAAAGAAGTATAGGCCTAACCTGCTGCCTGTGTTAAAGAAGTATAGGCCTTATCTGCAGCCTGTGTTAAAGAAGTATAGGCCTTATCTGTAGCCTGTGTTAAAGAAGTGTAGGCCTTATCTGTAGCCTGTGTTAAATAAGTGTAGGCCTTATCTGTAGCCTGTGTTAAAGAAGTAGAGGCCTGACCTGCAGCCTGTGTTAAAGAAATATAGTGTTTGTGTCATATTTTACTTTTCCTAGCTACAGTTTGGTGTGATTTGCACTGAGAAGGGGGGATAAAGATAATAACAACTAGTCACTGATTCTTATGTTGGTGCACCTAGCCACACTGACCAATAAGACATTCTGTAATGTTGTATTTGATTATTTCAATTGGCTGCTGTTACCCTTCCACAGTACTGTACTGAAGAACTGTGACTATTTCTTGGCTACTTTTGTGATTTTCTTTGCAATAATATACAATGGGTCATGTATTAACAATCATTTTTAGGCAAGCAAAAGCCCAACCAAACAAGGTGGGTATACAGTGAACACCAGCTGAACTACTCCGTAGCCCAAAATCCAAATCTTTACCTCTGTCGTTTCAGAAATTTCGCAGGCGGGTACAGGAGTCCACCAAAGTGCTGCGGGAGCTGGAGATTTCACTGCGAACCAATCACATTGGGTAATTTCCCTTGGCACTCTGATCATTTGGCTGATCGTCTGACTGATCCCTGGCTGATCTCTGAACAGTTTACAGACATTTTACGCACATTAGCATTGTATCATTTTGCACTCTTTAACTTAGTTCTGGACCAAAATTGGCTCTATAAAGCCTCCTTTCTTTCAAACATGATTATTTTCTAGGTATACTGTTTCTAAAAGTGTTTATTGTTTGTGTGAAATTAGAGAAATTGTAATGAGATATTTTTGCAAAATTCAGATCTGTGTCCCATCAAATGTAGAAGAACCTCCACACAGCATGTGGGGTTGGAGAACTCTGCTGTTTTGAGTTCGCTGTAAATATTTATTTTGAAAAGGCTTCTTTTTGTTGCGTGCACTTCTCTGCAAGCTTTTTATTTAAATGCGTTTATGACTATGCTGAAGCTCCCTTACAGTGAAGGTAGGTATAATTTAGGGTGTGTTCCAGGGCGGTGTTCCCTAAAGTACAGTGGTATCTGTTTTCTGACATTTTTTCTGGAATATATCTCTCTCCCTTGCTCTTTCTATCTTTTTTCTGTTTTCTCTCTCCCTCCCTGACTCTTCATCTCTCCTCTGTTTCGCCCCTCTCCTCCCTTTCCTCTCTCTCCCTCTCCCTCTGTCTTTCTCTCAGCCTGAGCTGAAGGTCTAGCAAGGGGTGGGACCACCACCCGAGAGAGAGGGAGTGAGAAGGAGAGAGAGAGGGAGAGAGGGAGGGCCCTGCCCAGGAAAGGGGGAAATGGAGTCTATTGTTTGTTTTTTGGTTGAGAGAGGAACGCCCCCTCCTGTGTCAGTCCACCCCATATCCCAAACCACCCCCCTCCCCAGTGCCCATGTGCTGCCCTGAGAGGGGGGAGGAAGCCGGGCAGTGTGTGTGTGTGTGTGTGTGTGTGAACGCACATATGTGTGTGCTCCTGGTGGAGCAGAAGGTCAGGCTGTGTTACAATAGAAATGGTGAAGTCCACAAGGTCACTGACTCACTTACTAAGTCACTGACTCATTTACTCACTAACTCACTCACTCACTCATTCACTCAGTCACTGAGTCACTCACACAAGCATGCATTTGTGCACGGATACATACTCACCCGCTCACACACACACACACACACACACGCACAGTGGAGTCCCAGCTGTAGATACCTTCTCTCATCCTTGCTCTCTCTCTCTTCCCACTCTGGTCAGGGCCTACACTGTCCCTCCTGAGGCTGGTCAGCCCGACCTGCTATTGTACTCCAGTACACTCTGGGAGCGTTGTTTCAGTCCTCTGCTATATCTGTGTGTGCGATGGCCGGGGTAGCCTGGGTGTGTCGGGGCAGAGTGTGTGTTTACCCAGGAGAAAGTCTGTCTCTCTCTCTCTCTTTCTTACACACACACATACACACACACACACCAATCTGGTTCTCACAGGCGAGGCTGTTTATTGTGCACGTCCGAACCCTGACCTCCATCCACCCCCGGGCACCCCCCAACCCCCCCACCCCCTCCCCCTGGACCCCACCACTGTCTGATGTGTTATTACTGAGATTGCCAGATGATCAGAAATAGCATCATATCAGACAGGAAAAGAGGGAACAGAGAGAGAGAGAGAGAGACAGAGACTGAGGGGGAGACAGAGAGAGAGAGAGACAGAGCAAGGGACAGGGAGAGGAACTGGGAGTGGTAGACAGGAAACCGAAGATCCAGGGCGATCCTGATGTTTTTTTCGCTCACCTCTCTCTCTGTCTCTTTTCCTTTTTGAGAGGGCGTTGGGGGGAATTCCCGTCTCCTTTAATCCAAATGCATTTTATATGTTCTCAATTCAATTGAAGTTTGCGTTTTACTATGATATATCTCAATTACATTTGCATACATAGATACATAGGAGTGTACATACAACTGATTTATTGTATATAACATCTCCCTCATTAAGAAAAGAGACCAAACTTAGTGAAGATATAAAAAAGCAGTTACTAAAAAAAGGACTGTTGGGTGGGATTTGATTTGTTGATTGACAGCTATGGTTGGTGTGGCCCCACCCACCTGTCCCATAGACACTTACATCTGTCTCTCTCTCTCTCTCTCTCTCTCTCTCTCTCTCAGGTGGGTTCGGGAGTTCCTTAATGATGAGAACCGTGGGCTGGATGTCCTGGTGGAGTACCTGTCCTTCGCCCAATGCGCCGTTATGTAAGTATGAGTGTCTCCGTGGAAACGCCCACACCCCGGGTAAACAGAAGCTTCTTTAAATGATTTTGTGATTCTGGAGAATCTGAAGTCCTCAGGTCAGCCCTGAAGAATGCAGTGATCACACACCACATTCTCCCACTGGTTAAATAGTCCCTTCCGGAAATTTGCCTTGGCAGAATTCCAGAAATGTACAAAAAACAGCCATCCCAAAATCATTTTGTGAACATGTTTTTGGAGACATATTTTGTGTTTCAGCTCAAATGTGACATATTGTCCACTACCATCACTATAGAGAGATTTGGTATTTTTGTGTAATAAATATTAGAAATTCTGGTATCATACATTTTCTGGGGTGGCTGGTTAAATCAGAATGTAGTTTCTGGATTTCAGGTCAGGAGAGAAGTGAAACCTGAGTAACAGCCAGTGTATTTGGTAAAGATCCTATGGCTTCAGTGAGAATCCTGCTAACTCCTCCAGAATTTGCGCTGGATGAAGCGAACTCGGCGGCTTGTTGTGCTTACTGGCCTTGCTGCGTTCTTGGGAAGTTTTGTTTTCTTGCCTTTTTGCTGTGTTGCGCTGTGGTGACATAAGGAGTGCTGTGTCAAAGCTGTGCTGAAATGTGTCGTACCGAAGCTGTGTCCTGCCCCTGCTGTGATTTACGTGTGGAATCCCCGCCCTCCTTTGCTGTGTTTGCTAACCCCCACCCCCCCCACCCTGTCCCCTCCCGCTCTTTTGTCCCCGCCCCTGTCCCCTCCCCCCCGTGTCTGCTTCTCTGTGTTCTGTGTGCGCACCTGTGCGGCGCTGTGCAGGTTGGATTTTGAGGGGCTTGAGAAGGGTGAGGATGGGTATCTGGAGAGGTCCAAGTCCTGGAGCAGGTCCATCGAGGATCTGCACCAGAGCGAGGGGCGGGCCTTCTGCAACACGCTCACCCGCTCCGCGCGCCAGACCGTGCTCCGGTATGTACCCCTGCTGCCATGGCAATAGCCCCACCCCGCCCCCCTGCCCTGCCCTGAGTGCTTCTGCTGCCAGTGCTGCACTAACTCTTCCACTCCCCCACCTGAATCAGAGCAGCCTCCGTCAATCCCACCGACCACATCTCGGAGACACCTGATTGTCCCCTCTGATTCTCAGAGGCACCTGATTGGCCCATCTGATTCACAGAGGCATCTGATTGGCCTGTCTGATCCTCAGAGGCACCTGATTGGCCCAGCTGACTCTTACTGGTACATTGACCCATTTGACTCAGGGAGCGGCCTGCGTCTCTTTCTTTAGGGAAAGCGGCTGATCTGGGTTCGGGTCCTGCGGTTTTGCGGGGGTGTGATTTATCTGAGGCGGCTGGAGTTCACGGCCTCTCTCTGTCGTTTCTGCTCCTCCCCCTCCTCCTGCTGCCTCCTCCAACCTTTTGATCCTGTAGCGTGAGGCTCGCTTCCTCTCCAGCTCCCCAGATTAGCCCCAGCTGCTGGCCCCCCCCTCCCCCTATCCTGACCCAACTCCCCCGGACCCCACTTCAGTCGTGGCCATGAAAATCTCTGCATTCACGACAGACAATCAGTGCATGAGTTTGGAAGTTATCACACCTCATAGTTTCCGGTGTAGTGTAGCGGTTAGCTAGCTGGGCTCATGAGGTTGCAGGTTCAACTTCCCAATGGGGCACTTCCATTGCACCCTTAAGCAAGGTACCTCGTGTGCATCGCTGTATAAATGATAGTATGTAGAACTGTAAACTGTGAAAGCGATTGTAGCTAAGAGTGGCTGCTTTTCCCCCGTATTGATAAAGAGGATGCTAAGTACCTTAGCATGTTCATGTTCAGATCCCTGGTTTGACATTTCTGTTGTACCCTTGTTTACCAAAGGAATGTAACCTGAATTGCATTGGGAAAATACATAGTTTTGAAAAATATGGTTTAGGTAAAGTTTGTACAGTATTAACCTGCTTTATCCAGGCCTACTTTAAACGCTGATCAACGAAGTCTGCTAAGCAAATGATTGGGGTCACATAAAAGCAGCACCTGCAGAAAGAGGAAGCGTGTCTGTAGGTGTACGAGATGCTCCGAAACCAAAAAGAGCTCATTGTGCACATCTATCTCCAAAGACGTCCGTGACTGACATGCACACCACAGTCTGGTGGCTGGGGGCAGGAAATGGTTTTTTTCTTCCTCTCTTCCTCTCTCTCTCTCACACACACACACAAGTGCGTCTCCCAGCACAGACCAGTAACCGCTCGGCCGCGCTCCACCAACGGGGGGCGCCGATGACGCGCTCCGGGCTCTGCGGTCAGACATGCGCCACCGTGCGTGCCAGAAACAGCCCTCGCAGATGCAACCGCGCTTCCTGCTTCTGCTCTCAAAACGCACAGCGCGAGAGATAGAGAGACAGAGAGGGCAGCCAAGCCTTGAGCACACTAAGAACGTAACAGGGTTCATTCCACCCATGAGAAAGATCCGCTAGTCTCCATCTATTGTCGCACGGCTGTACCATAAACAGAGGAAACAAACTCCCAACAGTGTAGCCTTTGAAGGCTGTCCTCTGTCTTTAGTGGACACACCCGTGTACAAATCCATCATTTTGTACATTTAACCCCCCGACTATCTGTCAATCCATTCTGTACTTCTCCATTCTCTTCTTCTGATTGGTCCCTGATAGTGTGGAATCAAACCATGTGTGTGTGAGATGCTGAGGTTTTTTTTCTCCTGGGATAGAGACAGGCTGTTGTTGATTTTGTCTTCTCCCGCAGCTACAACACAATGACCAACAGTAAGACCATAAAGAACTCTCGGCTGGTCAGCCAGAAGGACGACGTGCACGTGTGCATTATGTGTCTGAGGGCCGTCATGAACTACCAGGTAAACACGCCCGACGGCATTACCGTAACACCAGTCTGGGTGTGAAACCCCAGCTCTGGGCCATTAAAGTCTTCACATGGCACCCCCTGGTGGATGCTGGAGTAACTGCCATTCCAAAATGTTTATGATACATATGATCTTTGATAATGTCAGTTGTTTGCAGAATTATAATCAACAATGGCAGCAAAAAGTTAAGTATTGTAATTGTGCTCATTTTACTATTGTCTGACAAAAATGAAATGATAAAGTATTAGGTAGTGAATTAAGTGGTTTTTATGTAGATTAATAACAAGACTTCATATTTGAGTCTTTTATTTTATATGGTCCTGGTCTTCTCACATCTTTTTTTCTTTTCCTGTCTAGTATGGATTCAACCTGGTGATGTCCCACCCTCATGCAGTGAACGAAATTGCACTTAGCCTGAACAACAAGAACTCCAGGTGAGAACTGAGACCCGGATTTACAATAGTGTCCAAAGACAGAGGTACCATTAACCTAGAATGGGCACAGCAATCAGGATTTTTGTCCCTGACTCATTTGTTCATACTGAAGGAGGTTTTCTCATTAGAACAACATAGAACATGAGAGCTCCGCCCATTTTTCTTCATTAGAACAACATAGAACATGAGAGCTCCGCCCATTTTTCTTCATTAGAACAACATAGAACATTATGGCTCCTCCCATTTTTTGGTTCATGAAGCCTCACTCTCCCAACACTCTCTAACTAAAAGCTAAGACATTAGCGGTATAGAACCATCACTTTCCCAGCACTAAAAGCTAAGACATTAGCGGTGTAGAACCATCACTTTCCCAGCACTAAAAGCTAAGACATTACAGGTGTAAGGGTTGACCACAAAGGCAGGACCTCAGCCTACCAGTCTCCAGAAATAAGCTCAAAGAAACTGTCGGATTTTCTGAGGTGAATGATTTTGTCCAGGATTTGTAGAGGAGGGCTAATAGCCACTAATCTGTGGGAACTGATCAGGGTATCAGAGACCAGATTAGCAGAGCTCAGCCAACCAGAACCTCCCTCCCTCTGTCCCAGGCTAACCACATGTAGGACCCCATGTAACCGGAGACGATGGGTGTAAATTGCCTGTAATTACTGTTGTGTTTGAAACTGATATGTTTTTGGGTTGAGTGGTGTGTTCCTCACAGCTGCCACTTTCGGTTCGTTTAGGACGAAGGCTCTGGTGCTGGAGCTGCTGGCCGCTGTTTGCCTGGTCAGGGGGGGACACGAGATCATTCTGTCTGCGTTGACAACTTCAAAGAGGTAAAGGGGTTTTAATGATACCCACCAAACCAAATACCCATTCCTGCCACCTAACACAACTGGTCCAAGTCCTGCCTGAAAGGTGTAGCACTCTTTTAATATGGGAGTTACTAGTTCAAGTCTTGGCTGTGCCCCATCCCATCATTAAGCAATCATTAAGCGATGATGTCAGTGGCAGCTGATTGGCTGGTAACATGGAAGTTGTAGAGAGGTGTCAGCAGGTTAATAATGAGGGTCACTCATCAGGAACCAATTCCATTGAACTTAATTTGTTGAATAGTTGTATTACTTTTGCTTATCTATGAAATGATATTAATCATACACAGACTTTTACTTCATAAGGTTTTAGTTACACATTAGATTAGTTACACATAGATTTATCAGAACCAGGTTCAAGAAACTGTGACCATATATAGAGCCATGTTTGGCAGAGTGACTGTAGGAAGGACCAGGTTCTGACCAGCGGATATAAAGAACCAGGTTCTGAACAGTGACCATATAAAGAGCCATGTGACTGTATAAAGAACCAGGTTCTGAACAGTGACCATATAAAGAGCCATGTGACTGTCTAAAGACCCAGGTTCTGAACAGTGACCATATAAAGGACCATGTGACTGTATAAAGAACCAGGTTCTGCACAGTGACCATATAAAGGGTTAAGTTCTGAACAGTGACCATAAAAAGGACCAGGTTCTGAACAGTGACCATATAAAGGACCAGGTTCTGAACATTGACCATATAAAAGAGGAAGTTCCTGTGGGTCTCTGAATGTGTAGAACAGTATTACTTAAAGAACTAAATTGTTATTACAGTATTTAATTATTCTTTTTTTCTGGCCGTTTATTTTCCACAATCTGCTTCCTTTTATCTTCTCTTTAAAAGCTTCATGCTGAAGGAGAAAATTATTCATACAAGTTTTTCCTTTCTCTAAATGAAAGTCTACTTTTAATTACTATGATATCTGATAAACCAATTACTCCAGCAGTGCATTTTGTTCATTCGTCAGATATAATTTTGAACATAAAGTAATAGTCCGATCTGTTATAAATTATGTTTTCTTAAGTAATATGTCTTTAGTCAATGGATGAAGAGTTGTCCGAGCACTGATCCTAATTCTGAACATGATCTCATGGAAGTTTTTAACACTTTTTCAGACGTGTGTGTGGTGAAGGTTTCAGTAAGTAGTGTAGAATGCATAATTAGGGTATAAGTGTAGGGTAGCAAGGGTTCCTCCCACTATTGTAATTCCTTTAGCTCTGATTTAAATTGATAAATTGGCCGTAAGAATCTGAACCCTCCTCAGAATTGTAAGGCTTATTGTCAGATCAGCTTAAGTGAAATAAGAGCTGGGGGGTTTAACAGAAGAAGAATGTGTGTATGTGTTTAAGTGTGTGTGTGTCTGTGTGTGTGTGTGAGTTTAAGGATGTGTGTATGTATATATATGTGTGTTTTAGTGTTTAAATATACATGCATATGCGTGTGTGTTGACATGTACGTGCTTTCTGTGTGTGTGTTTGTGTGTGTGTGTGTACTTATGGATGTGTGTATATAGTTTTATGTTTATGTTTGTATGTGTATGTTTAAGCATTTGTGCATGCTCGTATGTGTGTGTGTGTAGTACATGCTGTGTGCATACGTATGTGTTGAAGGTAGGTGCTACCTCACTAAGCCAGTAGAAATGTCACCTTGAGCTGTGGGTGAAGGTTAAGACCCCTTAACCTGTCTCAGAAGGAGAAAGTGGATCACGGATAACAGTTGGTTTCAGTATGGCCCGCACAGTCTCCTAAACACAGGAAGTGGGTGATTACTCCACAGTCTGAGCTCCTAAAAGCCAGGACAGCCAATCATTGAGCAGGTCAAAACAACCGGGCATTCATTTGTGATGAAGCAGCAATGAGGATATCTATAGCTGGGATTTCGCTTGTGTGTGTGTGTGTGTGTGTGTGTGTGTGTGTGTGTGTGTGTGTGTGTGTGTGTGTGTGTGTGTGTGTACATGGAGACACTGTAGTCCATCAGCAAAAGTGACAGATGTCCCTTGACCCATTTGCTTAGGTGTGTTTCACAGTACCTTCATGGACATACACCCAAACCTACATGAGTTTATGCAGCCGGCCCAGGATACACACCAATCAGAGAGACTGAATTTATTCCCCCCTGCGCAAATACATTTGACTAGCTCCAGACTGCAGTGGTGTTGTTTTTATGTGTGAGAGAACGTGGTCTGTTTAGTTTCCCTCGCTCTCTCTGTCTCGGCTCCCATGAAGCCCTGTAATTAGGGCTGATTTTCGTCGCAGTTGGAGGGCATTGAGTCGCCCACAGAGGATTAGTTTTGGGGGGGCCTTCCTAGCTCTCCCTTTCGCTCCAGGGTCACTGAATTACACAGCTGGCAACAGTCCAAAGACAATTATGTCATCAACTTGACCAGCGTATACAAATATCAGTAAACCTTTTCAGCGAATGTAGACGACATGAATATTTTATTATTTTGCATGGTGCATATTTTTTTCCTGCATATAATTTCCTGGTAGACATCAAAAGATTTGAATAGGCAGTGTTATTGTACCTTAAACAAGAACAATTCTTGAAAGACTTTGTTGATCGGAGGAACTTAGTTCTTAACTTGGTTTATGTTATTCCCTGCCTGTTGCCGTGGTGATGGTCGTGACCTACATGGTCTTGACTTTATTCTCTCAGGTGTGCAAGGAGAAGCATCGCTTTGAGAAGCTGATGGAGTACTTCCGCTCCGAGGACGGGAATATTGACTTCATGGTGAGAAACCTGGGAATTTTGGAATTTACAGTTGTAGGGCCTGGAGTTCTACCTTATGTGTTAGCCATAGACATACAGATTTTAATAGCTATAATATGACGTTCTCAAATGTGTGTGGGTGTGTTCCAGGTTGCATGCATGCAGTTCATCAACATTGTCGTCCATTCGGTGGAGGACATGAACTTCCGTGTCCATCTGCAGTATGAGTTCACCAAGCTGGGCCTGGATGACTTCCTGGAGGTAAAACCACCATTCAATGAGCTCAGTGCACTGTTAGTGTGGAATTAGTCAACAGAACTTTATCAGTGATCTCAGTGCACTGTTAGTGTGGAATCAGCCAACAGAACTTTATCAGTGATCTCAGTGCGCTGTTAGTGTGGAATCAGCCAACAGAACTTATCCTGATGTAGTTTTGCATCAACATTTACCACAAGACATGAACGATAAAGGCACCTTAAACCTTTGTAACTCGTTGAACTACTTTTTTTTCATTTCACATGCAGTTGGAAAAACAAAAGAATAAATAACATAGCTTATTTTAATGTTACTTTCATTTAAACAATTATGAATGCCAATCGGACAGTTGACTATATGATCATAGGTATTGACTTATGCTGAAGCAGCCAGAAATAAAATGGGTGAAAACTCACTGGTGCCACCCTAGGGCCAGGAGGACTAAAAACTGCTCAGTTAGGGGAATGAACCAGTGAAGAAAGAGTTTTATGAATGCTGAAATATTTGAGACTGATGTACTGTTGACTTAACTCATACAAGACTTGACAATCAGAAGACTGAAATCTCCGTAGCAGAGCACTGTAATTGGCTCAGATCAGTAAGTCCCCTTCTGTCTGTTCACCTTCCCGCATAGAAATCCAGGCACACAGAGAGTGACAAGCTTCAGGTGCAGATCCAAGCATACCTGGACAACGTGTTTGACGTGGGGGGGCTGCTGGAGGATGCTGAGACCAAGAACGTGGCTCTGGAGAAGGTGGAAGAGCTGGAGGAGCATCTGTCGCATGTAAGACCTCCAACCACAAGGTGGCACTGTGTGCTCATTCAATCAACCATCCAACCAATCCCTTTCCACCTCCTCACTTCTATTCTATGTGTGTATCTCTCTCAATCTGTCAGAGTGGTTCCTAATGGGGCGATGGTTAATTTTAGGTAATCATTTGTAGATCTGTTATCGTATCAGAGGTAATCAAATTCTGATCTTGCCTATCTGGCAGAATGAGGGCACATATCATGACTCAGGCATTTCAAAGGGCTGACCTGCTTCCTGCCAGCTCGGAAAGACATGTGATGTCCGAGTACTGTTCCGAGCGTGGGTCTCTGTTTGGGCATAGCGTCACTGGGCGCGATACACAATCGGACAGATTCTCCTCAGAATCTCTCCCTCTCTCTCCGCTCTCTGGGGCCGTGTTCCTGTAAAGCGAAATGTCAGTCCTGAGGACACCCCCCCTTCGCCGTCCGCTCTCTCAAGCTGCAGGAATGACCGTGGGTGGGAGGGAGAGAGAAGGATTCCTGAAAATTCTCGGACTCTCGTGAGGTCTGGCTCCCCGAGCCCTGGGGAGAAGGTGGACTTTCACTTCTGCTGTCTCTGCTGTGTCATTCCTGCTGGGCATATCTCATTTCTTATTGATGCAGTATGAGAGAGTGAGAGCGAAAGAGAGAGGGAGAGAGAGGGAGAGATACAGAGGGAGAAGCTGGTATCAGAGCACTGAGCCAGGATCAATTGTTTTTTTTTAATTTGCCTCCTCCCTTTCTCCCCCCTCCCTCCTTCCCTCCATCTCTCCCTTCTCACTCGCTTCTCTCTATCCGCTACGTTAATGCCTTCTTCATCCTTCTCTCCCGGCCCTTATTCCTCCTCCTCCTCTTCATCGTCGTCTTCTCCTCCTCCTCCTCGTCTCCCTCGTTCTCTGACAGGTGACGGAGAAGTTGCTGGATGTGGAGAATGAGACTATAATGAAGGTGGCGGAGCTGGAGAAGCAGCTTCTTCATAAAGACAAGGAACTGGCCGTTATAAAGGTGGGTGGCGAGAGAACAACAGGCCCGACTTAAGCCATAATGTTTACAATATGTATTACATCATACACTACCTATGGTTACTTAACATGACATTGTTTGTAGTTGTGACTTCTGTTGTTTCCATTAATTTGCCTTGTCAGTATGTTTTTGATTGTGTGTAAATGTCAGTTCCAGCTTAAAAAAGGCATGCTAATCTAAATGGGGCTTCCTGACAAAATAAAGGAGAAATAAACAATAAAAAACTTACAATTAATTTTTTATACTCAAATGTCTTAATTCTGGGGCTAAAAGTGAAAACATTTGATATAATCTGCTTGAAGACAATGAATTTCGTAAACTATGAAGGTCGACCCAGTGGTTGAGGTGTTACGTAATGGTCAGAAGTAGTACCAGGTGCTCGAATCAAAGATGTTTCTGGGAGGGCACGCCTGAAAAAACATTTCCGCCCTGTGCCTCCCTATTGCGCGACGGTGTCGTTTGACTGCGCTCTACGTCTCCCTCTTGTGGTGGGAAACAGGAGACGTACGAGTCAACCAGCACGCAGGTCCAGACCCTGCGGCGAATGATCAAGGAGAAGGACGCGGCCTACCAGCGGCAGTTCAACATTGAGAAGCGGCTGCAGGAGCTGGAGCAGCAGGGCACCATAAGGGTCCGGAAGCAGCCTGACGGGGACATCGCCATCGAGGCCCTGGGTGGAGGCGGGGGTGGGAGTGGGGGCGGGTCGGGCGGAGGGGGCGTATGCATAGGGGGTGCAGGGGGAGCCCTCGGTAGCGTGGGACAGCTTGGGGAAGGGCTCGGCATCCCCGCCCCAGCGGCCTCCGAACCTCCGCCTCCACCCCCACCCCCACCTCCTCCACCACCCCTGCCTACAGCATCAGGTACAGCTTTGACCAATCCAAATGGGTGGAGCTGTCATACACTGTCAGGGATACCAGACTCGAGCCAATCATGTTTTATATTTTTGTTTGAGAAAACAAATATATTTTGATTGGTTCATACAATCCAATTCTTTATAGCTCTTCCCATTGCAGGGTTCATGAACCTCTCATTGTTTCAGGATGCTAGTCAGATCTCCGCAGTACTGTGACCAACAGAATAGTGTGTCATAACCTTGCTAGTTTTTGTCGCTGTCAAAGAGTGCTTTATAGCAGGGAACCAGGTGGACAGTATTCACTTTGTTAGCCTAGACAGGAAGGGGGAAAGAGCTGAGAGTTTCCTCTGTGTGCTTCACCACGCAGAAATGTCTCAGGAAGCAGCTGGGCCTGCAGTTTAAGGCTTGAACAATACGACAGCTTTTATTTTAGAAAGCTGGTATTGCAGAGGACTCCTCTTGAAATATCTGTTTGTGATTTTCAGAAGTTCAAATCAGAGTACGAGAGTTAGAGAATTAGAAACACTGTAAATTAGAAAGTTTATAACTGTATACCCTTGTTGCAGTTACTATCTTACTACATAAAGAGTGAACCTGTAGGATGATGTTTTTACATGGAATATGGGTCTAGTACAAAGATGTGTGCCATTTTAGATCAAATCTGATTGGTTGATTTGATTGTCTGATACAGGGGAGTGCATACCAATCCCGCCCCCTCCTCCACTGGCTCCACCATTGCCAGGGGCCTCACCGTCCGTCATCCTGAGCGTCGGTCTGTCAGGTGGGAGTGTGAAACGAGATTGATCTTTATCTTTGTGATAATATGTGACATGTTGATGCATTGGAGGAAGCTGAGGTAGATAACCCTGACAGAAGCTGTCATTAATCCAGAGTGAAGCTCATTAATCTTTCCCTTATCTAATCTCGTTTGATCACTCCAACCCTGGGACTGTGCCTGCAGCCATCAGAATCAAGAAACCCATCAAGACCAAGTTCCGCTTGCCGGTGTTCAACTGGACCGCGCTCAAACCCAACCAGATCAATGGCACAGTGTTCAACGAGATCGACGACGAGAGAGTTCTAGAGGTGAGGGGGAGAGGCATTCTCCCATAATTCCCTTCAGCTTCCTGCTTACTTTTTCTTTGGCATCCCGCCCTCCAACCATCTTTCTTTCAGACAGGACATAAGCTCTATGTAAATATGAATGAGAATTCATGAAGTACGGTGTGCTGGCAAACTCAAAGCATGTTAGCATGTGTGTGTGTATATGCATGTATGCAAGTATAAACTTGTGTGTGTATATGTAGGTGTGTGTGTGACTAATTATAAGTAGAATTAGAACTCAATCCCAGACAAAACTGCAGATCATAAGGAATATTGCATTTTAAATTACTGTATTGAACCCTGGCTAAGAGTTTCATCTTCCAGAAGTTGGTAGATATGTCTACACATGCTCACTTAGACACTGCAAGCAAGCTTGGCCATGGCTCAATGGATGTATAGGTCTAGCAAACTTGATTGCTAGATTGCTAAATGGACAGTTCTAGCTATATGATCCATAAATGTAAAAGATGAATCAGACTTGATATGAATGCACAAATTTTCACCACATGGCAAAAACGCATCCTGCTGCCTCTCATGCAGAAGGTAATTAGGAATTAAGTTCCTAAGCGCCTTCAGCCCCCACGTCAACCTCCACCAACATCCCCACATGTGCCTGGTATACACATAAATGCGGAGCTCTAACTTGCTTTGTTGTGTGTTCCTCACAGGAGTTGGATCTGGATAAATTTGAGGAGCTGTTTAAGACGCGGGCGCAGGGCCCCATGATAGATCTCTCCTGCTCCAAGAGCAAAGTGTCGCAAAAGACAGCCAACAAGGTGACCCTGCTGGATGCCAACCGCTCCAAGAACCTGGCCATCACGCTCCGCAAGGCCGGCAAGAGCACTGAGGAGATCTGCAAGGCCATCCAGACGTACGTCCTGAGATTTGCTTCCTCCTGGATACTTTCTTTCTGGGAAGTTCCTCCTGGGCACTTCCTCCTACCCACTTCCTCTTGGCCCCTTCTTTCTTGCTACTTCCGCCTGGCCACTTCCTCCTGGACACTTCCTCTTGGCTACTACCTCCAGGCCACTTCCTCTTAGCTACCTCCTCCTCACTACTTCCTTCTGGCCCCTTCCTCCTGGCCACATATTCCTGGTCACTTCCTGTGAACCATTTCCTCTTGGCCACTGGCTAACATGTCCTACTCACTTCTTCCCGGCTATGTACTGTGTTTTGCTGTCCCTCCTGGCTCGAGCTGGAGGCCTTGTTGTGGGCCACAGTGGGGGCGGAAGTTTTGGGTGGGGTTTAACGCCTGCCTGTGTTTTGGCTCCTCCCCTGGCAGGTTCGACCTGAAGGCGATACCAGTGGACTTCGTGGAGTGCCTGATGCGCTTCCTGCCGACGGACGCGGAGGTGAAGCTGCTGCGTGGTTATGAGCGGGAGCGGCGACCGCTGGACCAGCTGGCGGAGGAGGACCGCTTCATGCTGCACTTCAGCAAGATCGAGCGGCTCACCCAGCGCATGAACATCATCACCTTCGTGGGCAACTTCACCGACAACACCAACATGCTCACACCTGTGAGTCACCCGGCCTCCACCCCTCTCTGTCTCTTTCCTCCTAGTATGGTCTTCCCCCCTTACGTTCAGTCCACCTCCCCAGTTCAAACTTAATAGGAAGCAGTCTAACCCCCTCCCATTTGCATGGTGGTTAGCCTTTGCTATTTTTCACACCACAGTTGTGATTCCAATCAAATACCTCCTATGCCATTGGAGAAACCTGAAGTCAACATATCCTCATTCAGAAACCTATAGGTGCCCAGCTAGTTAAGGGAGGCTGCTTGATAGCCATGAGACTGATTACTTCAAATGGCTCACATACCATTATTTGCATGTAAGCCTGAGCCAAATGTGGATCCCCAGCTCCCCACGTCTCAAACTCCCAGCCACAAAATACACCCCCAGCCTGTGGTTTTACTACCCTTAATTGAGAATTATGCTGTCATGACAACTGTTAAAAACCGATTGATCATTAAACTCTATATTTCTCTCTCTCGCCGGGATTCAATCAAAGAAGTGCGTTTAATTGAATCACACCCTCTCTCTCTGTTCAGTCTATCTTTGGTTTTCAGTGTCAGAAAAATTAACTGTCAATGCTTATAGAAAAATGGAAAAATACCCAATTCAAAACAGTCAGTCAGCTACATATTGCAATAACATGCAATATGCATGTTTGTCAATGACAAATATGTAAAGAGATTGTTAATAACTAATAAGTCATGTGCTCATTCTTAAATTCCCCCTCCTCTTTCCCCCAGCAACTGAATGCCATCATTGCAGCGTCAGCCTCCGTGAAGTCCTCCCCCAAATTAAAGAGAATGCTGGAGGTGAGTTCACCCCTCCCCTTCATCCCAGACCCTCCCCTAAAATGTTCTCCATACATTTTTTTTATTTCATTTATCTGTATTGTTTCTTGAATCACTTGAACTGAACCCTGTGTAAATTCTATTTCCTTTCTTTCTTTCTGGATAGATTATCTTAGCCCTGGGAAACTACATGAACAGCAGCAAAAGAGGATCAGTTATGGTTTCAAACTACAGAGCCTGGATCTGGTAAGGCCTGAATTACAGGAACGAGCCCACATCAAAACAATGGTGGTGTGGGTCCCTTTCACTAAGTACTTCAATGAAAGCATCAACAGCAGTGAGATTCAGTAACTACACCTGCACACATAGACCTGCAGAGCCATTCAGCTGTGCTAACACTTTGGCCCACATTATAGCTTACAGCACAGTGACACCTCAAATTTAAGCAAACATTACATTAAATTACATAAACATTACCCTCAGTTCAGTCTAATGAATACTGTTTTAAAATCAGCATAAGTTATTGACTTTACTTAAACAATTTTTCATAATCTTGGTCAATATTCAGAAACAAAGTGCACATGTTTTGGAAGTGATTTTCTTTTCATTACTGTGGGTCCATTTGATCATTTTCACTGGTTAAAATGATAGAAGTGATCTAACTGATAGCACGGTTTAAAAACTGCCCTAATCTGAGAGGTGGGGTTCCTCTGCCCGTAGCTGCTGGACACAAAGTCCACGGACAGGAAGATGACCCTGCTGCACTACATCGCCCTCATCATCAAAGAGAAGTACCCCGACCTGGCCAACTTCTACAACGAGCTGCACTTTGTGGACAAGGCTGCCGCAGGTTAGGGGAGGGGCCAGAATGAGGCTGGGCTTGGGGCGGGGCAGGGGGCGGAGCTGGGGGCACTGATTAACAGTGTAATCCTCAGAAGCAGAGGAATGATTGGTTGAGGCTGGGGGGGGGGTATTAAAAAGACAACTAGGGGCCTTGAGTGCGGTATGTGTTCATATGTAATCGAAAGAAGTTTGATACGGTGCCAATCAAATGGCTGCCTAGTGTGTGTAGGGAGGAGTCTGAATTACCCAACACACCCACACACCATTACTATCAGAGGCGATGTGTTTGTGTTTGTTCATGGATGCATGCGTGTGATCTTTGGCAGTGTCCCTGGAAAACGTGCTGCTGGACGTGCGGGAGCTGGGGAAGGGGATGGACCTGATCCGCAGGGAGTGCAGTCTGCATGACCACGCCGTGCTCAAGGGCTTCCTGCAGTCCAGCGACCCGCAGCTCGACAAGCTTTCTAAAGACGCCAAGACCGCTGAGGTACTGGCCCGGCAAATCACAGCGCACTGCTCCGCCAGCCCCAGCCAATCATAATTGCTGTTTCACTAGGCCCAGCTAATCTGAATCATTCTTTCACAAGCTCCACCCAATCAAACTCACTCTACCAGCCAATCAGAATCACTCTGTCACCCACCCCAGCCAATCACAGCACACTGCCCATCAGCTCTGCCCACTCACTGCATGTTCCATCAGACACCAGACAATTGCAGCTGAAGCCATTTCAGCCATCCTCACCCAATTACAGCCCGCTGTCTCTCAAAAACTCATCCAATCACAGTACACTCTAGACCACACTTCAGCCAATCAGTACACCCTCTCCAACATTCCAAACAGATTACAGCTAATTCTCCTGCGGCACCCCAAAATGATCATCATCTCTTTTCTTGTGACGTTCTCAGGAGGCTTACAACAACGTGGTTCACTACTTCGGCGAGAGTCCCAAGACCACGCCCCCCTCCGTGTTCTTCCCCGTGTTTGTGCGCTTCATCAAGGCTTACAAGGTGAGTGGTCACACTTCTGTCACGAAGTTTCACACCTCAGCACTCAAGCTCCGCCACCTTTCGCCCACCCCACTCCCGGTCCCTAGTCCCTACGCAATGCTTTGGTCTTTGTATTCTTCAGTACCGCATCAGAAATGTAGCACAGAGTCTTTTCAATGTGGGCGCAAGGCTCTCGGTCTTGCCAGGCGGATGCGCTGTAGATCCGGGCTGACCCAATAACAGGAAAGCGCAGCTGGGCCTGCCTTTCTAAGCCCCGCCCCATCCTGGAGCTCTCTTCCTTAGATTGTTCTGTGAGTTTGTGTCGGTCATCTGTGAGGAGGTCCGCAGCTGCAGCGGGGGAGGGGGGGTTGGTTTTGGGTCCTGTGTGTACTGTGGTGGTCCCACCCATGACCTCTCTGAGTGTGTTTGTGTGTGTGGGGGGGGATAAGAGAGAATAAAAAGGGAAACATTTGGAAGAGTTAAGAAGGTTTCCCCTCATTCTGTGTTAGCATTTCGCATACATGGTTTTATAATTTGGCTCTGGGTTTTCCATCATTTGATTTTGTAATTGTTCAATATATATATTTTGTTTGTTTTTGTTTGAAGACTTTCCAGTTGTCCAAATGTTAATTTGACTTGATTAATTACTCAGGTGCATTTAGCTGGAGGAATTTTTTGTTTTAGTCTGAATTTATGCTTTGTTTTTGGCGCTGAGTGTGTTTTTGCATTGTTTTCGTGTCAAAATAATGAATGCAGTTGGATCTTTTCCTCATACCTCAATCTGTCATATTTGTACAATTTGTACATTCTGAATCAAATCATTTTTTCATTGTTGTCCTTCTGTGGTTTCTGCGGTTTCTTTTTCAATTTGATGTAGAGGCCAAATTGTTGTTTATATCCTGTACAGCAAGATTTACTCCACCATTGTTGTGAGGATATGTGTTGACCAGAAAGGAATGCAAGAATGATTTATTATGATTTAACAATTGTTTTCTGGTATTCCTCTGTGGTGTTCTGGGCCCATCTGTAAGGTTGCTTGGCATGTTCATCTTATTGAGCTGTGTGTATATGTTGTTGGTTTCTGTTTTTTTCAAATACAGAGTTGTTTTATTGTGAATTGAGAGAAGTAGTTTACAGAGAAATTGAGCTGTTTCTGTTCTGAGACTCACAGACACCTGTGTGAGTCAGGCCACAATGCTGTGACTCTGTGACTCACTCACACAGTGCTGGTACTCTATGATTGACTCACTCAGAGCTGTGACTCTGTGATTGACTCATTTAGTGCTGTGACTCTATGATTGACTCACTCAGTGCTGTGACTGTGTGACTCACTCACACAGTGCTGTGACTCTTGTCTGTGTCCTCTCCACAGGAAGCAGTGGAGGATAACGAGCAGAAGAAGAAACAGGAGCAGGCCATGAGGGAGAAGCTCCTTGCCCAGGAGGCCAAGCAGCAGGACCCCAAGGTGAACAGCTGCCCCCCCCCTAGACCCTGCCTTAGAGCACCCTGTCCCACCCCATCTTGCTTTGCTCCTTCAGTTTGAGTAAATCCATCATGCCCAATCAAACCTCTGAATGTCCTCTCCTCACTAGACCTCTTGGTGACTCACATAAGATGCACTTTCAGGAAGCAGGCATGAATCCCGTGCTAGGGGGGTTTGAGTCCGAGCTGTGCCATCACTGGCTATGGCTGAAGGTCCAACAATTGTCTCAGGCTAGAGGAGGAATGACAGGGGTTAATCCAATTGAGCTGGTCTGTAGTCTCAGCACTCTCTAGCAGCCACTACTGGTCAGCCAAGTGCCTGCAGGTGCGCAAACTGAGTATGTGCTGACTTCTTCATCCTCTAATAATATAGCCAGTATGTAAGTGCTGATGTGTTTGCAGTGTGGAAAGAAACGAGGGCCCATGAGAATGTGAATTTGAGGAGTCACCAGTTAAGTGCTTCCTCTTCCTGAGTTAGTGGGAGATGGTTGCAGTTTGGGATGGGGAAAAAGGGGGAAGAATAAAACTGTCCCCTCCCCCGTCGCTCCCCTCTCCAGGTGCAGGCGCAGAAGAAGCGGCATCAGCAGCAGGAGCTGATCGCAGAGCTACGCAGACGGCAGGCTAAGGACCACCGGCCCGTGTACGAGGGCAAGGACGGCACCATTGAGGACATCATCACAGGTGGGGGGGTTGGGACACGGGGGCATGCTGGGGCAGACCAGCTCGGGTCAAAGGTCACTGTGGTTATAGAAGAGTCCACCCAGTTGCAATGCACAGTGTGCTATGTTGTCCATACACCACTGCACACCAGAAACAACGAGTTTCAGGTTAGAGTGTCTCCACAGTCAGGACCCACTGTCTAATAATGTCTGTCATGATACAGGGGGACCTGTATGCACCAGGCACTGTGTCTTATTAAGATATCATGACATAAGCACAGTGAAGGCACACTGATCTGTGTGTCTTAGATCCTGTGTCATGATAAAAACACTGGCTGATAAATCTGTGGTGAAATGTGTGCAAATCAGGCATTGTATATGCAAGTCTGTCATGATACATGCATTGTTCAGGTACTGTTTTGTTTACAGCTTTCATGATATATGCAGTGACTGTTAAGTTTTTCATGTAAAGGGACTGACTGATAAATACATATAATGGTATGTGTATATTCCAGGTTGACCATGTTATGATATCTGCAATCTCCTAGCACTGTGTGTTGGGAGTATGTCATGACGTGCATTAAAGTTAAAGCACTATGTTTGATGACAGTCATGACATGTCTACTGTCTCGGTACTGTATGTCTGTCAGGTTTTTTGGTTAGTCCATGTTCCATATTTGATACACTGAGCCTGTAATTACACATGCAGTATGGGGACCTTGAAAAGGTCTGGAAAACTGTCATGACCTCTGTTCAGTCCACATACCCTCATAAGTTTGTCATGATATTCGTTTCATGTATGTGCCTTTCTAACAGTCTGTTCTATCGGTCCAGGTACTGTGTCTGATATATTGTCTTGTCAGGATATACCCAATGTCAGGACGTAAAGTTTACCTTGGAGGTGAAGGGGACAATTCCTGACTGTGTCTCCTCTTAGCATGTCACAAGGGAGGAGTTCATTAATCATGTGTGACCCCTAATATTATTTTTAATGCTGCTATACCCCGTCTTAATCAGTGTCCCCTCCCCATACTACCACCTCCCAGCTACCTGTACAGCCCCTTACCTGGCCTTCACCTGATCCAAGTCCCTGTTTGCCATTGTCCCAATTAATCCTGCTGTAACATAGACCAGAATTCACAAGTGAGGTCTGGCATCTGTCATTGTATAAGACTCAGAGAGCTAGCCTTGTAGGCCAGAGGTAAGGTACTGTGTAAATGAATGGTATGCTAAATTAGGCTGTGTAAGTCATTTTGGATAAGGGCCCAAATGAATAATCGTGTAATTCAAATATGCTTCAGGGGTTGAGACTTGGACAATGACAGAGTGTAGTTCTGATTACTGAGGTATGAATACTGAAACAGGGCCAATGGGAACGAAGTGGGGTGTGGTGTGACATTTTGTTTTTTTTGCCCCTCCTCCTCCTCCAACCCCCCAACAGTTTTGAAGAGTGTACCCTTCACGGCCCGCACTGCGAAGCGGGGCTCCCGGTTCTTTTGTGAGACCAACCTCTGCGACGAATCCAACTGCTAGCTCCACCCCCTACCCCGTCCCGCTCCCAAACCCTAAAGGTTATCCGAACCTCCATCCTTTGCGGCAAACGCCACCCATTCCGTGCATGCCTGTATAAATCTGCATGCCCGCCGTCACCACGTTCCCACTCCCATTCTTCACTAACCAGGACCCTTGGAACCCCAAGGGTGAACCGATCTGTTCTCTCTCTCTCTCACCTTGACCTTTGACCTCACGACCCTGTAGAACAAGGATCCACCAGCCCATCTGCAGGAGTATCAAATTGCGTTTGTTGGGGAGAACCTGTGCGTCTGAGCAGAAAACTTCTTTTTTGAGAAGAAAACAAAATGGCTGAAATCAGTGAAGCGAGTCACTTCTACGAATCAAAGAAATTGTTGCAATTGTTAAGTAATAATTGTTTGAACCATTTCAGGTTTTACTAGAAGTAGGGTAGTACACAAAATCCAAAATGCCTGTTGACAGTACTCTGTGTTTCCTATAGTAAGAGCCTAGATTGACTCAAGTACCTGTGTTTTATCATCCTCCACATGTCAATTTCAGAAGTATCTGAAATTATTTCCCATGAAGACAACGTGTGGAATTGGATGGCACCTTAATGATATGCACTCTTATTCCTCATCATTATTTATTAATGAGAGAGGAGTGTCTGGCTGTCACAAGTCGGCCTCATTAACATAACCATATTCCACGCGACTAGGTGTGTCAAACCCTTTTCACAGGGCACCATCTGTTTGAGGGTTTAACTGCAATCCTCCCTCTTGATTATGTAAAAATCTAAATTAGTAAGCCAGTTTAAGTACAATTACACGTTTTATATTTATATATACGTCTTTTAAATGATGTATACCATTGTGTGCTTGTGTTGTTACTCAAGAATTAGATACGTTGAATGGTCATGTATCGTAAGTGTACATGTGAGTAACCACATGGATCACTGAAGTCAGAGGTCAGATTTGGAAAGGTTCTGATCCCACAGACAGGTGATCCAGGAACTGTGCATTGGTTTGACTCACCTGCATGGGACTAATGGCATGACTGTATACTCCTCTACGATGTTAAACCTCCTCTTCTCCATCCTCACTGTTTCTGTTGTTTCTTGTTGTTTTTTTTTTGTGGTACCTCCTCCAGCTGAATTGAAGATGGCTCTGAGTAAATTTTCCCCCCCTAACGAGAGGGTAAGGGTGGCGGTCTGTAGCTCTGCCCGCTTTGCTGCCAGCCGCTCCCAAGATGCAATGCTCCCCGTCCATGTGCTCTGAGTCTGCTGCTCCAGACACAGGAGCACTGTGCAGCTCCAGTCTCTTGACTGCTTGTACTACATTACCCAGAACTCCAGACACAGGAGGACTGTGTAGCTCCAGTCTCTGACTGCCTGCACTACATTACCCAGAACTCCAGACAGAGGTGGCCACACACTTATAGTACAACAAAACATGTAGCAAGAAACATATAACCAAAATGAAAATATTCTCTGCCATTGATGAGGATAGCTTGATAGCTTGACAAATATGACAAGCTTGATAGATATTTTCTTATCTATTAGCGGGTAGCCAATAATGTCTTGAAAAGACAAATGGGCCAATTCTGGTTGTTCGTAGTATGAAAAAAGTAGCACACTAATGTTGAAGTTAGATGGCTTATGATCAGTATAAATTTGGGCCGCTTAGCTAGTTTATATAGATGGTTAGGAAGCTAATCTGCAAAGTGCAGGAGTGAAGATGCTCTGAAAAGGCCCAGTTTAAATCAGTAGAGAACCTGTTTATAAGCGGCACCACCCAAAAATAGACCATTTAATTGACTGAAAACGTAGCAAGGATGATATGAAAAGTCTCTCCTTATCCAAGTACTCTCTCCGCTGCCCAGAAAAATGTCTGTCTGCTGTGTGTCGTTGTGTCCCGATTACTTCGCTAACCTCTCTTGCCTTGTTGCTCCTCAGCAAACCATAACACGCAAAACGCAGCACACAACACACAGAACTTGGCTACGCTCAACACGCTGTAGAGAGGACCTAGCGGTGCCTCAGAACCAACCAGACAGACCTGAGTGAAGTATCACACAGATATCTGGATATACAAGCTGTACAACATTTATGGACCTCAGTCTGAGAGCATGTTATGTAGCTTAGCTTCAGTTCCACAGTTAGCATCTAGCATGCCTGTCTGGTGCCAGCTTCAAATCATGTGGAGTATTTGCAGTGAAACTAGCAGTCAAACTGAACCGCAGGGTGTTTAGATAGACATGCCAAGCCCATATCAGGTCATATCAGCTCCCCTTAATGGGCTGTATGAAATATCCAGCTGTACACTTTTCCAGGGGTTTCCCAACTGCTGTTTAATTCTGGACATTAGCTGTGGCGCCCTCTGCTGGTTGGTTCTCCACACTGCAGCTGTGTAGGTAAACTCCACAGCTTCTCTACAGAGTGTTAAAATGAATCATTTTGTCATGTAATGAAACAAAATGCCAAATTTCTCTGCCTCCATTGCTTGTGGACTGGACTTTGGTCTTGTCCCTCCCTTTTGCTTCCTCTCTCTCTGTTTCAGTATGAGATGACAAGTCCTAGGAGGACATCATCGACTTTGTTTCCTCAATTGTGTAATTAGCATAGTTAGCAATCCCTTTTCCTGCTAGAGCATTCTGATGTAATAGAAACATGTGTATTTCTTATGTGTTACTCTCACCACATGGTCAAAAGACAGATGTCACAGGTGTGGATTTCCTCCCCACCCCCTTAACCTCAGCGTTACACCCATGAATGTCTAACCTCATTTCTCCTCTCCCGACTCACAGATCTCAGAAACCAGCCCTTCCTGCGAGCTGATGCGGTGATCCGAAACGGGTGGAAACGAGTCTAACATCACCCCCCATCCACCCACCCTTCCCCACTCACCTCTCCGCCAGCCTTCAACCCTCCACCAGTCCTCCTGGTGCCCCCCCTTCCCGACTCCGCTCCCTTCAGATCACAGTGACTAAGAGGATAGCACATTGGAACTGTAAAATTTGTTGCCTTTTTAATGTTTTTATTTATTTGTGGAGACTGTTGGACTCTGCACTGGAAGGAAGATGGCCGCCACGGCTGTTCTCTCTCACCTGGCAGGTAGACTCGTGAAGCAGAGAGGAGAGGCGGGGATGCCGCCTCGGACACTGCACTGCCTCTCTGCACACACACACACACACACACACGCACATACACATACATATACATACACTCTATCTCACACACGGCCCACCCTCTCACACTCACTCAAACGATCACTCGTTCTCATTCACTCACACAAACACACACACGCACATACATATACACATACACTCTGTCACACACACAGCCCACCCTCTCACACTCACTCAAACTATCACTCATTCTCATTCACTCATTCACACTCCACACACACCGCATACAAATACACACACCCAAATATATACTCTCTCGCGCACATACACATACATACAGTCTCCTTGGGGGGTACACTGTGACTGTGTTAAAATGTCACTTCAGAGAATAAATGACTTCATGACAGCGGTCTGGAGGACATCTGAGGACAGAAGATGGATTTTTGCGTTGCATTCCTGAAAGTGCCTGTCTGCCAAAGTGGGATTCCTCCACAGCAGCCTCCTTAAGGACAAGCTCCACAGAACAAAGGATCCGGACGGGATCGTAACTCTGGAGTGGACTCACGGACAAGCCCTGCTTGGAGCTCCAGTTTGGTCTAGAAAGTTCTGCTTATCTGCAGTTACACCACGGTCGACTGCAGCAGATTTCTCTTTTTTAAATAATCTTATTTTTAAAAAAACCAGGCTAGGCAAACCAAACTCTTGTTTTTTTATGGTTTTATATTTTTTAAAGTGCCTTTTATGTTGTGACAGTATTACTTCTTAAAACATCATTGTATCTTTTTTATTCTTTTGTCAAATGTGTTTTTTTTATTGTTTTTCTTCGTTGCTTCGTTACCTTAAATGTTAATTTAAAAAAAGGATATGCAAGCTTTGTAATTCAATCAAAACAGCGGCCTTCAAAAAGTATATCTCTGTGCTGCATGTGAAGTGGTTGTTAAAGGCTCAAGATAGGAGACTGTCAAAATTTGTACAAGAAACCTCCATTTCAGTAATCGCTCATTTATCATTAGTCTCACCGTGTTTAAATTGGCGACCCGGAAACTTGGAAAAATAGTTTCTTACAGGTTTTCGTTCAGGGAAAAAGCAAAATACTCAGTCAGAGATGGTTATGGATTTTCTTTTTTCCTGAAAAAGTTCTGTTGCTAGGTGAGCTTTCTAACACAAGGTTTCCATTTATATTTTCTTTCACATTTTAAATTTAGCAAACAGAAAATGAGTGGAGTGAAATGATTTCGAGGTTTGAAGTGCTGTTTTAAAATCTGTGGTTAGAAAATTGCTTGGCTCGCGCCGCACAAAACGCAAGACACCGTGCGTTTAACTCTGTTCAGGTGAAGAGCATTCCGAATGCTGTCTAGAATTTCCAGATTGTACAAATATTTTCCCTTAAAATAGCCATCGAGTAAGCATGACGATTGTGTTCCATTTCACTGTGGGGAATTAACAGTGGTGGAGTATGCCGTTTTACACTACTTCCATTGCCTTAAAGTTGAGTGGGACTATTACAGACACTACTCCTTTAGTACTTAGTTCTATAGATAAATTACCTTTATATTTCTTGTAAATCAATATGACCAATTGCTAGACTTTTTGTTTCCAAAAAATAAGAAAAAAATAAATAGTGCCTAACAAGTTTTTGTATGTTGTCTGACAGATGACCCCCCCCTTCCCCTACTCCCCAATAAAAGATACAGGAATATAAAATGAGCCAAACCTGTACACTGTTTTGTCCCTGGACTCCACTTCTTTGTCTCTCAATGTCTCATTATTTAAGACAGGTGTTGCTAAACTTTACTCAAGAACCATGATAATGGCCTACCTGTGGTTGAAAACCCCACCTTAGTGTAATGATTCATGTTCCAACACCCGATAGTGAAAAGCAAAAAAAAAAAAAAAAAAAAAAAAAAAAAAAGCGTTTAAACATTCTTTCATGAACTTTTGTATTAAAATTTTTTGATGTATTCTGTATGTTGTACTTATCTAGTAAAGTTGAATTATTCTGTGATTATAATTGTAATCAAGGGCTGTATTCTAGTCCAAGTTACACATTTGATTCTTCATGTCTTGTCCCATTGTTTAATGGCTGCATCACCACGTTAATGTTACCTGGATCTAAGGTGGCTGTGAGTCTGAGAGATTCAATTCCTTACAGGGTCACCTGGTTCCCACTCAGTTTAATTCAGTTTGTGTTGTGCTTTTTACAACACTGATTGCTACAAAGCAGCTTTACATTAACCCCAGACCTGTGACCCCCTCAGAGCAAACCTAACAGGATGAAACTTCAAACAGGGTCCGGCTCTGAGGGGGAGCCCATCTGTTTCTGGTTGGCACTGGGCAGTCGAGGTTAACAACAGAGTAAATGTAATATTATAAACATTAACCAGTATTGGCTGGTGGGGGAGGCGGTTCTGATATGGGGAATGAAGAGAGAGCTGGGTACAGCTCCAGGTGGGAGCCTGAAGTAGGGAGAGGAAACAACCCCCCCCCCAGCAAAAGGTATAAACTTGAGCCCTTCTCACATGTAGTGTATCCCATGATGCCACAGGAAAGGGGAGGAGAGATAACAGAATCAAATCCAGCCAAAGTTTATCTGATTATCCAGGATACTGCCTAGGAAATATCTTCCATAGTTCATAAATACATCTTTTTTTCCATTACAGTGAAGATCCACTGGGAGATCCTGGACACATACAGCTCTGAGTTAAACAGGGCAGCAATTACTAAAGGCTATAAGCGTAATATGCTGAAGGTTCATGAAAAATTAACTACTGAGCTAGAAAAACTGAAATGTAGGAATGCTCTACCACATGCTTCTCAGCAGGACCCTACGGGCTGATGGGTGTTGGTAAGTACATGGAACTTCAGTCTGGCATGCAGTCCTGTGGAACAGTGGCTCTCAACAGGGGGGCGGGGCCCAAAAGGGGGGCTCAGGGAGCTGCCGGGGGCCCCCCCAAGATGATAGGGAAGTAGTAAAGGCTCAATCTCAAAACATCAAGACCTGAGCAATTATTTAGCTTTAAATACATTTATTTAGATATTATTTAGATTTAAATAACACAAAGTAGGACATTAACAGTATATAAATGTATATAACCTTTTTACTTTATATGTCATTTTCTCATATTTCTGCTTTTGAATGGGAAATGGGGATAAATAAGGAATTTGCTTTGTAAATATTTGAGGATTTAATAATTTTAAAATCCCTTTTATAGGGTTAAATGTAATATACTCAACTAACTGGAGTGCATACAGTTTGAGTTGTAATGATGACAGACAGGTTATTATGTCTCATGTGGGGGGCCTGGAGTTTTTCGATGGACATTGGGGGCACCTTGGCGGCAAAAAGGTAGAGAACCACTGCTGTAGAATACCGTGTGGAGTGTGTAAGCAAAGCACTAGTAAAACTAACAATGACTCGTAATGGAAGGTTACAGTTCTATCTTAACAACTGCAAAGCTGCACGACTTTAATAATTAATTAACATCGTATTTTACTTTTTTATTCCCAAGATTTATTGAAAATAAAGGGGCTGGATTTGATCAGAATGTCTGGTTGTTACTGCTTACAAAGAGAGGGTTTATATTTAATTAATTTTTAGTGCCCATGATGATTACAAGGTGTATGTTGATTAAACACACTTAATATGGATCTGTAAAACCATCAAATAAATACACAGTTAATCTAATATACAAAGTGTAATATGCAAAGCATACTGTAACAAAGTTCTCCATCTTTCATAAGGAATGATCCCATATTAAATTTCAAAACAAAATGGGTTTACAGACAAATGCATGTTTTATTTGTTTTAAAGGGCATGAATTTAGCATTTCCTGTAAAGTGCCTGTTCTAAAGCTTGGGAGTATGTAGCCACATTGAATCAATAACTGAACCTCACAGAAAATGACCCAGAATGTAAAAGTGAAAATTGTAAGGTATGCTAATGGCTAAACAATGTTATAAATTATTTTATTGCAACTATGTTGATTGAAAGAAAATAATTCTTAGAAGACAAACAAACTGACAGACAGACAGGCAGACACAAGGTATGTTATTAGTTCTCCCTTACATTATTAATATCAATTTCAGGCCAATTTGTTTGTTGATCAAATAATAGAGGCGTCTAACAGAAGCTACTATGCTCAGATAATTTTGCTCATTGTGGCAGCCCAAAATCTGAGAAAAGCTGAGAATTTAACAAGAGTATGTTGAATGAGTTTACCTTCAGCTTTCAACAAACGTGTTGAGCAACTTTCTTTCAAACATGACATTACTTCTGATTATGATTGTGTTAAATTTACATACCGATCTGAGATAAAACTGAGCTAACAGTTCAGTGATAAATGAGAACTAGGCTTGAACCAAAACCATCTCTCAGTCTGGTGCCCAGGACTAGTAGAGCCCTATATTGGAGAAACCAAAACCAAGAAACAAACTAGAAAACCAATTCCTGTACAGTTTTTAATTTTTTTTTATTTATAACAATATTCGTTACTTACTTTGTAAAGTACTCCAGCAAAAAAAGAAAACAAAATCAAAAAAACAAAACAAAAAAAAACAAAATAAAACAAAAAACATTCTTTCCAAAAGAAGGTTTGAGCCAACATGCATTTCTACTATAAAAAGCTATTCTGTAAAATTGTATTTAAAAAAATCAAAATAATTCTAATAAAAATGCATGAAGGATTTTTGCAAAAGTGTATTTCAAAAGTAACATGATTGTACTATTTTTTATCAAAACAAAAAAAAATTAACAGAGCTGAAATAAAATTAACCACACTGCATGGATACTGTTATGTTGTATTGGGTAAGCAAAATGATTTATTTTTCTATTTTTCTGTTTAAGTCTTACATGCATTAATTATGGCTGATCAACTCCATTAGAAGCAGCATCTCTGCCGCCCGCGAGAGCAGCAGAGCTTGAGAATGTACCAGGCAGACAGATGTTAGCATTAGCAGCGAGGCTAAAGGACAAAAACAAACAACAAAGAAACAAAACAAAACCAGGGGAGAAACGATGAGCCGAGAATCAAAGAGGCACGTGTAAAAACCCCTCAGGAACGCACTTAAAAATGAGCTTTTCGAAAAAATTACATGAGGAGACGTTCGTTTAAAAACGTTAAAATTCACAGAGATTTTTCTTTTTTCTCGCTTATCCAGCCCTTTCTGGAAAAAAAAACAGAAGAGTTAATGCAAAAGAAAGACATAAGCTTGACTTCACTCGTCATCTTTTCGCCCTTGCTTTTACTCGTCTCCTGGAGACGGGTCTTCTACAGGGCTCACTTTGCCATATGACTTTGACTAAAACAAAAAAAAACCCATTCACATCCCAAGTCCCTGTTAAGCCGTTGAATTTCGCACAAAAAAAAAAAAAAAAAAACTGGGTGCGAGGGGCTCTTCTCTCCTTGTCCCACGCCCTGGAAGCCTAACAATCCTGGAATGTTTCATGATCTCACTGTCAACCTCCACATTCACTCATTCACTTTGTTCATTCATTCATTTGTTCGTTCCTTACGGACATTGCTATGCCATTGGGTATCTCTGGAGCCCTAAAAAAATGTTCTTGTCCTAACGTGATTAAAAACAAATATACTGCTTTTTTTTCTTTAACTGTGTATGTTTATATCCCTGTGGATATTTTCAAGACACTTTCTTAATAGGCTTATATATATGTAAATATATATATAAATTTAGTCTGTGCAAGGAAGAAAACACAATCACTCCAACATATTTCTCTGAGATAATATTGAAATACAGAAGATGCCGTCATTTTATGTCACTACACATACCGTTTCAATTTACTCCACCTTAAAACTGCGCACTATCTGCGGAACACACCCAAACTCATTCACTCACTCATTCACTCAGTCATTCGTACGCATGCACACATGCAACCTCACCTACATCTGTACCGTTAGCGACTTGAGCTCAGAACTCACCCTCCCCTTCTCCATTTTCACCACAAACTACTGACACTTGGCATTTCTGGTAATGGAACAGTTTTTTTCTATACAATTCATACAAAAATAAAAAATTAAAATTGTTCCAATGTTGTATCTCTTAACTTTTCATTTCGTTTTCCACAGAGGTAGTGGCTACTCGAGTAAAGGAGGGTGTGTGTGTGTGTTTGCATGTGGGTGGAACGAAGTTTTAAAAAAAATTGTATAGAAAAATGGTTTCTCTCTTTTTTTTGACCAGAAGAATCTTCAAAGAACAAAATATAATACTGCAATCACATACAAAAGTAGTCCTTCATTTTGTACATTTTATACAGTGTTCTTGCTTTTTTTCTTGCTTTTTTTTCTTGGAAAGGCAAAAAAAGGGGGGAGTTTTGTTGTGTAGCGGTGTTTGGCTGACTGTAGGGGGCGCTGGTCTATGCCAGTGGGTCCCCCACGTCCTCCTCTCCCCTCGACAGCAGCTCTCTCTTCTCGTCCGTGCTGGCCAGGGAGTTGCGGCTGTTGTGGGCGCCCATGTACAGGGTGGCGTACACGGGGTTGGTGAAGTTGGTGGGCTGTGGGGAGGAGGAAGAGGAGGAGGGTTACACACAGGGTCAAAACATGAACTCCGCACTGGCGTTGCCAGATTTTCCCACTTCATTCAAGCTAACTTATCACACAAAGACATGAACTGGGAGTTGCTGAAAGACATTAAAAGCAAGCAGATGCTCCTTAAATTATATACATAAGCATGGAGCAGGCAGTAAAATTCCAAAGCTTTAAAGTATCATAGTTATAAAAAAGACCTGTGTATATGTGTGAGAGTGTGTGTGTGTGTGTGTGTGTGTGTGTGTGTGTGTGTGTGTGTGTGTGTGTGTGTGTGTGTGTGTGTGTGTGTGTGTGAAAATAGGGGGCATAAATTTGGGAATTGAGCTTTTGTTGTTATCCAGAGCTACCTACAAAAGTATGTACAGTAAACTAGCCTGCAGCTTTCAATTCAGGCATATGTATGCGAGTGAGTATGTATATTCAGAGTGTGTGTGTTTGTGTAAGTGAGTGCGCGAGTGACAAGATGAGCGATTGTGAGAGTGAGTGCATGCGTGCATGAATGAGTGAGTATGCATGTGTGTGTGTACATTATTTAAACAACATATCTGTAGATGCACAAAGGAACTTTCCTATATTTCAGCTGTGGTGGGCTTTGGTACTCCCTAACTGATTGTATGTGTGTGTGTGTGTGTGGTTACCTTGTCTGGGTCCTGTGTGTGTGTGTGTGCGGTTACCTTGTCTGGGTCCAGTGTGAAGTCTGAATCCAGCAGCTCTCCTGCGTCATCGTCGGGCTCTCCCTCGTAGATCTTATACGCCGGGTTCCCGATCTCAACGTTCATGGCCCCGTTCGTCATCCTCTGGTGCTGGAAGCCCTTGGCACTGAAACGCAATAAAAAAATACGAGAGTGAGATCCTGTCTGTCACACTAACAGAAACACACACAAGGAGATCCTGTCCCACACACAAACACATATATACAGACACACACAAACACAACATACACTAACACTGACACACATGGGGTGACCCAGTGTGTCACACACAAACATATATACACGCACGACCAAACACAACACACTCGAACTCGGCCACACAAATACACACCCGACTGTGGACGCCGGATGCCCCATGCCCGTTGCCATGGCACCACGTCACACAGGGGTGCTGATGTAAACCCAGCATGCACCAACACTCGTGCTTTTGCACCGTATGTCATGTGACCTCATTTACATGGCAGATGTCCTTATCCCAGTCACTCCCACATCTTACATTACCCCACATCTATTTAAGCAGCAGGATATCTACTGAAGCTTCTCAGAGATAGTGGTCTAGTGGTTATGGAGCTGAAGTTTCAGCCAAAAGGTTGCAGGTTTGAATCTCAGACTAGGGTGCCATCACATCTTAATGCAAGATACTCAACCCTTATCTCTTCAGTACATATCCAGCAGTGTAAATGGATACTGTGTAAAATGTGGCTGATACAGTGACTCTAGATAAGAACATGAACTGTCTGGGAAAACAAAAGTAACAAGCAAAGATCTTTGCAGTAGGTGACCATATCAGTGCGCTATGTGGGTACCATAAAGATTTTGGTTTCACAAGTGCAGATTTTGAACACACAGGCTTACTATGCCTGAATCAAATATCACAACTGCAGACAATCAGGACTCCACAATTCTGGAGCCTGGAACAGAATGTGTTGGTGAATGCTGGATTTTACTTTATTTTATTTTTTTACAACATTGCATTTTTCTGAATGCCTGATCGGAACAACGCAAGAACAGCACAATAACACCACTCCGACTATCGTAATCACGGACATGAACGGATGCGGGCGGGGTGAAAAACAGGACAGTCCTCAGCGTCTTTTCCCGTTTTCCTGGAGAGGGGGTTGGGTTGGGGGCCGGGGGAGGTGGGAGGAGGACGGCAGGAACTCGGTTTGATAAAAAAATAATAAAATATTGAGAGGAACGGATAGGCATGGAACACAGGACAGACTCAAGAGACGGAGGCGCAAAAGGAGCCAAGATGGAGAGCATGGATCTATGCATGGAAGGGGGAGTATGGGGCGGAAGGGGGCGGGGGTTATGGATATTGTAACCCTGGTGACTGTTACCGCGAGCGTCTGGAACAGGATTTGCCCAGCCTTACAGACCTGAGGGACAGGAGAAATGCAATTACTCACAGAAGAGAAGGAGCGATGGAGAGAAAGAGAAGAAAGAGACCCATAGATGGAGAGAAGGAGTGATAAAGAGAAGGGGGAGACAGAGAGAGAGAGAAAGGAGAACACAGAGCCTGTTGAGCTAATTTTTACTGCTCACTGTTGGGTAAGTCTACCCTGTCCAGGTTCTTGCAATGGACACTTACCCCCGCATTCTCCTCCTGTACCAGAAGATGGCGCCACCCACCAACAGCACCAGTAATAGCAGCAGTAGTAATGGAATAACAATGGAAGCAGTTCCTGTGGAGAAACAGAACAGCCCTTGATTAATTCAGACTTATTTCTCTTACAGCTCTTATGCTTTGAGCTCAGAACATTAAATATTCAAACCTGGCCAGGAAGTGGGTTTTGCAAAATAAAACAAAGATAGTTGCTCCCAGACTATATTCCCAATTTGGAACATTTGAGGGGCAAGGTATACATTAACTCCAATCCTCCATTTATGGCAAATGTTCACAAAAGACTAGTAAAACTATTAGCTTTCATGAAAATACAGCACAAAAACAGGATAAAGAACCTCAAGCAGATACTTACTATCTGTAGATTCTGAGGCGTCCGCCGGAGGAACAGAGACAACACTGCAGCGATTCCCACTCCATCCTGAGGGACATCTACGCAAGGGAAACACAGAAACAGGCAGTGTTACACTTCTGAAAGAGGTGTTACTGTGAAGAACAAAAATGTCACAATATGAGTGTGGTGTGTGTATGGGTGTGAATTATGAGTGTTACAAACCTGAGCGTGAATTAGGGGTATTCAGACTGAACCGTTTGGTCCACATGGTGAACAGTATCACTCCCGCACAGTTAATTATGCAGTAAAGTCACAATCCTGTAGTATGCTAACCCCCCCTCCATAAGGACATCTTAAAAGGAGCTGAGGCTAATCTGGGATCCTGTGATGTGGGAGGTGCGGTTTATGTTCCCACTGAGGGATGTGGCTTACCCCTTACCACAGTGGGAAGATATCTGACTGTTGGACCATTGTAAGCACACTGCTAGGGTCTTGCAATAGTGAAGGATGGGATTGCAGACAGTAGCATGATGCTAAGCCACTCGTCCTGTAAGTATTCTCCTATTGGCTGGGGTATCACACACGACAGACCGGAGGGGTTACATTCCTGATTGTGCTTTCAGAAGCTGTGCAATGACTCCTGACCCATTCCTTGTTAGTTTAAATGTTTTACCAAACAAACAGAAATGACATTTCCTGCTGGCATTTCATTTTTCTGCTGTACTGAGAATCTATTGATCAGTGACCCCAAAAACCTTAACGCTGTACGTACCGAACAGTGGGTGTGGTGAACCGTTACTCCACTATTATGTTGCTGTGTGTGTGTGTGTGTGTGTGTGTGTGTGTGTGTGTGTGTCCACTATTATGTTGTGTGTGTGTGTGTGTGTGTGTGTGTGTGTATATGTGTGTTTTCTCAGCACTCTCACCGGCACTCTGGCAGTTTGGAGTTGGCGTTGATGGAGCAGTGTCCTATCTTTTACACCCACCACCTAATACCTCACCAGGTGTAGCAGCCTACACCAGGGCTACCCATTACCTACACCAGACCCATTTGTGCAGACTGAGACCCAGAGACCCATCTATCTAGGGAACAGCCATACCAACCGTACACCCACCTACCTACCACGTACCTACACCAGACCCATCTATCTACCACTTACCAACCGTACACCCACCTACCCACCTACCACTTACCTACACCAGACCCACCTACCCATACCAACCCTACACAACCACTGGTGTACCCAGACCCACCTACCTACCACTTACCAACCCTACACCCACTTACCTACCCATGTTACACCAACCTTTGCACCCCTCACCCATGCTACAACCACTGGTGTACCCGTTACCCATGTTCTGTGCAGACCCCAGGGTAAATCACCAGCACTTCACTTAAATCTCAGTGATTATGTGAATCAACCAATCAGAATTACCTTAAAGCATCACAGGATTACCTTAACTGCATCTCAAAAGCTTTAGCTGGGTAACCTTGATTAGTTTTGCTTCTCTGATTGCCAAGTATTAGTGTGGAAGCCACAAAACTGAACGATCCAATCATTCAAGCAGCTGACATTTTGTGAACAAGAAAACCAGACCAGCAGATACAACCATCCATTAAACTTGTAATACCTTCACAAACAATACATTGTCTTTAACGTCGCATTGTCATGTTATATTGTAGAACAGGAAGAGTTTGCGGTTTTCAAAACAGAGGGTGCATATCTCCATATGCAAATTTATGGCAAGCAAGTAGCTTTGTGTAACAGAAGCCCTAACACAGATTGTGTAGATCACACTTCTTCATGACGTACTTGCAGATGACCTCTCCTGTGAGGCTGTAGCTGTTGCCATGGATACACTTGCCATCCTTGCAGTAGTGGCATTTGTCCACCTCGCAGTTGCGCCCCTCGAACTGCAGGGGGCAGCGGCACTGCTTGGTGCCGTCAGCCGCTTGCATGCACGTCCCGCCGTTCTGGCAGAAGCCGTCACATTTGCCTGAAGCCGGAGGAGAAAATCAGCCCCACTATTCTTTACAGTCACTTTGGAAAAGGGTTCTCACCTAAAATCATACTTTATTTAACCAGGTAATTACTCAGTAAAATCTAAATTCACTTTAAAATAGATACAGACAAGGACAAAGTACAGTTACAAACAGCTGTACATCGAAAAAGTTAATTATTATAAAATATTCTGAAAAATGTTCTTTCATCCACTGTCCACAATAAATGTCGACAGTGGATGAAAGAACATTTATCCACAATATCAAATACATGAGCGACAAGCGACATTTCAATTATGTCCCAAACTCTACGTTTGGGTCCAGTTCTCGGGGGGAAGGAGCAGTGAATAATGGGACACGCACTGTACTGGCACTTGTCTCCCAGGTAATCCGCCGGGCAGGTACAGGTGGGTTGGTTGCCTCTGCTCACAGAGCAGTTACCGCCGTTCTGGCAGTAGTTCTTGCAGGTGAAGCGGTCACATTTCGGGCCCGTGAACCCAGGGAGGCAGCGACAGGTAGGAGTTCCTGAAAAAGAGACAGCAGATGAGTCTCAAACCTACTTCCTGGCACCAGACTACTGTGTTCCTGAGTTAGTACTGCAGGTCATGCCTGGAGTATGAATTCACAAGAATAGTAGCACGATAGCATAGAAAATTGTGTCGTCCCCTTTAGCTTTCAGGCTTAAAAAGACAAAAGGGGTGTGGCCTACCACTATCCTTTAAACCATGTTTTCATTTTGCTCAACACCTCAGGATTGCTGGACAGTTGGCATTGGACAGTCCAGGTTCAAAGTGGACTGTATGATCACTGCACATTTGCCTGGGCAAACCAGATTCTCCACTCACAAGTCCCTGAGTCTTATACTGTTAGCTCTATGGCTGAATTCCTGAGCGACATACAAACCAACCATTACTCTACTTCAGCCTCACCTTATCTTAATGTATTTGAACTAGTGCCATTATTATTTGCTGAGCTGACATCCTGTCAAGAAGCCACTTAAAGTGACTTTAATACACATTTAATATCCACAGTGGGAGGCATACAGAGGCAACTCAGGTAAAGGGCCTTCACCTGGGGAGAAGAGGCAGTTGCCATGGGAACCGGCGACGTACTTAACCAGAGCTGCAGAGAGCTCCATCACCAGCCGGTTTCGTACATGAGACCCATATGCTACATACACTGCACCAGCACTTGTGTCCTGAGATAGGAGAGTGGGGGCCGGCTTAGCTCACAGAAGGAGGCGGTGATGAGGGGCGGGTACCTGTGGGGGAGGCGGTGCAGGTGCCTCCGTTCTGGCAGTAGTACTTGCACTGGTCCACCTCGCAGCGTTCCCCGCTGTAGTTGGGCTGGCAGCGGCACTTGGGCTGCTTGTGGGCATTCAGGAAGCAGCTGCCTCCGTTCAGACACTGAACACTGCAGGTTCTGCTGGGGGGGGCTGCATGAGGGAGGGAGAGAGGGAGGGAGGGACACAGTTAGGATTACACCTCTCACCTGCTCAGAGGGGGACAGGCAGAATTGGGGATATATACTGACAGGAGAAGGACTGTCAGTATGCATAATGAGATGGAGGAGGATACTCACAGAGAGGGGACACAGTAGGAGGTGGGAGCTCCACACAGGTGCCATTGTCCAGCGTTCGGCCGTTGGGGCACACACAGACTGGACCGCTGGGGTTCAGAAGACACAGCCACTCACACTTCTTTCTGTCACATGGGTTGGTCACTGAAACAGAGAGAGCACTTCCTGTCACATGGGTTTGTAATTGAAACAGAGAGAGCATTTTCTGTCACAATGACCTCTCACCAATTAATGCTGACTAAATAAATGAATAAATAAATGAGGCATACTCTCAGGCTGTTTGTAGCGGTGGTACAGGACGATGTCAGTGGCGTGGTTTATGCCGGTGGTCAGGTTCTGCATGGGGCCCTTGCCAAACTTGTTCACCCGGAAGACAAAATTGTTGATGTAAGTGACGCCGTAGATGTAGTCTTCAAAGATGTCAATGCTGAAAGGGTGGTGGAGCTCTGTGTGGAAAAAAAACAAAATTTTTGTTGTCATAAACCCCATCTTCACTTAAAGGGAATAAAAATCTGCTTATATTTCTGTTCAGTCATTGATTTGTTTTCATATTGTATTTGACATGTTGGTCAATGACCATAAGCCAAAGGGTTCTGTATCTAGGCGGTTCACTCAACTGTTCTTGATGCTGGACACTGCCACCACTGGATCTGTGCCGTTCAAACGTACGCTGCCAATCACAGAGAGCTTAGCGTCCGCCCAGTACAGACGCTCGTTAAAGTAGTCCACAGCCAGGCCTGCAGGGCAGAGGGGAGACCGTTAGACAGTGCAAAGGACCTAAGAGTCTCGCTGCATCAGTTCTAATCTGTAATGCCAGAGGGCTGGTTAAACAATTGATACTGATTGACACCATAATACATGGCTATGAAGTAGTTCCAGCTAAATTGGCCTCATCACAGTTACAGATCAATACACTAGTTCAACACTTCATTTCAAATCGACATTCTATTTACAACAGAAAATAATGGCTGACAACAGCAACACAAAGCTATAATAATTTTGTTTTGCTGAGTTGAGAGCTGACATTTTATTAGCCATAGTAAATGCCAGCAGTCCTCACTGTGGGTCCTGAAGAGCAGAGGGGTAGACTGGTTTTTGTCTTCACCCAATATTCTAAAGCTGAAGACCATGAAAGCAAGTGAGAGGAGTTAGCTGCGTAGTCAGCTTTGTTTATGGGTCATTAAGTGCTGAGTAACTACAAAAACCAGCATACACTGCGGCTAATTCCAGGACCAGAAGTGAGAACCACTGGTGTAGGCAGAATAAACCAAGACAGGATGTGCGGTTGTATTAATATGAACCACAAGAGGGCACTGTGATGAGGTCCTGAAGTCGAGGGTACGTTAACCAGACTGATGTGTGAGAAACAGGATCTTCACATGTGGTGTTAATCAAGCTTTCCCATTATGCTCCACTGTGACCAGCCAAACCTAATGCATGCAACCACAAAGCTGGATACGACAAAGGAAATTCTTCAGCAGTTTTAATGACATTAGAAATGTTCAAACTGGAAATCTGAGGACAAGCTTCAATTGTTCTGGAAATTTCCTGTTCACTGAAAGTTCACTGTGGGTTAGGTACAGGACAGAGGGCTCATCCTCACCTGTAGGCCACTGAATGTTCTCCTGGACCAGCGTCTCCCTCAACGTCCCGTCCATGGCGGCGGTCTCAATCTTTGGATGATTACCCCAGTCTGCCCAGTACATGGTTCTGAAGAGGGAGGAAATGGGCACAGTAAGGGGGTGGAGCAGGAAATTTTGGGTTAGATTCTGCTTGAATAAGGTCTCTTGGGAGCCATTTTAATATATATATATATACATATCGGCAGTGAAACTCTCACCCTCTCTGTGGGTCCACCACAATTGCGTACGGCTCATCGATCATGCCCGAGATCAGGGTCTTGCGGTGCTGGCCATTCATCTGCGCCACCTCGATCACGTCACGGCCGGAGTCCGTCCAGTAGATGTTTCCGGCGACCCAGTCCACTGCAATTCCACGTGGCATCTTAAGGCCAGGGATCTAGACAGGAAACGGGCAAGTGGGAATCAGAGAAGGAGAAAGCATGATCAGACAAGTCCAGGAGAGCTGGGATTCAAACTGACCACTGTAGGCCCGATCTCACTGAAAACAACACTGTAACCACAACACACACACACTCCACCAGTCAATATACATTCCCATTCATTTTTCAATAGTTTGTGAGTATTTATCATAGGAAAGGATACTTCTATACAACAATGAAGACCCATTCATGTTTTCTATAGAAGTATCTCTGAGAGCACAATAATCTCTGTTGTTATCGATCAGCATCATTTTGATCTTTCTCATCATGCTGCGACCAGCAACCAGCATTCTCATCAAGGCACCACCAGGAAGACACATCTCACAAGTCAAAGAACACCTACTCATCAATTGACAAATAATCAATGATATGATGCAGTTCTTTAGAGTCTTAGTCTCTTTGAAATCAGGTGAGGTGCTGAAAAGGGAAGTGATTGAACAAGAGATCAGACTGTAGCCTGACAAGCTGTCTTGCCTTGTACAGAGTGAGGAGCGAAATACATTGGGGAAAAAGCATGAATGGGACTATAAGGCTGGAGTGGGTGGGGCTATCTGGTTAGCCAGTGATTGACAGCCAGGCTCTACCTCCAGGTCCACGACGCGGGTCTCGCTCTGCCGCCGGTTGCGGTTGCGTTTGAGTTGGGGAGGAGGCGGGCAGCTCGTAAACAGAGATGCGACCCGTGTGCCAGTTGGTCCAGAACATCTTGTTGGACTTGACGTGCAGGTCCATGGCGTCGATGCGCACGTTGGCGTCGCCCTGGAAGGTCTGCTCGTACACCCAGTTGGGCATGCTGGGGTCCAGGCTGCGGATCTCGTTGTCGTCGGCTATGTAGAGCACCTGTCTATTGCTGTTCTGGCCTGGGGGGTGAGAGCGGGAGGGGAGGGGGGAGAGGGATTAAAACCAGAATAACTGCATAGCAGGGGCATCAACACGTGGCGTAGACTGCAGGGCTGCTGATTCTCAACCCCACTTACACATTTCCCCTCGATGGCTAAGGTTCGAAACCTGGCTCTAACACACCCTTTAACTATGCCCCTTCTTCCTCTATAATTCTCAGAACATTCCTACATAAAGAGAAAAAAACTACAAAGGAGGGTGAGGTCAAGGAGCAGGAAAGTAGGCAGTGAATTCTGGGGTGGATGGGTTTGAATGACAGGATGGGGAGGGCTACTTACTGTCGGCCTTGCAGGTGTCATTGATCTTGGTGAAGTACTTGTGGCAGCTGCACTTGTGGGAGCCCTTAGTATTGTTGCAGATGTGGGAACACACACCAAAGTGCTGGCACTCATCCTTATCTGAGAGGAGAGACAGATTCACCAGTTACACAAAGTGCACAGAGAGCTCAAATGGAACAGCCTGGTTCCAGCTCTATAGAGTGAAAGGGGGTATAATGAGCCAGCCTGGTTCCAGCTCTACAGTGGGAAAGGGGGTATAATGAGCCAGCCTGGTTCCAGATGTCACAATGACATCTGGTTCCAGCTCTACAGTGTGAAAGGGGGTATAATGATCCAGCTCTCACCTCCACAGCTGCTGGCCACCTACAGTCTTGAGCCAGCCTGGAAGCCTGGTTTGCAGGAAGCCATTAAAGAAGCATGGCACAAAATGATTTCGTTATGATGTCACAATGACATCCGGACAGATGTCTCACCTCCACAGCTGCTGCCACCCGTCTTCTGGAAGCCTGGTTTGCAGGAGCAGAAGGAGTCTGTGCCGTTGGTGACGCAGTGGGTCTCGTCCCCATCCCCACACATCGTGCTGTTGCTGCGGCAACTTTGTTTGGAGTCTGCACAGGAACAATATGGTCAGACAAAACCTCATCACATTCACTATACTCTCACATGCACATTACTCAGTCCATACGGAACACATTCTGCCATTCCATTCAAATGTACTTGACATAGTGCCGGTTTTATACAAATTGAAAAATACTGTGTGAGAGAAAACCCAGTGAAGTGCAATGATGTTTTCTGCAATGATGTTGTAGGTGGGTTGATGAGGTCTTAAGGGGAACGGGTCTGGTTGTAGGTATACGGATGTGGTTCAAAGCAGACAGGTGTGGTTGCAGACTACTTAAGCAGATCGTTTATTCTACGCGGCCGTGGTCTGGCCGTACCTTCCTTGCAGCCGATCTCGTCAGACCCGTAGTCCTCGCAGTCATTGAACAGGTTACAGCGTAGACTGAGGCTGATGCACTTGCCGTTGCTGCACAGGAACTCGTCCTTCACGCACACAGGCTGGGGCGGGGTCACCTCTGCAAGGACCCACGTCAACCGTCAATCACCAACAGGATCAACACAGTCTACACATCCAGCCAACTAACTGGTAAATGAACTAAGTGTCTAGTCAGCCAAATTCATACTTAGATATAGTAAAAGTCACAACACAATGCCCCAGTCTCTATGGTGTGGAGAGACCAGGAGCTGAGGGACCCCAAAACCACAACCCCCCCATGCCCCACCCCCCGTCCTGTCACACTCACGGCAATGCAGCTCGTCTGTGCCATCCCCGCAGTTGTCCACACCGTCGCACTGCTTGCCGATCCACAGGCACACGCGGTCGTTACTGCAACGGAACCTCCTGGAGGGCGGGCACATGAACTTCTCTGGGATGGAGAAAGAGCGAGAGGAAGAAAGAAAGGAGGAGAAAGAGAGAGGGCAAAGCATTTAGAACCAAGGGAAAGTTGGTGTCATCTCCACCGCGCAATCGTTGGTCTCTGAACGTTTGACTCACTGCACTCCTCCGGATCCTCGTCAGAGTTGTCCCCGCAGTCGTCCTCTCCATCGCACTTCCAGGCCAAGGGCTTGCACAGGGTGTTATTGCACTGGAACTCATCCAGGGGGCAGTGTCTCCCCACTGCACAACATGCAATGGAGCGAAACCAGGAGGGGGAGAGTGGGTGGGGAGAGAAGAAACCACTTAATTATGTGTTTTAGTATTATGAGTCACCTACATATTGAGTATGAATCAGTTATATATTTGAGTATTATAAGTCATTTATGTATATTAGAATTATTAGTCATTTATGTTTTTGAGGTTTATGAGTCTGTTATATACTTGAGTACTGTGAATCAGTTATATATTTAAGTATTACATCACCACGATCACCACATGGGTTTAACACAGCTTGAGTGTTTGTATAGCACCCATGATAAACAGAGCATGGATACGGAACACAACTAAAAATGGAGAAATTTTATTCATTTCATGTCTGTGCTTTGTGCTCTTGCCTTTCGTATCACTCACAAAGGTGACTTTTAACGATTAATGCAATTAAATAATAATAACAGTAATGATAGTAAAAATATTACTATTATTATTATTATTAATAGTAATAATAATAATTACAGACATGGCTGTACTTGATGTTTTTTTGCACCTGTTATTTTAAACATCCAATATATCTGAAGCCACACCATTTCTTGTGTAGCTGAACCATCAAAAGTCAAAGCCCTTTTTTTTTTTTTCTATAGGCTGGGAACTGCTTTGCTCCAGTGATTCGTTTAAACGGACATGTCCACCACATTCCACAAACGGTGCTTGTAAAAAAGGATTCATTCCTCGGAGCGCTTCGCGGAGTTAATTTCAGTTAAGTCCTGGCAGGCATAGCTTGCATAAGGAAAGCGGCGATGCATTGAGAGCCATAAGGATTCCCCCAGTGTGACAGTAATAAGAGTCACTGAGGTGTGCTTAATCTGTCATTTGAGACGCAGTTATTTCCCAGTGGAAGGCCTCATAGCTACAAATACCGAGAGATGTCATATAAATGCATGTCAAAAAATATAACTACACCAACAGCTTAAATTGGATTTTAACACCATTTGTCCGTTTACATAGATTTCAAATTGACTGGTTAAAAAGAAAAGACACGCAATTGTTATACAGTATTTGATTTATGTATGGTGTGTTGTATTTTTGCCTCCGCTGTATTATTTACTGTGAGCCTAGGAGACTTTCCTGCGGTTTATGGTCGATGCTGTAATTGGACTATTAAAATCTTACTGTAGCACAGCAGACAGAATATGATGGAGGAAGTGAGATCAGATGGGCAGTCCTGGTACCTAGTCTATACTCCCTAACTTATTCATTTATTCTCCATAATCCTTAAGGGGAATGTGTGCAGTGCTACTTAGAATCATCCCTGTTCTGTTTTGCTGGGACGGTGACTACACATTGGGAATCATGTTGAAATGAAGCCGCTGTACAGGCTGTTTATAAATGTGACAAAGGCTAACCAGGGCCAGCGCCCAGTGTAGCGTGTTTGTGGAGCCCCTGACCTCCGCTGTCGCATTTCTCCTCGTCACTGCCGTCCATGCAGTCGGGGTCAGAGTCGCAACGCCAGCGGATGGGGATGCAGTGGCCGTTCTTGCACTGGAACTGGTCGCTGTCGCATTTCAGATCGCAGCCGTTCTGGAGTGTGGGGAGGGGGGGGAGCAAAGAGGGGAGGGTGAGGTGTGCGACCCGCTTTCCCCCATATGTTGGTATTTCGCTAGCTATAATTAGCACAGTCTGTCCTAAGGGGGGGAGAGGGGGGTCATTAACTCTCATTAGCATCGTCTGTCATGAGCAGTGTCAGTAATTCTCATTAGCATTGTCTGTCGTGGGCAGTGTCAGTAATTCTCATGAGTGTGATCTGTTGTGGGCAGTGTCAGTAACTCTCATTAGCGTGGTCTGTTGTGGGCAGTGTCAGTAATTCTCATGAGTGTGATCTGTCGTGGGCAGTGTCAGTAATTCTCATGAGTGTGATCTGTCGTGGGCAGTGTCAGTAACTCTCATTAGCGTGGTCTGTTGTGGGCAGTGTCAGTAATTCTCATGAGTGTGATCTGTTGTGGGCAGTGTCAGTAACTCTCATTAGCGTGGTCTGTTGTGGGCAGTGTCAGTAATTCTCATGAGTGTGATCTGTTGTGGGCAGTGTCAGTAACTCTCATTAGTGTGGTCTGTTGTGGGCAGTGTCAGTAATTCTCATGAGTGTGATCTGTTGTGGGCAGTGTCAGTAATTCTCATGAGTGTGATCTGTTGTGGGCAGTGTCAGTAACTCTCATTAGCATGGTCTGTTGTGGGCAGTGTCAGTAACTCTCATTAGCGGGGTAAGTCCTGGGGAGCATCAGTGTTCTTGTACCTCATCAGAGCCATCAGCACAGTCATGGTCTCCATCGCACTTCCACCTCCCAGCGATACAGCGACCGTTAGTGCAGGCAAACTCACTCTCCGAGCACTGCCGAGGAACTGTGTGTGGGGAAGGGAGGGGGTGTATGGAGAGAGGGGGTGGGGAAGAGAGAAGAAAAAAGGAGGTAAGAGAAAGGGGGGAAAGGGAGAGTGTGAGAGAGGGAGGGGAGAGGAGGAATAAAGAGAGAGGGGGGGTAGAAGAGAGAAGAGGGTAGAGAAAGAATGAATACACTCTAGCAGGTATGCACACACACACACAAACACACACACACACACACAGGCCAGACCACAAACTCCCCCCACACTGGGGCCAGCCTGTGGGGGGGAGACTCAGTCATGTGACTCACAGATGGCGTTGGCCTTTTAAAACAGTCTTTTTAAGCATAAACCTGTAGATACCCACAAATACCGCACATAACCACACCAGCACAGACCATCACGAGTATGAGGTATAGAGGGTGAGTCCAAAATCTTCCAACATCACACAACGACAAAGCACTTCAGCTAGACACGGGCATTGTGCAACCGCTGTTCTCTTTGCAGTACCAAGACTTGCCACAAGAGGGAGCACAAAACAACAGGACAGCTGGCAAATTCTCAGACACTGAACACCAGTATCACTGGGAGACCGCATGCAACATGTGGGGTGTTGGGTGAGGGAGGGGGCATGTGGGGGCGGGATGGGGCAGAGTTTGCAACAGAGGTGCACTGAAGGTAACAGAGTATCAGGATACATTCACAATGATCTTGCGACTGTGTGGAAGTTGTGACAGAATGATACTGGTTATGAAATAATGAGGTTTGTTAAATGAATATCTGTGATTAAAACTGAGCGTTAAAAACATAAAGACAGACAAATAGACAGGTGACAACTCATTTGTGCTATTGGGTCTCTGACAGATTCCTCATTACAGCCACAAGCACAGAGACACTGAGGAAGCAGCTTCCAAGCCCTGCTTTGAGCTACTTAATGAGCACAGAATTCACAGCAGTAGCATGATTGATCAGAATCATGACTATCAGTTAGTATGCTGCCACCTAGTGGTGAAAAATTCAATTATCAATAAAATAAATTTCAACAGAAACTGATGGTAGATCTCCCTCCTCCTTCAGTCACCCAGTGTGGGGTTGGAATTTATAGGATGATGCGGTGGAAGGGGGGGGGTGGAGGACATGGTTGCAAGTTTTCGGGGAGGGAGTTAATGGGATACAAATGAAGTACACTATTCATGCCAGAGCTTACAGTGATGGTCAACACGCAGCACTTGGCCATTCAGAGCTTGCTCAAAATACAGTATGAAACTGTGGTGGGAAACACTGACAAAGACAAACTGCAGGCATTGTATACCCACAAGGGTTGGCGCAGGCTAACAAGCTAGCCAATTTGCAAACGATATCAGGGTACTACCATGACTTAGGGCGACAGCCAGGGACGTCAAGATAGTGAGTTCGGCAAGAATACTACACTGCTTTCAAGAGGAAATGATCAACTTCAATTTATTCTCTTTGATAACTTGCAGTGAGCTCCAATCCAATTTAGCTGGCTTCCCTGAATCAGAAAGTTATTTGATTCTTCTTTTACATTCTTATTTAAGTCCAAGGTTAGTCCCTGTTGCTGAACATTTCATATATCAAGCCTGAATTAATTTAATAAACATCAAACTTGATGAAGTGTAAAAAATGTAAGCTAATATGTTGAATAAGGATGCCACGAGGATATGGATGTGTGGCAAACAAATAAATAATCATGATGACAATAGCAAGCAAGACTGAAGCAAGATTCTGTTGATAGTTTGCTGACCGGCAGTGCAAAGCTCCATGGGTATTTACACAGAGGGAGGAGTTAGAGAGGACTCCGTGGCAACAGCAGGGGTTTGGGGGAGGAGGGGGGGAGGGCTTTGGGAACAGGTGAGGATGATTGGATGGGGAGGTGAGATGGGGGCGGGTGGGGGGTGTGTATGGGGGCGGGGTTTGAAAGTGGAGAGACCTACCTCTGACTCACGCCAACAGGTCAGTGTGAAATGAAGCATAAACACAAAGATGATGTGACATGTGCCCATGACAACCTCCCACCCCTCCCAGGAAACCCACCAATCAGAGAAAACCACATCAGTCCAAATCAAAAATCTCCAAGTCACTCCTGATTAGTAAGAGGAACTGCACCCCTCAGACAGTGTTCTTAGCGCACACACAGACACAAATGGATTCACAGACATACATACTCACATGCACACAGCTGTAGTTACACACATACATACTAAAATGTGAAAAAGTACTCGTGCACATCCATGCACAAACACACACCATTACACACACACACAAGTAAATACACTCAAAAAACTCACACATACGTGCAAACACAAAAACACAGAACATGAAAATGTGGACACACATGTACACAAGATGCTTTCTTCAACTCATGACATGTGGAAGTCTCCCTATGGCTGCCAGATTCAGCCCAGTATATCTCAACAATTCACACCGCTGCTGCTTCACAAACTGCTCTGCGCAGAACTATTAAAATAACCCCCTAAACCGCAACGACACAGCCTGGCTCTGCGATGGAGCGTGAAAGAGTGAGAGAGAGGGGGAGCGAATAAGGGGGGTAAAAGGGGTGTGACTGCGGTGGAGCTCAATCGTTACACAGGGCAAAAATATGTGTAGAAAAAAATAAAATGTATGGCATTATACCAGGACTTGGAACGTTTTTCATTATAGAACAGGCTAAAGATCCAAATGCTTCTATACACTGGCTTCATGAGTGAAATGGTGCGTACCCACATCTACCCTACATTATATATTACAGGCATTTGGCCAATGCCTCTAATACAGAACGACGAACATAGTTCAACTATTTTTTAACTTTTGAAAATCGTCCACTTAGTCAGCTGGACATGTACTTACATGAAGCAATTCAGGTGAAGTACCTTGCATAAGGTTCAACCTCCAAGTCATAAGCCCAGCTCCTGAGCTATTACACTAAACGGCACCATCGGTGTACAGGTTAAGTGCGGGTGAACCGCCCATTAGTACCCACCTAAGTAGTCTATTAAAAACTCATCCACTCATATCAGAAAATCCAAAAGGCCTATATGTTAAACAGAGACAAGCCCACGTCGTTAACAGGACTTGTATCGATGTCAAAGTAATGGTTTCGAAACATCTGAATCTTTCACCTCTCCTTAAATAAAAACAGGCTTTCTGTCTCGCACGCACGCATTTTGCTCTACTCCCCCGCTGTTTTCAGAATATAAGTGCGGCAAAAAAATTCTATTTTGTCCCTGAACCGTCACTTACAAATAACAAAACACTTCTATGTTATTGTAAGCGGTCTACCATTTTGTTTCAGATGTGAATAAAATCATGACCAAATCACTACATGTGGCCATTCAGGTAACAGCAGACTGAAAGCAAAGGTCAACCAGGTGAACAGGCTTTGGGCCTTCAACTTTGGCTGCGACTGAGTGGTGAGAAATATTGTGTTGTGTGATGTGATTGGAGATCAGGGGAGAGTGGGCGTGGCTGGCCCACGGTGACATCAGCGCTTACCGCACTTGTCCTCGTCAGAGTTGTCGCCGCAGTCGTTGTCGTAGTCGCACTGCCAGCGGCCAGGGACACAACGGTTGTTCTTGCAGCGGAACTGGTATGGCTCACACGTCCTCTCGTCTGACAGAGGAAGAGGGATGGAAGTGGGGGAAGGAGTGAAATACAGGAGAAACAGACAGCAGGATGTTAAAATGGCTCTCAGCCATGACGTTCCCTTTCCTTAGCTGTCAGCTGCTAATTTACTTGGCTGAAAATATAAAAAGATATGACAACAAAAACAAAACAAAGCAACAGACAAATTCATGTTCAAGTAAAATTTATACATTTCAACAGATTTAGCTGGTGCAGGTACTGAATTATTGTAATTCTATAGTACAGAAGAGAGAATGACCAGCCGATGACACCTGCTTAGCAAAAACCCCTTCCCTCCCTGCCCTGTCGCTCCATCACCCCTCCATCCTACCCTCCCTCCCTCCCTCCCTCCCGCCCGCTGGCTCACCACACTCCTCCTTGGGCTCATCGGAAGCGTCTCCGCAGTCGTCCTCCCCATCGCATTTCCAACGTGCTGGGATGCAGCGGCCTGAGTCCTTACAGCGGAACTCATCCACTCCGCAGGTCATCTGAGCTGTGGGGCGGAGCAGGGGTATTGATCAAACAACAGAGGAGGAGGGGCCAGGAGAGAGTGGGAGGAGTCATTCATGTACAGTTAGGAGGATAGGAGGTTAGAGTGTGGAGTTAAGAGACATGAGGGAAAGTGGGAGGGGCCAGAATAGTGGGAGGAGTCAACCAGGTAAAGCATAAAGGGACAGGGCAAAACGAGGGAGGGGATTGATAGGAAAGTGGGAGGAGTCAGACCGGTTGAGCAACACAGAAGACTGAAGGGAGACGCTTACTGCAGTTGGCAGGTTCATCGGAGCCGTCCACACAGTCGTTGTCACGGTCACACACCCAAACACGTGGGATGCAGCGCTTGGTGATGGCGCATTGGAACTGGTTCGGCGCACAGGTGACCTCAGCTGTGGGCAAGAGGGCAGACAGGGAGACGTTTCATTTTTTTGATTTTTCCCAATCTTCTATTTAAACAGGTACGCTAAAACTTAGGTGAACGGGAAGTGGTCGTGTAGGAACGGGGTTTGATGGTTTAAGGGGTGACTCACGGCAGTCTTTCTCGTCCTCTCCCTCCCCACAGTTGTCCTGGCCGTTACAGCGGAATATTCCAGGGATGCAGCGGCTGGGATGGGTGCACTTAAACTGACTGGGCAAGCAGACATGGATATCTGCAGGGAAAACAAAAGCATACACCATTACAAACACACAACGTGCACACCCACACACACACACACGCACACCATCAAAGGTACAGAGAGAGAGAGAGACAGAGAGAGAGAGAGAGAGATAAAGACAGGAACTGTGATTAAGTGTATTTTAACAACATGAAGGAGCCATCATTTCTTAGTCCTAGCAGGGTGAAAAATGGAAGGGAAGGTGATAAATAACATGAAAAGGAGAGAGAAATGATCTGAGAGAGAAAGCGACGATGTGTGTACCGCAGTTGGCTTCGTCAGAGTTGTCCTGGCAGTCATTGTCCCCATCACAGATGTAGGCTGGGTTCGTGCAGATTCCTGTCCCACACTGGAACTGGCCAGGCCTGCACTTAAACTCAGCTGTTCAAACAAACATATGTGTAGGCACACAGCGAGACGGACACAGACACAGACACACAGAGAGACACACAGAGAGACAGATGCAGATTAGTTAGTTTCTTTCACACTTCACCAGCTATGACAGGTCAGGTATAGAAGGCAGCCTCCCGGACGAGCCCACTACTTTGCTTGCCGGGGGCTTTGGAAGAAAGAGCTTTTAGACATCTAGTTAGTCTTCAGAGCAGGGAATGTGCCAGCCTGCCTACACTATCAACCTTGCCTTTTGAGTTTTTACAATTTCAGAGGTGTGAGTCATGATAAACACGCACACACAGACTTGTGTTATATGTTGACCTTCTCCATACTTACGGCAGTCAGCGGGCTCGTCAGACCGATCACCGCAGTCGTCCTCCGTGTCACATTTCCACCAGAATGGGATGCACTTGTCGTTCTTACACACAAACTGGAGGAAGAAGAGAGCGCATAACGTTACAAGGTGAACACCTGCCAATAAATGCTGACACATCGATACACACACACATTATATTAAACTGTCTCACATGGATGCACACACACACACACACACACACTTCAAGACACTGTGCCGTTGCACCAATCAGCCGAAGCCTCACCTGGCTGGCAGTGCAGTTGGACATGCACCGGCGGCCGTCGCTGGCCAGGTAGAAGTTGGTGGGACAGGCGCACTTGTATCCCCCTCCAGGAGAGAGCAGGCACAGATTACTGCAGCCCCCATTGTTTATCTGACAGGGGTGGCTAGACACTGTAATAGGACAGGAAAGTAGAGGGATTCACTGTTAAGTAAGAAATGGCCACAGGGAACTGAACACAAGCTGTGGGAGATACTACAATTGAGGCCTGTTATGATTTAGTGCCGGCCATGGGAACGGCAGACATAACACAATAGCATAGGTCCAACAACACCAGAAAAACACCAGGATAGCGATAGAGAGAGAGGCAGAGGGTGAGAGGGTGAGATGGTGAGAGGGTGAGGACCCTGGGGCTGTACGGACAGAGGCAGAGGGTGAGAGGGTGAGGACCCTGGGGCTATACAGACAGAGACAGAGGCAGAGGGTGAGAGGGTGAGGACCCTGGGGCTATACAGACAGAGATACAGAGGCAGGGGTGAGAGGGTGAGAGGGTGAGCGG